>CM050165.1:71863707-72446207 GCA_027410445.1 Discoglossus pictus
CACATTCATTGTGTTATCTTCTTTCAAAATATTAAGTCATATTCAGCCAAACCCATAAATTAGCTGTAATCTTCCTGCATAATATTCAATGTTCCTACACTCCCACTCTCCTTGTCCAGCTTCACTGGTTTAGCTGTAAATTACAACTAATCTTCATAAGTGTCGACCTGTGCCCGATCTCTGAGTTCCATCCAATCCCTACAAGTTCTATATCCCCCTTTACCCAAATTCAAATGCAAATTATCTCACTCCTTATTAGATACATTTTTATCTCTGCATTCAAAGTCTCTTCGCACGTCAGAAAGTTGGCCACTGAAAACTAAATTCATTTTGCAAAAAAATTATGCTGGGTTACTACATTTTGATTGAACCAGATTAATGGTTCTCTGGTGGCGAGGTCCCCTTCACTAATAGAACTGGATAAAATAAGAGTTACATGTTTTAGTGACAGTATTTCACCCATCACATTAATAGTTGGGAGTAGGCGGGTTGTTGCTAACGCTCGCAAAATTTACGGACTTACGAGAATGAAATACACGACCTCGCAAAAATATGACCTTACCTCCCGAAACATTAAAAACACAATAAATACAAACAACAAATACATAAAAAGCTTACCTACAGCAAGGGGGGGCACCCAGGACCTCGAAAACTGAAGTTACACCTTAATTTAACTCGAAATACAAGAGTTTAGACACCCGAAAAAAACAAAAATGAGGCTACAGGACTCTAAAGACGCAAAACACCACCAACCACCTACGGATTTTCCGAAAAAGACGGACGCCAAATCAGCCACAGACACATACCACACATTAGGCGCCATTTTACAACTCTAACTTACAGAATGCGGAAGTACACAGCTACCCTAACGGATTTGCCTTGCGCACGCACACTATTTACACTACACACTGCACACATTGCTGACACTTACACAGCAGCTCCACAGCACTGAAAACACACATTGTATGCTGCAGCAACATCAAAACAGATTGCCAGCTCTTCTGCACAATGAAAATACTTACTTGAAAATAGGTAAAGTATATTGATGTATTATTTTATTAATTATTTCATTAGCATTAGCAAAAAAAAACAGTGCTCATAGCACACAAACAACCTCGCAATGAGCGCCAAAGGCGTTCATCGCGAGGCTCGCAATGAGTGCCGAAGAATCTTGGAACACCAACAAAATTTACCGCACTTACAATCCTATTGCCGTCATTTTTTGACGGGCAAGTAGCTAGTTAAATAATAATAATGACTGCATTTGAAGTTTCACTAATGTGTCATACCATATTGGCCTGAATATAAGCCACACTTTTTTTCTGATTTCTGAGCCTGGAAATTATGGGTGCGGCTTATATTCGTGACCGTAAAAAAATAATTGCCGATTTGCGGGCTTGAGACTGTTGCGCAATTAATTCTAATGTAATTTATCGCTTTCCTCGTATTTTACAGTGCAGTATTGATTTTTAATTTGCATGCATGGTGCTAAATTTAACCCACTTGCGGGTCCTGTTTGGATCCCGTAGGATTTTCTTTTCCGTTTGCAGCTTAGAGGTGTGAGTGCCTGCGGAATTGTAGCAATTGAATAGCGATTTGCGATTTTAGCTATTGTAATGGTTTGCAAGCTACGATTTTCGCCCTGTAACTCGCAAAATGAGTTATGTCCAAGTAGGAAAACCCTCACTTCCATACTCCAGGCCACTAACAGTCAAACATGGACGCGTCCATGATACCAGCAGAGTCTGCTAATATTTTATTTTATGCCCCTGGCTCAGATAGCTACTAATGTAAATTGGTTGTATACTTCACAAATATATGACAAGGAAGGGCAATTTGAATGTAATTATCCATATCCAATTAAGTTTAGCTGCATGTTATCTTTTATTACATAATTTTTTGGAATATAAAATTTAGCCTATGTTAAATGATAACTAGATTTAACATGTATAGTCTAATCTTGTGCTGGCTTTTTATATTTACTATTTACTGCATTGCTGCTACAGTAATACAATATTTGTGGTTTGCCTTGACTGATAATCTTACTACGAGCCAGCGATAAGAGTGAGATTCGGCTAATTATCCCTTTAGAGACCTGTCTCTTATCTTCTTGAAACAAGGCAACTTTGAAAACTACATTTAACTAAATCCTAAATAAAGATATATTGTTTTGAAAGAGAAATTCTCATGTCTAGCTGGGAGTATCCCCAGTGTTTTACTATATCATTGCCCCATAATCACATTGATTTTATAGTCTATTGTTCTTCAGTTATGTTAACAATGTCCAAAGGGATAAGTCAACAATGACATTAAAGGGGCACAGCGGAGGTTTCAAATATGGAATAATTAATTATTTCTCAGCTGAATGTAATAAAATTTGGATTGTTTTACAATAAAACTACATTCAAGTTGCCATTTTTTTACTAGTCCATCAGCCTTTCTGGTCCACCCACCTTTTTCTAAGGTGGGCAATAATTGCAGATTACCCCTTGGAATTCTGAATTTATTGTTTTCACTGTAAAATCATAGGGAAATTAAAAGATTAAACCATGCCCATGTCCCAGTGCGTAATTTAGCTAGGCATCCTGGGGTCTTGACATTTTCATTACAGTTAACTTTACAATAAAACTAGAATCAGAATACCGGGAAGATAATCAGTGATTATATACAATAATGATCCTATCAGAAAGAGATTTCAGTCTGTCCTAAGTGGGTGGATTAGAGAGGCTGATTGACAGGTAAAATTACAAACTTTAATATAAGTTTACATTATGAAAATAATCACACATAACCTCAAATTACATCTTATTATGTGTAAAATTTAACTATATCATATTTAAAATCTCCACTGTCACTTTAAATGTATACAAACACCTATAAATAATGGGATTATCTTTCTCTTTCACTACTATAATCCTTCTTTCTCATCCATCTTTCTATTTCATCAGCTCATCATCCTGTGACCCTGATCATCATTCTCCAACTTGTGAACCTTTATAGTTTTATAACTATTGCATATCTTAAGCAACTTTGAAAAAAGATAAAACATTTGACCCTACCTAAATTATTTAAATTAATATTATATTACTTTTTAAATAATGTTTATTATGTTATTTACTTGTTTATTGTAATGTTTAATAGCACATTTTTACTTTGATTAAACCCCTATTTCAGTTATTTAAAATGTACTATTGATTTTAAAATAACAAAAGCTACCAATGAGCAAAGAACATATCTGTTGCAAATAAAAAAGACTTCACTGCATTAATATGACTTTTACTGAACATATCAATATTAGCACAAATATTTTATTTAATTTATTTTTTTTATTATTTAAATGACCACTGTAGTGAATTTACAATTACGTCACATATTTATTGGGTGTAAATTATTAAAAACAATATGTTGTTTATAATAAATCAAATACCGTATATACTCGAGTATAAACCCACCTGAGTATAAGCCGAGGCACCTATTTTACCACAAAATGCTGGGTAAAATGAGTGACTCGAGTATAAGCCGAGGGTGGGAAATGTGCTGCCCCCTGTGTCCCTCTTGTGCCCTCTGTGTCCCCCCTCTCTCTCTCCTGTGTCTCTTCTCCCCTCTCCCTTCCCTGTGT
Source organism: Discoglossus pictus (assembly GCA_027410445.1). Lineage (NCBI taxonomy): Eukaryota > Metazoa > Chordata > Amphibia > Anura > Alytidae > Discoglossus > Discoglossus pictus. The sequence goes on from CM050165.1 coordinate 71,867,327, forward strand.
CTCTTTCCCCCTCCCTTATCACCCTCCTCAACCCCCCTCCTCATTCTCAACCTCCCTCCTCATTCTCAACCTCCCTCCTCATCCTCAACCCCCTCCTCATCCTCAACCCCCTCCTCATCCTCAACCCCCTCCTCATCCTCAACCCCCTCCTCAACCTCCCTCCTCATGCTCAATCTCACTCCTTAACCACAACCCCCTCCTCAACCTCCCTCCTCATCTTTAACCCCCTCCTCAACCACCTCCTCAACCTCCCTCCTCATCCTCCCTCCTCATCCTCCCTCCTCAACCCCCCCATCCTCAATCCCCCTCATCAACCCCCCATCCTCATCCTCCCTCCTCAACACCCCCATCCTCATCCTCAACCCCCCCATCCTCATCCTCAACCCCCCATCCTCAACCGCCTCCTCAACCCCCCTCCTCAACCTTAACCCCCCTCCTCAACCTCCCTCCTCAACCCCCCCATCCTCATCCTCAACCCCCCCATCATCAATTCCCTCCTCAACCTCCCTCCTCAACCTCAACCCCCCTCTTCAACCTCCCTCCTTATCCTCCCTCCTCAACCCCCCCATCCTCAACCCCCCTCCTCAACCCCCCTATCCTCAACCCCCCTCCTTAACCCCCCCATCATCATCCTCAACCCCCCCCATCGTCAACCCCCTCCACAACCTCCCTCCTCAACCTCCCTCCTCAACCCCCCTCCTCAACCTCAAAAAAAAGCTGAAAAACTCGGCTTATACTCGAGTGTATACGGTATGTCAGTTTTCCTCCACGCAGAGATACTTTTCTGTTGAGTAATTCAGCCGTTAAAGTCGTATTTTTGCGAGCCCCGCAGTCCATCTACATGCTTCGGGTCCTAAGTCATACAGGCTGTAATTTTGCGTCCCTTACTAAGTTTCACGGGCCAAGCCTAAGTCCTGCGTGTTTCAACTACCCGGGTACAAAGTCCTACTCGCCTCGCGATGAGCGACTACGGCCCTCATTGCAGTCTAAGTTCTGCGTGCTGCAGCCGTCAACTGCTTGCCTCGCTTTGCGAGGCTCGTAGAACGTGACCAACGGCCCATATATCCACAACTATTATATGTGATATTTATATATGTTATGTCAGAAAGTGCCAAGTGAACTTACAGACTGAAATATCTCTGCATTCAGACATTTTTGTGCATATATAAATATAGTTCAATGTAATGCACTGCATCTTAAGACAGCCCGCTGCTCCCTAAAAATATATGCTAACCTAGGCCTGGGCCTCATGAGCTTAGGCAGAAACACACCCCTGAATCTGAGCTTTACTTTAAAATGCATTCCAGTAGACCTTTAATTTGACTTTATTTGAAAATTATCATATTTCCCTAGGCCAGCAGTAACTCCCTAGTCAAAGAAAACAGTTAAAGTATACGGTTATGAATTCAATTTTATTTTGACTGGACAACAACAAAGATCATCTGGACATCATGCAGTGCAATAATTAGAATTCCTAGAGATTTCTGACGCCCCCAATTAATCACCAGAGTGCCAATTAAAAAGGCTATTAAAAATATTAGCAGTTTCCTGCTCTAACTCTACAAAAAACATTGAGTTATGCCTACAGCAAAATATGATTTTGAAAATAAAGAAAATACATATGGACAGCAATCAATATAACGTTTTCATTGTTGTATATGGATGTGTATGTGTGTATATATATATATATATATATATATATATATAATGCATATCATTTTTTGTAATTGAAATACTTATGTAGTACAAAATATTAATACCTTCTACTATTAGTTTAACACTATTAGATGCTGTTATATTCTTTTCTCTAAATCAAAACTTTAACAGAAACTTATCCGACTCAATTCCTCCCAGTGAAGTTCTTCAAAAGAGTATACTACAACTATGATAACTCACTTAGCCCCATTAAATTCGAAGTCTGTAGAGGCATCGACACACGCACATAGGCTGCGGGCTTGAAATTCGGCTGCGTTACAGAGCTATTAAATTGAACCATGCAGCGAGTTACGGGACGTAGACGCAAACCTGTAAAGAATTCTTATGCACGTTGGATGTGCGGCCGTGAACATGATCAATTAGTCAAACCCATAGTTATGGGTATAGACGGAGCCAATGGTAAATTAGATTGTTATCATTACGTCACTTACGGGTTTCAATTACGAGTTTCGATCTGACCCGCATTCCAGAAATAGTGCAATATTAATAAATAAGTAAATATTATATTTTTTTATTCTTTTATTCTATTATATTATATGCGAGTTCCATTATATTTAATAACACATTGATTGCCGGGATTGATATAACACGGAAATTAAACAGAAAAAAAAAAGTATGTTATATTGCAGATTTGCAAGCTTGAGAATATTGTGCTATTAATTTGAATACCTAACATCACTTCCCTTTAAATTTAAAATACAGTAGTGTGTGTATATTTGCATTTACAGTGCTACGGATAGGACTTTAACCCCCTTGCGGGTCCTCTCTAGTACCCTGTTGGCTTTTGGCTCCATTTGCGGGTTACGGGTTTGAACGCCAGTGGATTTGTAGCAATTTAATAGCGATTTTCGAAGGATTTTAAAGGATCATTGTAGTTTAATTTGTTTATTTACGAAGTAATTAGCAACATTAGTATTTAGAGACGTTTTGTAAGAAAATAAATTAAACATGGTTTATAAAACTTGATTTGAATATGAACTTTAATGTCTTCTGGGACTAACAGAGCTGCTTCTCTCCACCCCCCTATTAGGTATCCAGGGAATTTCTGAAAATCCACCCAAGACGCTATGCTAATTTTTTGCGTGACCATGTTTCTCTACAGTGCCCACTGCAAATAAATAGGCAGATAAAAAGTCATATTGGTAAAGCCTTCAGACCAGTGGCAAAACTACTGTTGGTGGAGCAGATGCAAAGCAGCGGGGCCAACGTCAGAGAGGGGGCCCCTCTGGTACTGTCAATAAAGGAGGAATCTTACATTATTTGTGGCAGATAATTGCTTTATAGAAAGGTGATCTGATCACCAAAGTGTGACCTCACCATCAGCATATACATTTTTTACTTAGTTATTGACCAATATAAAGTGGATAGAGAAGTTACAAGGGAGACTCCAAATTATTATGCACCAGGGCCCTTCATTCACAAGCTCCGACACTACACCTAATAGATTCTCTCTCAACCCTGGATACCTGATAGGTAGGAAGAAGCTTTTCTGCGGATATGTAAGATTTAAAACTTACATCTTTTCTTCAGCTTCTTGCTAATCAGTTACTTACTAAACAATTGAAACCATGTTGTACATCCACTATAGTGACCCTCCCCACTTCCATGTAAATAACATAGGCAGACATTCCTCAGTAACGATAAATAACTTTTTTCTTCACAACAAACTGTCACCATATAGGTCCTCTCCAAAACCAAGAGCTCATCAGATTCTCCCCCACACCTTATAGCTCTCTGACATACAATTTTAAATGGCTCTCCATCTCTTATTCACATTTAACTACCTACGTTCTTTCATGTGATTTCCCACATATAAAGCTTTATAATAAACTCAACGCTTAAAATATTAGTTTAATTCTGTGTACTGTGGCCCTTCTACAGTCTATAAGCACATTTTAACTAAATCAAAAAGTAAAAGTAGCTTAACATACTGCGCACATACATTACCCAATACTTCCTGGTGTATATCTACACACAACTACTTGTTTTGCATTGTGTTCTGCACACTTATGTTGGCTAAATTCGTTTAGTGAAATCTAAAACCTTAACAAGAAAGTAGTGATGTTGGCAGCTATGACAGTTAAGGTCAACAGAGGGCACCCTCTGTGATTATGTGTTGCTCTCCATTTTGCTCCATAACTGAAGTGGATTGATTGCTTTATTGACTAGCATATCTACAGTGACATTTGATTTATTCATTAGACTTTGCTTTATGGTGATGGAAACTCGTGTCAGAAAGGATCAGTGACGGACTTACAAGCCGTAATGGGAACACTGAATCTTGATGCTTGCTAGTCCTCCAGGATTTCCGTATTTGATAAAACATGGAAACAGAGCTTACATCCATATTTTTAACATCCAATAATAAATACAACCACCAAGGCTGAAACCAACGTCCAAGGCACATCATCAGCTAGGTTATTGCATTTACAAAATCTGGGAATACTACCCCACGGACTATTAGAAAGCACATGTAAGTGTTGCCCTTCTAAAATGGGTGACATCAGTAATATATAAAATTATGTAAAAGGTTTTATATTTAAATTTATGCTAAGTTTCAACTATATTAATAAGCAGAGTTGTTGTATCTATTTATATATCTTGGAAAAATCTAATTTGTGGACTAGCTTTTATATTATTTCTTGTGTAGGGCATTCTCACAGGAGAATTTTGTGCCCATCATGCACTTTGGTTTCTTTTTAGCTTAGTTAATTTTGATCTGGTTAATATTTGGTATAATTTATGAGAGTTGCCATTTCTGCTTCCACACCCTGGCCCTCATTCAATTGCAATTTGGCCAATTGAATAGGGCTCTAAATAAGCACATAACATATTTTTTTTAAAGAAGTTTTTAGTTAGTAAAAATCTATCCAAAAGCAAGGTTTTCACTAACTAAAAACTTCTTTAAAAAAAATATGCTATGTGTTTATTTAGAGCCCTATTCAATTGGCCAAATCACAATTGAATGAGGCCCCCTACATCTATAATGCTGACCCAGAAGTCGTCAGACCACCTATAAATAATTTCAGATAATTAAGAAGATTTTAAAGCACTCATGAATTATTTCAGGTACTTTAGAGCATTTAATACATTTTATTTTACATATGGATAAATTTTTTTAAATATTATTTTTTTATCGTTTTGTAGAATAAAATAATACAGTGGACACTTGGTACGCGACTACCTCAAAATTAGTCGATTTTGGTGTTCAACGCATCTCGATGAGCAAAAAGTACTTCGGCACTCAATGCTTCCTTGGTATTCGTCACACTTGCTAAAACCAATTTACATTACTCCTTATGGGAGTTTGGTACTCGTAGTTTTCACAACCCGTCGTGCTTTCTGGAACTAATTAACGGCGAGTACCAAGGGTCCACCGTACTTGTACTAATGTAGATTACTTGTATAGAATTCTGTAGTATAATTTAAAACAGATCACACAGTGCATCAATATATTATTATTATCATTATTATTATTATTTGATTACTCTTATTACTATATTCTGTTTCTAGAACACCAGCATATTCCGTAGCACTGGGGGTACAATAAACAGTGGATATTCTACATACATTACAAGGCCGATAAGACAAGACACCAGACATAATGTTACATGAGGAGATTAGGGCCCTGTTCTCAGGAGATGTTAGCATCTATATGTATTTCTTTAAATCTAAGATTTTTTCATTGAAATATTAGGAAAAAATGTGGAAAAAGTATGAGGAAAAAAATTATGACTTTTTATTCTCTAAGTTCAGCACAGATCTTTATTTACATGCTTTCTTTTACAGTTCTGTGGCGGATATGCTCCATAAAATAAAAGTTATTTTGTAATTATACCCTCACAATAGGGGAAGGATTCCAGTTGTGGTCAAAAATATGTCCAAGACCGCATAAAGAAACACACTGTTTTTGAGAGTAGGTAATAATTATCATTGAAACATTATACTTTCTGTGAACAATGCTAATTGGTGGTGAGTAAACTGCAAAGAAAATAACATTTTGAAACATAAATAAGAGGATTAACATTTATAAAGTAGGGCCCTGTAATTATTTTTGAGAGAGGTTGTGTGACATACACAACGGGAAAAATAATGGCTGTGCACACATAATGTTGTAATTTATAGCAGAGGTTCCCACATTGTGGTCCGTGGACCATCAATAGCCAGCACATTTCACTATGGTTGCCGATGAAATAATTAGGATTACAAACAAATAATGAAATTCAATTCATAAAATACTTAAAACAGTTGTGCATAAGTGTCTAGACACTGTATTTCATGTTTATAAGTACACAGGATATGTTCCAAAATAGCCTAGGTAGAAGAATAATTAGGCGGTCTGCCAAGACTCTCAATAATTTGTAAGCATTCCATAAAAAAAAAAAGGTTTGAAAAATAATTATAGAATAATTAATTGCAAAAATATTAAAAAAAAAGTGTTGTTTTTCTTTCTGTACACAGCGATCAAAAGAAGGCTGAAGCCATGAGAGGATCCTGTGGTTTGCTGGGCTTTTTGTTGGCAGTAAGCCGGACTGGTTCTGTTCCTGGTATCAGGGATTCAGAAAGAACCAGACGGCCATACTGGGTAGGTTTAAACTAGGTTCTAATCAAGCCCAGCAGAAGCAGTAGGTTGTCACATATAAGTATATACAATTTTTTTAAAATTAGAACTCCATTGTCAAAACGCTTTGGCAACAGAGGTTCAAAATTCTCCTGTTTATTCTAAATTTTGTAAATGTAAACTATAGTACCCCCTCCCTTCTCTGTGAAATACAAGTTTCTGTACCTTATTCATATTCAGAAAAGAGATTAGTGTATATACCCGTGCATAGATTGTGAGCTCAAGACCTTTCCTATCACCTGTATTTGGCACGTTGGAATATGTTTGTACTTTATAAGTAAATTATCATAATAGTATTACTACACTGTATGCATGTATATGTGTGTATATATATATATATATATATATATATATATATATATACATTCAAGGAATATTTCCTGTTTGATAGTGTAGTTTTTCTAAAGTATATATTTTAAGTATATGACTATGGTGTCTAGGGTTTCTCTCTTATAGCTTCTGCTCCATCATTCTAGTCAATCCCTCTCTCTCTCTATCTATATATATATATATATATATTTGTCAGTTTCCGTAACGCTTACCATGTTGGTCACACTTTGAGAGCCTCGTGAGGCGAGCCATTTGTGAAGCGAGGCGAGGTGAGCCATCGACCACGCGCAACTGCGAGCCAAGCGCATAACTCTAAAAACAAACAAAATAATTTAACAAAAATAATAACACACTCACACACAGAACAGGGGGAGAGCCAGGAAGCCTGGGAGTGAGGTTGGATGCAAATTTGAGCCTTATTTGTGGTTTTTCATCAATCCAAAATCATCTAAGCAAGGAAAAAATGGCGGACAAGAAACATAACAATTCTGAAACTGGATGTAAATGAGGCTAAGCAAAGCCAGGCACTCAGGACCTAGGAAATACACGATGGCAAGACCGTAACACTTACACCAACAACGCCAGGGACGCGGGACTTTGAAAATAAAACCAACGGCAGTCAGTGTGTAACACGCAAACATTCAGAAGACGCACAGAGGAGAAAGACACAGGGAAGGGACAGGGGGGAGATTTTGGAAAGAGACACATGGCGTTCCCAAGCACAAAACTTGCAGGTTAACAAAACCTATAATGAGCGGCCCGTGCAATAGGCGGGAGGAAAGGCTCGCAATAAGCGACGAAGGCGCTCGTTGCAAGTTTTGCGATGAGCGCCAAAGGCGCTCAGCGCGGGGCTCACGAGAAGAGCCAAAGGTGATCAGTGCAAAGCAGGGAAGTTGAAGTACACGGTCAGAGAGGCTCGCAATGAACGGCAAAAGCGCTTAGCGTGGGGCTTGCGATGAGCATCGAAGGTGCTCAGAGGAGCAAAAGCCTCACATTGTGTGGCAGACAGCATTGCCAGGCTTACAATTTTAACCCTGTCCTTTTTGACAGGCAATTTCCTAGTATATATATATATATAATTAGCACTATATTACTTTTTTCAGTTTACACTTTTAGCATTTTTGGCAATATATTAAACTAGGATTTGTGGGTAGTTGTACATATCAGAAGTCAACTTTATCATAAAGCTAAATAGCCTGAAAACTACTGCTCTGACTTGGCCATCTCAACTTTCTTTTTACTCATTATCTTCCCTATTTAAACTCTTGCCTCATTATTATACAGTACTTTTCTTGTTCCGTGTGAGATGAATTGGCTTTGTTCACATTTAACTAGATGTTTCAAGCTTCATCAAATCCTGAATAATCTACTTGCGCACTTTGGTTCAGACAGTATTTCTCTTGCTTCAGGTTTCGTTTCTTGTTATATGTCTTAAAATAATATTTGTAGCCCCAAGGTACCACTCAATAATATCCTCCAACTATGTAAATTTAGAGCAACATAAATCTTTTAGTCCTTTAATCTGTATTGTATCACTCAGAGGATCCAAAACCGGAATAATTTATAATTTAACACTGAAAACAGTATTTATCTAAAATAACCTTTCCTGTGATTTCTTTCAAATTGAATTTTATATATAGAACTATTCGTTTCCCATCTCTTTACTAAACATATCATTATTTTTAAATCAAGTCAATCACAGTTAACTAAAGCAACCTTTATATACTTGTAGGATTGTCTCGTAACTTCCTTTTACATTTATCTTTGGCTTAAAAGGTTTTTCATGTTTAGTTTGTTGGTTTATCAACTTTAAAGGTCAACAGGGGTCATTTTTTTCTATATGCTTTTTTTAAATAACTAATCAGAATAATGGAAAAAAAATAGTATTCAGAAACCAAAAAATAAACACAACCTTTATGTTTTGCTACCTTTAATGTGAAATTACTCTTTACTGCAGTCTTCCTTGTTTGCTGCTGCCTTCTATTTAGCCTTGCAAAAAACACTGGCAGATGTAACTGCCACATTCCCATTGTTCAAATAGACATTTTTTGTGTATTTAAAGTCTCTTTCCACTGATTAAGTACTTTTTATTGCCTATAGTTTTAAAAAATACCCTAAACTGAACTATACATAGGCCCTAATAACTGTGGTAATGTATCCAGGTAGTAATATAAAGAAACATAAAAATGCCAGAGGGAGTGGAAAAGAAGATGATTGTTATATAAAGTTTATAAATTCACGGTTTCAACATTAAAATACTAAATTTTAATATATTTTAAGTCTCCTCTTATCTCAGGAAGTTGACCTGTTGAATCCAAAATGGTGGATTCCATTGCAGCATAATTGCATATAAAAGATAATAAATTAGTGGCTGTATTATTTTTATTTTCATTTTAAAAACATGTTGCATATTTTTAAGTTTAGTTTTTTAAAATATTAAAGCAAGCTCCTGCTCATAGGTCACTGACCGGTAACCTTTCAGAAGAGGTTTGCCGAGTCTTCCTTTAGTTACACTAATTTAAGGTACTGAATGCCAATATTACATTTTAGTATCCAGACAGTATTTTCCTATAAGATTAAACTATTATTGTATAAAATAACATTGTGTAAATTGTGATTCAAATATGGATATTACCATTAGTGTGGTTCTTGCACTTAATTACCCGCGTTACGCATACACAATCGCCGCCATTTTACAACACTAACTTGCAACTAATAACATTACCATTACAAAATGCAGAATTACACAGCTAAACAAACGGTTTGCCCTCCCGCACGCAGCCTATTTACACTACACACTTCACACATTGCTGACACTTACACCTCAGCTCAACAACAGTGCAAATGTATATTGTATGCTGCAGGAACAAAACAGATTGTTAGCTATTCAGGATATTGCTTGCTGCATATATTAATTACAAATAGGTAAAGTATATTAATTTATGATTTTATTAATTCATTCATTATCATAACAAAATACATATAGAGAAAAAAAAAAGGACCAGACAACAGGATCGCAATAAACGCCAAAGGCGTTCAGTGCGCGGCTCACAATGAGCGCCAAGGGTACTCAGAGGACCAAAAGTACACCAAGGGAGAGGCTTGCAATGAGAGCCAAAAGGCGATCAGCGTGGACCTTGCAATAAGTGCCGAAAGGGCTCTGATAACCAAAAATACACCAACCGAGAGGCTCGCAATGAGCGCCGAAGGTACTCAGACGACCAAAACACTTACTTTGTGTGGCAAACAGCATTACTTGCCTTACAATTTTAGTGCCATCATTTTTTGACGGGCAATTTGCTAATATATATATATATATATATATATATATATATATAGGTATATATTGAACAAGTAAATCTGCATCGAGTTTCCCACGTGTTTTATACTAATCACAGTAGATTCAAAATGTTTTAATATTGATCTTTACTGCTTAAAAGGGATACAAGTTGGATCACTTCAGTAGCCTAAGTTTATATGGAGAAAACCTGAAATCGTTTTTAAACAGGTGAAAATATATGTAAAAGTATTGGTGTAAACATGGATGTATAATTGAGAAAAGTTAGTGCAAGTGTACACAAAATGACCCTGTTAATGTCAAAGTACTCTGGTCCCTATAGATCCCTTACACATAGGATACAGTGGTAGAATAAATTAATTCCTATGATAAAATGGATAGGCTAGATGATGGCCTATTATTTCTATGTTTGGCAGTTTAAGACTGATGGTAATAACCTGCCACAGATAACACCTCCCCCTCCAAAATAAAATTTGATAAACTTTGTGCTTACATTTCGATAATATTCATACTTTGTTTTTTGACAATACCTTTAAACAAAGTTGAATTTTTTAAATTATTTAGGTTTTATTGTATTAATAATGATAAAAGCACTGTAAAAATCCAATATTCTGTCATACTCTATAAATTATTATATGCATATGTGCATCTTCATATCATATACACATAAAGATGTTGTGTCTGAAGTTCTGTTATATAAATATGTTTCTTTACTGGTGGAGGGATAAGGACCATTTATTGAAAGCTTTAAACAGAATTTCAAGCCAAAAATATAAAGTAGATGTTGTCATATACATTTTTTCCCCCAGTTATTTATTTCTGTATAATTTATTTGTATTGCTTTTTATTTCTAAAGGTACCTCCGATTTTTTATGTTGGAATAGAATATATGGTTAAATGTTTTTCACAGTATGGGTGAAACGGTTCAGAAGTTAACACAGTATAATTAATATAATGACAACTTTTTACTTTTGACCTACAATAAACTTTTTCGAAGCACAAGTGAACTCAAAAATAATAACTAAAAACAATAACTGACTCTACTAGAACCGGGTCCCTTTGGGAATTGTCATTGGATTGGAACCAGTAATATTGGTGTAGCTCCTTACAAAGCTGTTAAATGTACCTCTTCTGTAGCACCAATAGTTTTATTATAACACTTAAAGCAGAAAGAAGATAGTATTATACTTTTGTGAACAAAAGAAGTAGCATAACTGTATCAGTTTAAAGATAAAATAATATTTTCTTAATATAGTCTGTAATATGTGGAGAGGTCTTAGCGATTTGAGAGATCAAGGACCTATCCAACATCTAGAGATACATCAAGTCAAATAGTGCATAGAGGCACCCAATTTAATCCCATAATCTCACCCATATTAGCTCTATTGGGGTCTAAGCAGCCCTTTAATTGCTAAGTATTGGCGGAATTGGGGTTTTGGTATTGAGTGTTCCTATCACTGAGACTGTACCATCATTGTTTGGAATTTGATGTCATCATCCACAGATCTACTCCATCATCACTGTGTGTAATAACGGAGAGAGAAGCGAAGAAAATCACGCTATGTATACCCACTAGTGACTCTTCACCACACGCCAATGATATACAGCTATAACACGTTTACCGCTGTAGATCGGTTCCAGGCAGTAGGAGTGCTAAGCGAAACAGCTCTAAGCGGGGCAGTTTAACATGTGGAAGATAGGGATAGGATAACTTGTTAAAAAAAACTCACAATTTCAATTGAAATTGTAACTTTTTTCGTTTTATATGAACTTCAAAGAAACCGCAAACATAACACTAACACAAACTGAACATTAGCAGACATATAAACTTTAAATTATTGATGTTGAAGCTTCCGGGTCATCCTGGATTCTGTTTTCTTTGGACAAAAAACAGTATTATAGTGAATCAGAGGTTTAAAAGGGGTCCAGCAGGCAAAAACATTGTTATAGCGGGGCAGTGCTTTAGAGAAGCAGAGCGTTAATGGGGGTCCGGCAGGCAAAAACATTAAAAATGGTCTGGCAGGAAAAATAGCTTTATAGCGAATCAGCTCTAAACGGGGTAGCTTTAAGCGGGGTATACCTGTACCTCATTATGTTTTGAGGTCACAATATGCGAGTGCAACATTTTTATACCATGTGTTTTGGAATACATTTTATACGTCACACCGACCTTTGGGCGCACCAGATGTGCCAGCCATCATCTGCGCACCGTCAGAAGCGCACACCAACAACAGTGCACCTGAGAAATGGAAGCAGTGACACCATTGCGCCTGAATACAGGGCACCCGTCATAGGGGGGAGATTGTGCAAGCCATTAGTGGCTGCGGAGGTAGGTGTAACACATAAAGCTTTTCATATTGAAAGAACCTACACATCCATCCCATAACTATCCCCACATCCATCCCCCTGCCCATCCGCACATCTATCCCCTGGTCATCCACAAACCCATCCACACATCGCCACACAAGTTCTTTACCTGTCAGTGAATGTAGAGGTCTGTGACTCGGGCGGGTATTAACGTGGGATGCGCTGGTGTCGCTGCTACCATTTGTCAGGCGCGCTGTTGTTGGTGTGCGCATTTGATGGCGTGCAGATGACAGAGCGCACGTCTCATGTGCCCAAAAGTCGTGCCACCGTTTTATACAAATTTACACTATTGGGATTCCTCTGCGCTTCTTTGTTCCCCTACCCTTCTGTTGTCAGTAGTACAGCGAGTCCCTGGGTTATAGACGAGATACCTTCCTGAGAACGTCTTTAATCTGCATCCCTGATGAATAATAATTCCGGAGTACTGTAATAATAATTTACAGAAACCATTGTGCTTTCTTTTAATTCAAACAAACAGAACAAACTCATTCAAAGAGCCTTGATAGCCCGTTCTTAAGTATGGGTCATCTGTAAGTCAGGTTGTCTGTAACCCGGGGACCACCTGTATACATAATTTCATGTATTTAATTATTTAATTATTTCTATAATAATACAACTTGTTTTATTGAATTCACTAAAAATAATATGTGGATTTTTGTAGTACCATGTTTACAAGTGGAGCGTATCAACAGAATCAAAATGGTACTTTCATTACAGAGTAATTGCATAGAATAGTTAATAAATTAACCCTTTTTTTATTCATAATGTCAGTGTTTCTGACTTTACAAAATCGTTATATAATTTAAATACACAGTGATATTTAATAATATTTGTCAAACTAAATGCACTAGATGTTTTCAGTGTTTACCTGCGTTCTTGTATTGATTATGGGTTTTATTATTATTTGTTTTCCCCAGTTTCTTCCTAGCTTTCTGGCTAATTCAGCCTTAAATATAACCCCCAATCATATTATTTTATGATGTTTTACCTTTTTACCTCATTTTGAACTGAGTTCTATTTTCTTTTTTACATTTTCACACAAATGGGTAAATCTTTTTTAGGCACTTACTTAAATTATAAAGAAAAATTATAAATTATGCAATAAAATGTACAGGTACAGCCAGAGATTTGCTATAAGAAAAGTAAAACCGCATAAATTCTTCAATTATGCCTTAAGTTTTATGGGGAAACTGCAATAATTATAATGAATTGATTATATAAGGGATACAATTATTTACACCCAATTATATTTGAACTCAAATTCCCTCAATGTTTAAAACCGTAGCCCGTAGCCCGGGATAATTATGTGATGCAGGTTTAGCTAAAATGCCTTTCATTAACCACCTAAAGATGGCACATGTACATACATAAAGTAAAAGCACACTATGCACACAGTATAAAATTACCCCATTTGATTTTATATATATATATATATATATATATATATATATATATATATATATATATATATATATATATATATATATATATATATAAAAAATCAAATGGGGTAATTTTATACTGTGTGCATAGTGTGCTTTTACTTTATGTATGTACATGTGCCATCTTTAGGTGGTTAATGAAAGGCATTTTAGCTAAACCTGCATCACATAATTATCCCTGATGTGTATTTAATGTGGCAGATGGTGACAAGTCTATAAATGTAATCAAGCCATTCAGTGAGTAATGATTATGACAGGGTGAAAATTGGTTGTATTTTAACAACTGAAAAAGAATACGTTTCAGAATTTGTAACTTTGGCTACAACAAACATGGCAGGAATCCAGTTACATGGCATGCGTGGTGATACAGAAAGGGATGTTGATGTCACACTAAATTACAGTCTTTTTGTGACGTCCCATTGCTGTACCACTTTGTGGCTTTCTAATTGTTTGAACTTCCATCGCTAATGGGAATACGAACTGGGAGAGTTAATTAGGTGTGACACTGGCTGTGGTTGCTTTGTGTAAGTAAATTAATTGTCATTTTTCTATATCACGAAGAGGAATGTTTCTGTAGCTCAAGGTAAGGAAGTATAGTAATTTGCCTTGAAATAATTCCTGTGTCTTCAGACATTTTAGAGCCGAGTACCATTGTAAAACATGTGTGGATATTTTGTGCCACTTCTGGATCGCTACCTTGTCATGGTAAATGGTTTTGTGTACCCCAATGAAGCTGTGAGCTATGCCATGTAGGGTCACACTTAAGATAGGCAGGTCACAGAAGAGCTGTCAGACAAATTGGAGAAGAAACTGGTAGCCCACTCTAGTATCTTTGCCAAGAAAACCATATGGATAAGCCCAACACAGACAGATGTGCCTGGTGTGCAGCTTACATATGGTCACTGAGAGTCAGACATGACTAAAGGACTGAATAACAACAGCTTTTTTATACTGTACAGCAAATGTCATAATTTATTTGAAATCATCTTATGTAGTACTTTTTTTATGGTCCCAACCTTGAAGGGGTCTCATGCAGGCAGGCAGGGGCATAGGAACTGGGGGGATGAGGGGGGGGGGGGCGGATCTCTCCTGAGGAATAAATGAATAGGGGACACAAAAAATTGCAAAATTAAACTTAATCATGCATTACCACATTTGGCCACTCTTCCCTATGAAAGCTTTGACCAGTAATTTATAATATATAAATGTGACAAGGATGGCCGTACAAGACTGTTCATCAGTAGTATTTCTGACACTTGTCATCACAGTAACAGGAGGCTTTCAATTAATTTACTGACAATAGTTCTCAGCATACAACAGAAATAACATTTTTTACTGACAATAGTTCTCTGCATACAACAACAAAAAAAAGCTTCTTGAAGCACTGACTAGACTTTGGTTTTAGTTCCCTCACTACCAAACAATAGCATAAAAATACATTCCATGCACATAATACAGTCCTGGACACTTATCTGTTTCAGAAGTCCACTCTCTTTGTATAATACCAGGCGTCTCTGGAACCTTACAATTCTTGGGTGAACACCTTCAGGGTATTGTGAAACACAGTAGTTTTTCAATCTGTATATATACACACAAAATAAGTTGGCATAGAGTCATTCAATTTCAAACTATATTGGGGGGTGGGGGGCTAGACGCATTGAGAATTTAAACAAAGAAATTTAAAAAGAATAGTTTTTGAGGGGCACTGCAGCATTAGGCCCCCCAGAGCAGGGCACCGGCGCTAGATCCTCCCCTGCTTCCTGTTCTTGGGGTAGAGTGGAATTACCCCCCTCCACCCACATACACACATTTTTTGGGGCTCCTACACCCATGCTGGCAGGCATTTATATTATGTACCCAGATGCAATCTATTTGGGGAGAAAGGAATAGAGTACCTCGGCTTCTGGGACCCACACACTAACATATCCGGCCCCTCCGCATCCTGCTCCTGTAAGTGGAGGCAGATAGGCTGCTGCAGGTGTAAGTAACAGTGGATTCTGGAGCAGTCTCAGAAGAGAAGGCACAGACAACAGGTAAATAAAAGCCGGTGCTCTGTGTTTCGGGGGTTATATATATTTTAGCAGTGGTGGAGCTAGATAATGAGGGTCCTGAGGGGGGTTGTACATTTTTTTGTGCTGGGCCACACAGGTAGCAATGCATTGCCCCATCATTAAAATCCCTGCCCACTGCCTTAGACCCCTTCCCATAGAAGTACCCCTCCCTAAGAATCTTTGCCATAGCTTTTCCCCTAGACCCCTTCCCCTAGCTGCTTCTCATATCTCCAGTCTGCACAAAGCTCCTCTGTCTGTAGCACAGATACAATATATAATATATATATATATATATATATATATATATATATATATATATATATACTATCTCTACTGCACCTAGTCCCTTTCAACATCCACACCCACAGAGCATTCACCCCTCCTAACATTCATCCCTACATAGCATCCAGTCGTTGTCAGCAGCCATCACCTCTCAGCATTCTTCCCCACACAGCACCTCCTTTCTCAGCACCCACCTCACATACACCCATCCCCATCTTGTTTGCTCCTTCCTTACATAACTCATCCCCCTTTTATGTTGCTGTCATCCAGACCTTGTTCTCTTACCTCTTCCCTGGTACACATCCCCAGTGATCTGAATCTGAAATGTTCTTTTTAAACAGGCGTGGACCAGGGGGCAGTACAGTGAAGGAGTCCAAGGAGGAGTAACCATTTGGGGGGGTGGGGGTCATGGGTGGTTTAGCCTAGGGGTACTATGGTTGGTTGGGACAGGGTTGGCAGTCTCTGGCCTCTGTTGAGCCTGTAGTAAGGAAAGGAAAGTATTCTGCCCTGAAATCTCATCTGAATCCACCAATGAATCAACAAATTCCTGTCCCTCTTTCCCCTTTCCTTCAACCTTTATGGTTGAAAATTAGTATGACTGCTATGGCAGCTTCCATGCACTAGTAAAGTCTGCTAAAATAATTTTTGCCCATAATTTACATAGATCTTGGATCCATCCTGTTATGGTGTCGGGACAGGTCCGCCACTGCAGTGCGGCCTCCAACCTCTAGATGATGCTGACAATATTTTGCAGTGCTGCCGATATGTGAGAGAAGTTCTAAGCTTATAATGTTAGCATAACCCTTGAACTAACCCTAACCCTCAACGTAACCCTAACAGTTTACCTAAGCTTTGACTCTATGATAAGGCACCAGAATATCATCAGCGCCATCTAGCGGATGCTCACCGCCACTGCTGCTGCCTTGTGCTGCGCTACCATAAGAGGCTAGGCCCTAGATCTGAATGTTATTTTGTTGCAAACTTCACAACCATGTGAAAATCTGAAAAAAAATGATATTATTTCTGACTTTTCTGGAGCAGTGTTTTTTAATTCCAGTGCTCAAATTCCTCTATCATGCTAGAACGTGATTATATCACAGTTTTGTTCCAAACCGTGCACACAGTGTAAAGAAAACCATGGTCAAAGAAGTTTATTTCAATCAAAAGATTAAATCCCGACCAATCTGTTATTTCAGCTCCTGATAATAAAATATTAACCTGCATTAATCAATTATATTTATGTGTGGCAATATTGTGAATTGAAGAAAATAATTGATGATAATATATTAATGTAATATGAATGTAATATGATATCCAAGAAGACAAATATTAGCAAAGAAACTATATATATTTAGCAAAAGTCTGAATTTTGAAATACAGTTAACAGTTTTGCTATACGTTTCCTTTGAAAACATAAAGCATATGAACACTTTTACACAATTACAATTAAATTTTTGCACGCTCATTTACACATCAATCTTATTTTACACCTTTTAAGGTTCTGGCTACTTGTTATTTCTTAACAGCTGCTTGTAAATCAAATTTTATGAAAAGGTAAGTGAGCAATCAATAAATCTTACTGCAAACTGCCTATACAAGAGAGTCAATCAAAATAGCAAGTAGTCTGGCTTTTCCACTTCCGTATGAAGACCGGAGCCTGGAAAAAAATGGCAATATGAAACACCATCCCCAGGGGTGTAGGAACCAGAATCATTCTGGGGGGGGGGGGGGGGGATACAGCTCATTTTATAAGCAGTCCATAAAATAGCTTATATATACATACATACAAACATAGAAAAATCTGAGGGGGGATTTGTCCCCCCACCCCTCCCAGTTCCTACACCCATTCCCATCCCCAATGTCAGACAGTATTGTTTTGTATTATTATTATTACTTATTTTTTAGCTCACTGTAAATGCTCTTCATGGTTTGAAAATAATAGATTTCTAAGCCCATCTGCAAGTCTAAAAATAAGTTTAACAACTTATTAACCGTTCGGATTTCCAGAGATACAGTTATTACACTGCATTCTAAGCCACTGGGCAGGGACATGCAAATGAGCAGGCAATGCATTTTTGCTCCTAAATCCAAAAATGCTACTTTATACATAGCTCCTTTAAATGCCTATGCCCGTTGTACCACAGCTTTAAAGCAAAGGATTGGATTTTGCACAAATCATAAACCCACTCACATACAGCTGTTTCAAGCTTAATGGCTATCATCAGTGCATATATTTATTTATATAAATATATATATTATGGGTCAAATCTTTCATGGAAAAGCCATGCTAGCACCCTCTAGTGGCCAAATATGGTTATTCATGATTATGTTTAATTATGCAATTTTTTGTGTCCCCTGTTCATTTAACTTGGGGGGATTTGTCCCCACACAACAGATGACATGGGTGGCGAAGACAGTGATTGATAGCAGGTTTTCCCTGCACTCAGGAATACATTGAAAATATGAATCATAACTGCCCTGTTTAGGTGATTCCAGCATTCCATGCTCTGCACAGATGGATTTAGTATGGGTTGATTAATTGTTTACTTTTGCTGTAGTTGTGGGTTCAACTGAGGGCAGTCAGTGAAGCATGTAAACACAGATATTATGTGATTTGAATTGTCAATGAAAAATGTATGTATTTCAAAAATACAAGAAGTATTTCAACAGATTGTTACTGTGAGGTGGGCCAAGCAGTTTTGAAGGAAAGTATTACTCTATCTACAATATTGTTTTTTTTAGACCCATGTCATTAGTAGTAGCATGCGTATACATCCAGTTTAAGTGTTAATGAGAGCACAGTGCTAGAAGGGTATTCAGAAAGTTCAGAGGGAATTTTAGTTAATTTAGAAAATTGATGGATGCAAGAGAGGACAGGACAGAATTACAGTAGTACTTGTGCATTGATCAAAGTATATATACAAAAAAATCTTTCATGCACACAAATTATTGATAAAATAAACACTGTTCTGGGATTAGTTTTCCATTCTTTGGCATTTGCAAACAAAGAAAAAGCTAGAATTTTTAAATGTTATTTAGCTCTCAGAAAACAATTAATGAACAATTAAAACAATCAATTATTAGTGGACTTTGCAGAATTCCTAACCCTAGTTAATTATTAATATAATTTTAATATTATTTAATTGTAATCATAATTTTATTTAAAACACATAATTTTGTTAAACAGTGTAGCAGCTTATTTTCCGCTTCAGGTTCAAAGACGTTAATAAAGCTTATCGCATTGATTTCCAGTCTCTGTTTTAATGTGATATTTTGAGGCTTTGTTTTGTTGTAAACTAGATTAAGAATTAACAGTGTTTCACCTAATGTCCTTAGATAATGTGATGAGGTATGTCTTAGTTTAAGGGTAATTAGTGTTTCATCGTTCTCATTTGAATTTAACACTTGTCTTTTCTGAGTTGAGTGCTTCACAATTAATGATACAAGCTGCATGACTCACAAGTTTACATGGAATTAGAAGACCATGTGTGATCACGACAGGTGGCTGGCATACCGAGTCAACATCAAGTGAGATAAAGGAATTGATGTCAAGTTTAAAATTTAGTATGAAGGATATCACAGTCTCGGCTGTGATGATCACGGTGGGAAATCAGTAAATATTATGATATTTTCTTTTTTTTTTTGCTTCTTGCTTTTAACCCGTTAAAATAATTTCTTTCTTTAGCAACAATTATAATATACTAGCGACTTGCCCGTCAAAAATGACGGCAATAAAAACTGAAGCCTGGCAATGCTGTTTGCCACACAATGTAAGCCTCTCCCCCTCTACTTTACTGGCCTTGTGATGAGCACCTTTGGCGCTCATCACAGGCCTTGCAATGAGCCCCTTTGGAGCTCATTGCGAGTCTCTCCCTCTGTCTACTTCCTCCCTCGTGTCTTATTTCCCCCCTCCTCTCCCTCCCTTGTGTCTCCTTCCGCCTCGTCTACCTCCCTTGTATCTCCTGCCCCCCTGTGTTTTTACCTCCCTCTCCCTCCCGTGTCTCTAAACCCCTCCCCTGTGTCTCTTTCCCCCTTCACCCTGCCATGCATCTCTTCCCCCCCCCCGTGTCTCCCCAAACCCTCCCCTGTGTCTGTTCCCCCCTGGCCTGTGTCTCTTTCCCCCTCCCCCTGTGTCTGTTCCCGCCTTCCTCGTGTCTCCATTTCCCTCCCTTGTGTATCTTCCCCCCTGCACTCTCTCCCCTGTGTCTCTTCCCCCTCCTCTCTCTCCCCTGTGTCTCTTCCCCCTCCTCTTTCTGTGCCTCTTCCTCCCTGTCTCTTCCCCCTCACCCTCTGTGTCTCTCCCCACTCTGTGTCTTCCACCCCTCTCCCTCTGTGCCTCTTCCCCCGCCTCTCTCTGTGTCTCTCGCCACTGTGTCTCTTCACCCCTTCCTCTGTGTCTCCCCCCTCTTTGTCTCTTTCCCCCCTCTCTCTGTACCTCTTCCCCCCTTTCCCTCTGTGTCTCTTCCCCCCTCACCCTCTGTATCTCTCCCCCCTGTGTCTCTTCCCCCTCTCCCTCTGTGCCTCTTCCCCCGCCTCTCTCTGTGTCTCTCGCCACTGTGTCTCTTCACCCCTTCCTCCGTGTCTCCCCCTCTGTGCCTCTTTCCCCCCTCTCTCTGTACCTCTTCCCCCCTTTCCCTCTGTGTCTCTTCCCCCCTCACCCTCTGTATCTCTCCCCCCTGTGTCTCTTCCCCCTCTCCCTCTGTGCCTCTTCCCCCCTCTCCCTCTGTGCCTGTTCCCCCCTGGCCTGTGTCTCTTTCCCCCTTCCCCCTGTGTCTGTTCCCCTCTTCCCTCCCCCATTTCCCTCCCATGTGTATCTTCCCCCTTCTCTCACTCCTGTGTGTCTTTTCCCCCTCCTCTACCTCCCCTGTGTCTCTTTCCCACCTATCCCTCTGTGTCTCTCCCCCCTCCCTCTGTGTCTCTTCCCCACTCTCCCTCTGTGCCTCTTCCCCACTCTCCCTCTGTGCCTCTCCCCCCCCCTCTTCCCCACTCTCCCATCTGCTCGCGGCTCGCGCCGCGCTGTGCGCATGCGCGGCTCGTGACGCGCTGTGCGCATGCGCGGCTTGCGCCGCGCTCTGTGCAAGCGCGGCTACTGCTGCGCAATGCGCAGTTCATCATTGTCAAACTGCGATTCGTCGCAAGCGTGACGACGAATCGCAGTTTGACAATTATATTATGTGATCCTTATCGATCTTGAGTGGGGTAGCCATATGCAACTCACTTGACCGAACAACCATGTTGTGGATCAGTTAACTAATGTCAGTGGCATTAGGGCGGTGACGGGCAACGTGGCTCTACAAAGGGCCACCACCAGTTCAAGATTTCTGTATTGCTTTCTATTTCTTTTCTCTCTGCTTCAGCACACCTGAGTTACTCAATTTATTTCTGATTGTTCTCCCTGGGCTTATATAGAGAGAGATTAAAATCCTGGACTGTTGGCAGCCCTCGTAGGAACGAATTGTTGCCTACTACTATCTTAAGATTTACCTCAATGTAAGTGCTCTTCATGGCGTGAAAGAGCACAAGATTGTATGTTAAAATTATATTTTTTATTTTTTTTATTTCACTAATTATAGCTAAAAAATCTAAAATTTTAAGTCTGTAAACATAATTATGTTTTCCCTGCCTACTGGCTGTTGCATTAGTAAAACAGACAGCCAAGCCGTGCAGGGAAGACAACAGTTTTTCCCTGCACTCAGGACTGCACTGAAAAGTTAACCCATAACTGACCTGTTTAGGTGATTACAACATTATGTGCTCTGCAGATATGGCTTTTGTAACGGTTATCCTTTCATTTTATTTTGCTCATTACACGGAGCTGTAGCTTTGGGTCTGGCTGGGGGCAGTCAGTGACACATGTAAACACATAATTCATTTATTGGATATCTCAGTAAAAATTCATGTATTTCAAAACTTCCAAAAAGTATTTCAACTTGCTTTTAGGATATCTTTACTATGATGTGGTACAAATTGCACTGAATTAAGTGGCCCATAATGGTTCACAGCCACAATATCATTATCTGTTTCCATAGTAATCAAAAATATCACCTAAACTGTTTCAACCTGTTATACATTTACAGCATTTTATTTCTCAATATGACACTTTCATTATATTGTTATCATATGGTAACAGATTTAACAACCTGTGAGAGAGATTTTCTCACACAAGCAAGAGACAATGTGCGAGGCATCACACTTCATATTTTCATGAAGAAATTTTAGAACATATTGGCCTTGACTTACCAAACTGTGTAATTTTATTTCATGTAAGAAAATATAGAGAAATAGTCTATTAATCTATAAGGCTGGTTTGTCAAATTTGTATGCTCCTGTTATATAGAGAATAAAGCATTTTCGACCGTGCAAAAAGGGAGCAGCCTTAGCCATTTTTGTACCCAAAAAACTGTTCCCACCCGGAGGATGGGAAACATGAATTCACATTCAGTTTCTAGGGTATCAGATTCCCTTTCACAAATAAATAATGCTCCACATTTATTAAATACAATTTAGAAAGAGCTTGATTGCAGCTTTTTTGCACAAATGGCTCTCTCCTTAAAAATAATGGACGGCAACTTAAAATCATGCATGTAATGACATTGATAGAGGTTATGAACTCCTCAAAATAGCAAGGGGGTATCAAAGTCATCAGATCTGCTAAATTCTTTCCAAAGTGCACTGTTGTCAGTCATAGTTTCTGTTCCTTCTCCAGGGACCCCTATTTGTAAGAAATGATTGACATAAAACTCTTGCAAGTCTGTCCACTGATTTTAAGTGCAGCTTCTTTAAGTCAGTCTTTTGATTCTGTCTATTTTATGAGTTATTCATTCTCCCTTTTTATTTAAATAATTTTCAATCTAACATTTATTTAAACTACTGAGTTCAGGAATACATCTCCAGGAGCTTGCAAATCCCATATATTAGCCAATCTGTGCAAAATAGTTTTTGAGGCAAAATTACTCCAAATGGACACCATCTGCTTGTTTTTAAGAAATTTATTGTTGATTGGTTAGTGTCAAAATTGCTCACATGCAGGTTATTAAAGAGCAGCTGGTATCAATTTGAAAGAATAGTAATCTTTTACTAAACTAGTGTGACCTGATTTTATAGCAGTTTGTTTTTTTGTCGGTACTAATATTGAAATGTATCTCTCGCTTTCTTTTGCCGAGGCAAAAATGAACATTCGTACAAGGACTCAGTGTCTATAATACAGTTTATTCTGAGTGTTAATGCAGGCATTTCAGCATATTACATATCGATATTCAAGTACCTATATAAGAGGCTATTGCACAAGTCAGTATTTGTGTTGCTTCCATATATTTCCTTTTTATTTGCAGTAGGCAATTTCAGTTTTTGTAAAAACATCAGATTATCTAGTTAAAGGTCACACACAGAGATGTTTTTATGTATAGCAGAGCTGTATTAATACTGAAAATATATATATGCTTAAAAAATTAGTTTTGCAAAGAGTATAGGGCAGCATAGATTATAACTATATAAAATAATGTATTTGCTGGATCCTCGGTAGCATTGGTTATGCTTTAATGAAGAGGGGTAATTACATTTCTGTAGGAGCAGGGCTTGTAGTTTACCTTTCAGCTGCCTAGTTCTGTGCACATGCAAGAGATGAGGGTATTTATCAAACACTATAAGATCCTATGCTATAACAAACTTCCCTCTCTCCTTTCCTACCCCAACTTCCAAATTTGTTGTTCATTTGTACAGTCTTGCCCAACTCTCCGTGACCCTATAGACCACCAGAAAAGCCAGGCCAATCTATCCGTCACTGCCCCTCAAACTTATGTTTATTGCTTTAATGACATCATCTATACATCTCCGTCACCTTCTTTGCGTGCCTTCAATCTTTCCCAGCTTCAGAGTCTTCACTATGGTATCCTGTCTTCTCATGATATGGCCAAAATATTTGAACTTCAGACTCATGATCATATCTTCCAGTGAACAGTTTGTCTTGCATTCCTGAAGTACTTATTAATTCAATGTTCTTGCAGTCCATGGGACTCTAAGCAGTTTTCTCTAGCACCACAATTTAATTTAAGGCATCAATTTTACAATGCTCAGTCTTCTTCATGGTCCAGCTCTCACATCCATAAGTTACTACTGGAAATACCATAGTTCTAACTAAGCAGACCATTGTTGATATTGTAATATCTTTACTTTTTAATAGCTTGTTCAGACTTGCCATACCATTTCTCCCCAGAAGCAAACATCTTTTAATTTTGTGGCTGCAGTCACTGTCTGCAGGTATCTTGGATATCTTCCAAATAGGTTATGGTTAAGTAAGATAAGCATACATCCCCAGGCCCTAAGCTAGGAGGAAGTGTGGAAGTCAGACAAGATGGAACTTGCTATACACAATCATTGTCTTAAAAAATTAAAATTTTCAGTAAAATACCTTTATTCTCATGGCTTATACAACTGTTAATTTGTCACATGCTTCATAAACATTTGATGGTAGTCTTTTAATGTTTATGCTATTAAGCTCTGTTCACAGATATATGACTCACCAGCCCACATAATATTATATCTTTATTTTGTCAAATCACATATATATTTATTATTTGTATTACTACTCTTTATTTATAAAGCATTTTCCATAGCACTATTTACAAATTCCAATAAAGAATTTTGAGTGCACTTAGCAAATTACAGAGGTATAGACCAATTCTAACGTTTATACATACATATAGTTGTGTTTCGTTATGGCTCACAGTTATTTATGTATGTTTTTGCATATCAACAGCACAATGGGAACTTTGGACACAGAGGCAGTCCTCGAGAGCGTTGGAAAGTAACCAGATCAGAAAAGGTTGAGAGCCAATGATGCTACTTGAGTTTGTGACAACTTCCAATAAATAGGTGTGCAATTATTTCTGCGCTTTTTAAATAAATATAGTAGGACTACTCCCAGACAAATCCTAACAAGAAAAAAGACAGATATGTAATTTACATAAACCCCAATAATTTTCTATTTTTCCTTTGATACAGGACCAATCTGCCATGAAATTTCAGGTTTCTTGATTTCTAAATGTAATTGCTATTTTCACAAAAGGATTTGTATTTCTGTCGTAGTAAATTGTCCCCATCAATGCATCTTTCATTTCTATCCTGTCTTGGCACATGCATATTATTTTATTCAGTCCTATACTCACACCACAAGTTGAATGGAGGGATGAAACAAATTGCAAAGCAATAAGTTGCTCTTATTTCCTCTACAGCACTGTAGGGATTTGCTTATGTGTATTTTAAAATGCAAATGAGATGTAGCTGCCATTGATCTTGGCCCTTTATACACGCTAAAAACTGTATTTTTATGCTTTCAGCACAGTTCTCATCAGGGAGTAATATAATTAGGGTAAGCTTAATAACTGTTTGCTTCTCTTTTTGTAGTTTTGATGCCGTTGGGACTAAAGAAGCACATCTGAAATGCATACTGATATAGCTAAATAGAAATACATTTACAGTGTAACTATCTACTCTAAACCAACTTTGCCACTTGCCGTGGGTCTTTTATATATATCACATATATAGTTGTCAGTGTGCGTCACGTTGCAATGTTGGTCACGCAGTTACGACCTCGCGAGGCGAAGCAGCCGCGCAGGCGCTCATTGTCGCCAGCCCCCAGGGATCACAACACGCTCAGTAGACTATGTCTCCTTCACCCTTATCCTCCTCGTTCCCCCCTTATTATCATCCTCCTCACTTTCCGCCTCTCCAATTGCCTCCCTATCTCCTACGATGAGCTCCTGCTGTTCTCTCTCCTCTGCAGCACATTGGGAGGCAAACAGCATTGCCAGGCTTAACATTTTATTCCCGTCATTTTTGATGGGCAAGTAGCTAGTATATATATTAATGAGGCTGTTTGCATTGTAACTGTCAAGTAATACTCCAGCATACTATAATATGCTCTGCAACAAATGCAAACCCCAGATGGGCCTCTTTGCTCACTGTGGTTTAGGGAGTAAGCTGCACCTCACTGACGAGTCTCAAGAGAGGCCGAAACATACTTTGAAGATTATCTGGTTCAGGGTAGTATTGCCTGGTATTTAGGGACTGGATCACCCTTTTGAGTGAGATTGATATACTGCAGGGTATTGCTCTCTGTGAATGGCACAAGTGCGCTACAAGAGGTTCATCGCTGAGTAGGTAACCAGACCTATCGAACTAACCTACTTAGGTGTTGTTTGTTCTCAGATTGAGCTGTTTTGGCTTTGTTTTTGGTTTATTACCTCCTAGCAAGTGGGTTTGATCTAAACTAAGAAGAAGGAATTGTCTCGCTTCACATTATTGCCCTTACCTGTGCTTACGTAGGTAGTTTTACATTCAGTTAGATAATAATAAAACACAAGTTTGTGGTTGTACAAAGGATCCCACTCTTTATCTTGAAGAGACTCACCCCAAAATGAAGTAGCTGTTTATAGTGTGACTTAAAGAGACTGAAAAATCGAAGGGCCTCATTCAATTAGGGTCCGTAACTCAATTGCAAATCGCCTATTTCCTGCGATCGGGTTACATTCTCACGTTGCTCTACGTTTACGCTGCTATTCAATTGGCCGGGCCCGCAAGCTAGTCCCCCTTCCCGATAATCGCAAACCATGCTATCGGCAGTAAGCATTTGCGTGCTTGAACATGATCACAGCCGCACTTTATGACGAAAATTTTACATGAAATAAAGTATTTATGCTGATTTGCGGGCTTGAGAATGTTGTGCTATTAATTCTATAACCTAACATCACTTTCACTTTTAATAAAAGTACAGGATTGCTTTTTTATTTGCTTTTAAAGTGCTATGATTTGTAAGTAAGCCCTTTGCGACACTTCCTTGGGCCAAGTAACCTGTGTTTCGAGTTTAGCCATTTACGGGCTTGACGGAGGGTAAAACGGAGCAATTGAATAGCAAATTGTGATTTTTTCGCAGACACAACTCTTGTGGCGGTGAAAGATCAAAAGCTTTGAGGGAAGTAAACTTTGATTGATCAAATCGCTAGGAATCGTAGCTCGCAGCACGTAACTCGACCGCAAACGGAATGCAATTGAATAGCAACGTAGCTTGCGACTTCCATTTGCGAGCCCGGATCTCTAAAATGTAGCAATTGAATGAGGCCCTAACTGTGCATTGTACTAGCAATTTATTCTAAAGTAAATTAATGTTGAGATATTCATCATTGTTTGTACTACATTATTAATACATTATTTGTGTTAAAAACGAATTAATACTAATTAGCTGTTTTGATGTGCTAATCAGTGACACAATCTTTCTGTAAACACAACTTACCCCAGAGTTGGTATATGTTAGATCTTCTGTCCGACCCTTATCAAGCATTAGCCACATATTAGCATAACAATGCAGCACAAACAATGCTGAACATCTACAGAATTATTTAATGTATAGAAAATGGCTAGATAAATATATACCCAGTATATAACACTTTTTAATTTTAAACCACCTTGCTAATTAGGGTGACAATGCCCCTTTGACAGATTAGGACAAATTTGGGCAAAGCAAGCTCTTTCTCACATCATTACAAAAATAAACTTTTATAATGTTTAGAATATGAATTGTATATGCGGGATACAATTGTAGGGCAGCAGTATCTCTTTTAAGAAACTCTTTTTTTTTTTTTTGCAATTGTTAAACGATTAATTTTCACCATTGCATGTTATAATTCATTTTTAATGGTTTGTAATTTGAAAAATTAGATCATGAAATATTCTGACATATGGGAATGAATTTGGCAATATAGCATTTTAAATAAATCACATAGACTTTAAATATATTAATGGAACTGTTATCCTATCTGTGAACACAATTTATTTTTTGCATTATTAATAATTCCATTATTAATGTTTATGCCATTGTGTTAAGGCGTGCAATATTTGTCACGCTGTTCAGTGACTAAAAGCATCACTCCCTCTTTTTTATTTATTTATTTCTTAGCAGAGCTGTTTTTACCTGCTTACTTCAGAACAAAATTGTACATTGCAACGTTATCTATGGAGCCTGGCCAATGTCCCACAAAAATGTAAAAAATATTGACATGGCAAAAGTGTATTTTTATAGTAAACATTATCATCTGTAAGCATATAATATAGACATCCTCAGCATCCATGTATAAATCCAGAGTCCCAATATAAAATCACAATGGGAAATATCTACCTACCATCATTCCAAATGGCCAAAGATTGACACTTATAATTTTTTAAGATTTAGAGATACATAATTAATAGGTGTGCAGTGCTCCAGATATACAGTATATTCTATAGAACAGTATAGACTTCTATCTTTCTTCTAGACTTTCAGAGAAAGCAACACAAGAAAGTTGACATAATCAAGACTGGAAAATAGGATTTTCCCTTAAATGTGGAATTTTCTTTCAAAACTGTGATTTCTTCTGAAAAGAGGGACTGTCCCTCAAAAGGATGGAGAGCTGGAGGTGTGGGAAATGTGTTAGAGATGTATGGAAATCTTAAATCTCAATACATGTGCCCCATAGGAATGGAGATTTCTCTAGTTAGCTCAAAGACTTCACCCTTTAGTATATATGCCCCCAATGTCTCTGTGTGAATGCTTGGTCCATATATTAATTCATAATTCCCCTACTGTACACATAAGACTGAATGCAAAGATCATGTATTAACTCTATATATGCAGTATAGTACAATAATTTGATTAGAATCTGTTGCATTGTTTATTTGGTGGGAAGTCAGCACTGCTTTGTTCCAGCTCTGTGCAAATAGTACACATGGAGGCTTTGGTTGCAAGCACTTTTGCATGGTTCTAGAGCAAAACAGTGCTGCTTTCCCACACAAGTAAACAATGCAGCAGATTATGACAAACTATGAGGGAGGAGACTAAAACCGTCAAAGACACAATTTTTTTCCCTCCAGAAATGAGCAGATGAACAATAAAAAGTGAGTACAAATATTTAAAATGTTTTCGGGGGGCTTTCATTTTTTTTTACTATCATTACTCTAACTTATGTTCAGTTTGAGTCTTCTAGTACCATGTTTGAAGAGGAGCTACGATGTATGTTTTTTTTTGTGTTGTTGGTGATACTTGGAATCAAGGGCAGATCTACCCCCGGTGCAGGTGGTGTGTTGCAATAGGGCCATCCTCTGGTGAAGGGTGGGGGAGCAGTGCGGTATAATCTTTTAATGTACTGTCAATGTAGTGTTTTTTTCTGTAGTCTAGTGGAGACCACCTGCCCCTGCATGGCCCCCTTAGCGCACCATCTACCTTAATCTGAATCCGGGTATTGGTGGTTCAGCAGTGTCCTTCCCCTGCTCGCGCGTCATTCTGCTGGGGCAGGGATTCCTGAATGATATCACACATGTATTGACCCCAGGGTGGGGTCAACAACAAAATTGCCCCCCTCAGATGGGAGGTGCACTGGGGTTCTCCATTCACTAGCTCCACCACTGCTTGGAATTCTGAGATACAACATTAAAGTGGTAATAACACTAATAACAGAAAAAAATGGCAGCTCCCTGACTCCTCAAACATGGAGCAGTAAACTTAAAAAAAGCTAGAAAACTGTGTAAATTCAAGATATTATTTCGGTGGAACTTCCTTTTCATCATTCATCATTCATCATTATTTTGTTAAACATAAAAAAAAAATATACCCCATGTTACTAGGGCTCTACTGTTCTGGCCTTGGAGGCATTTATAACAAAAGAAAAACATTATTGTTTGATAGTTTATACTATTAATATAAAAAATGAAGCTATTATAAAGAATTATTTATTCTCTCAAATTGGCTGCTTTTTCACATTCATTTAAAACATTACCCAAATCCCATCAAAGCCCCTTTTTACAAATCTATGTCACATTACAGCACGAACTAGTCTTTGTTGCCAACCTCATGGACAGAATCCAGTGCCTTTTTGTAAGATTTCTTGCTTATTCCTGAAAGTGATTTTGGATTTCGCCCAATTTCTGGTCTCTTTGCATAATATATTGTTTTGTTTAAACTGATATTATACTTTTTTTGAGTGTGTGTGAAGCTCGCAGGTCTGTTGAGCTGGCCGGCGTCCAAGGGAGGTCAGAGGCTTTATGATAAATTTTAATGTTGTAATGTTATAGAAGACCTGATAATATTCTCTCATTATTCATCGCCCAGCACATTTGATGTCCTGCAATGTAATGCTGGCCCTGCCAAGATATATTTATCCCTTTATCATGTGTAATAGGACACTGATAAATGCTGAGAATGTTAACTGTTTGCTTCTAGACATAATATCTGGATATTGTCCTGCTGCTCTGTAGCAAAGTACATCAACAATACACTTGTGTTTAAACAGAATGCAGCCATTGAAATGGTCTAAGTTGATGTTGATTACTTTGGTCTGTAGTAGTTTAGGTGCATTTAAACACATTTTTAAGTTTCATGGATTATAAATACATCTGGTAGAGGAGAATCATGTACGAAAACATTACCAAAATAAATACTAATATAGTAACCCCAAAGTTTGCTAAATCTCTTGAGTATGCAAGCATCTGATTTTCAGAGTTAACACCCCTGCAAATCCCTGTTAAAATTAGCATAAAATTCATAATTTGTTTTGGCCAATCACAGGCAGCTAATACATTGTACTAATCTGTGAATGCAGTTTGTGTAGGAAAGAAGCACGGGTTGTGTAGTGCCCTACACAAGGAAGTAGGAGAAACCAGACACTGCTCTGTAGATCTCTGTATTGTGCTGCTGCTGGCTTGATGGTTAATAAAAGGTTAAAATTAGTACCCAAATGCAGTGTTTCTATTGGGAGGTACACTGCGCCTATGTAAGCTCTGGGGGTGTTGAAAACAAGTTTTATTTTGAAATAAAATAAATCTGTATATATATATATATATATATATATATATATATATATATATATATATATATATATAAAATGAATCAAAGTATTGTGTGTTTCTGATATAAGCAGTATGTGTTAGATTAGAAAAAGGGAAAAACAAGGAAACTTCAAATACTAGAAAAACAAATACCGTATTGGTCCGAATATAAGCCGCACCTTTTTTCCGATTTTTGAGTTTGCGAGTTACGGATGCGGCTAAAATAGTAATAGTCTAAAAAAAATATTTTATTCCATGTGCAAAAAACTTTTTTAGAATGTGATAAATAAAATATTTCTTCTCTTTTTTTCTATTCATTTGTTTTTTTTCTTATTGAATTATTTAAAGTAATAGTGTATAAATTCAGTTTAACCAGTGTAAATAAGACATAGAAAATATATAAAAATGCAAAAAGGGACAAAACATAAAACAATTCAACAAAGATAAAAATAGTAACAACAAAGTTAATAACAGTAAAAATATATAGATTATTTTCTTCCCCATTGTCATTTATTTTTTCAGTCTTAAAGCTTACCTGAAATTGGGTTTAATATTGGGTATACAATACAAATTGTGACCGCATACAGTTCTGTCATCACTTCCATAGGTTTTTGAAATGAGAACATTGATAGCATTATTTTTTGTGTGTATTTTATATGGATCCCTTACTATGCCTATGTTGTGTTTTATGCACATTGTCCTTTTGGCTATTTTCACCATGTAGTGACCATACTAAATCGCATATTAACCATGCCAATCACATACTTCTCCTCTTGAATACCTACAAATTACTTCCAAGTGGTTCTGTCAGACGCAGTTTCTGAATGCAATGTTGACTTTATTTGATAGATTATTACTTAAAAGAATCATACTTAGATTTGTCCTAATAGAATTCACGTTCCAGGTAAGTAACTTAGTTTTTTTGCCTATAAATGATTCAAGATGATGTGGTGAATATACACACTCTTACATCTGAAACTGAATGTTTTGGTATGCCTGGTAATTGTACGTATTTTTGGTGCTAATCTGAGCAGATGTTTATTCCGTGAAGTTTCGATTGCCCTATCTCAGTCTAAGCAAAGGGAAAAAGGAAGTAGTGCATCAATTTGACATGCTTTCAGTGGAGAATTGCTTATCCATGCTTGATCCTTACTGGTTTCACCTTCCAAAGAAAACCAGCAGGGGTCAAATATGGGCAGGATGGCTCCAAAAGCACTTCCAGCTGGTGTCAAGAGTTAGAGAACAGAATCTGAAACCCAATATCCCGCCATCAAAGCAGTGACAACACTTACATTTTCATCATAAAATAAAATGCCCTTATAAAACATTGAAAGGACAACCACAGCCTTTGTTTCACAAAAGTGTATAAATACATGGGCATTTTCTTTTATCCTGTCTGATCCATTAAAATACAGAAGCGCAGCGTCAGAAATGTAAAGAACAGAACTGTAATACAAGTGATTTTCTTGATTCAATTGGACGTAAACCCTGGCTTCTGTTACTTAGTGTAAATTGATGAGTAGAAAGCATTTAATCTCAGTCTTTGGAGTTGTCCTTGTCTAGCACAAAACAAGAAATAATTCAAACTTGCAATCCTGTATCATGTTAGGTTTACAGGACTGTTAGCCACTTACTTCTTCTGCAAGCCCTGCACTCATTACCTTTCCACGACATATAGTCTTTTAGGTTTGGAAAATGTAGTCTCTCTTTTTTTTATTTATATATATATATATATATATATATATATATATATATATATATATATATGTATATATATATATATATATATATGTATATATATATATATATGTATATATATATATATATATGTATATATGTATATATGTATATATATATATATATATATGTATATATATATATATATATATGTATATATATATATATATATATATATATATATATATATATGTATATATATATATATATATATATATATATATGTATATATATATATATATATATATATATATATATATATGTGTGTGTGTATATATATATATATATATATATATAACATTTAAGGAATGTTGAGGGGAATAAAGAAGGATGATTTGCATTCAGTTTGCTACAGTGGTGCAAAGTGACAAAGCGAACATCAATGCTATAATTTAAGGGGTTCAATGGTGGGGCAGGTTGATAAAGTCAACATATTATTATATTGACAGCTGTAGTCAACATGATAGTTTATAGACCTCATCACCCTGCCCCAGGGTAGGTCTTAAGAGAGAGAAGAGGAATAGTTGTGGGTTAAATACGGTAACTATTCGTGGAGTAATGGAATTCAAATTATTAGGACAATATGTCTATATGTAAAGGTTATAGATGTTTTTTAGTTTGCCAGTAATTGCTACATGTTGGAGCTACTAATAGAAAAAAAAAAATGTTCAGTTTTCCGAAGGTTTTATCTGGTACTGCTACTTCTATTTTGAATGGCTCTAACAAGACCCTGTGCTTCAAATTTCTTAATACACTGCAACTTCGTTATAAAGCCACACTGTATTAAAATTTGTTTGTCGTCTTGCATTGCAATTATTATTGCAAAACTTTATTTCTAAAGCACCGACATTTTACTCATATACAAGTCCATAGGTGAGTCCATCCCACTTCTTGTTCAGAAGTAATCTCTTCTTGACTAAGAACTCAAATCTGTTTTTGTTTGTGGACAAAACATCTTGGGCCACTTAGCAAATCTGAGACTAATTATCTTAATCAGAGAAAGTGTTTTCTGTTATTTGCCGAAACACGTGCCTGCCCCATCTTATCACCTTCATCTTTGTAGAAATTTATGAAGTTTATTCTCCTTTCACTTTGAAGAATGGTGTGTGTAATTGGGTGTATTTCGTCATATGGATTCCCACTCGTTCTGTTATTGTACCTGTTTGTGATTATTGCTGGGCTGTGTGGATATGAAGGGAATGACATGCTCTTTATCTGATTATAAACAAGATCAGAAGATAAAGAATTAAATTCAGAAAAACTCTTCTGGTTTGGAATCTGGAACAAGACACTGAAACAAATGCATCACACTCAATAAACAATAAGGAACACAGTCTTTATTAATTTTGTATGGCTTGTCAGCCATGATAAATACGACCCAGATTCTAAGTTTATTAATATCACTTGTGTTATTTTTCAAATAATGGTCTCTATTCAATAAAGAAACCATTTTCACTAGAAAGGGAAGATCACTCGGACTCCTATTTATGTTGTCTCTTTAAAATTTGAAAAATTGGAGATGTGTAACAAGGAATGTTCTGTCAACAGTCAACAGAATAGTTTACCTTTTCCTGAGAAAGTAGCAGACTAAAACAGGTAATAAGTGAGAATGGAAGCCTGCACTAAATAATAATTGCATATACAAGTTAAAAATCTAAATGTTGTATTTCTTAGCTTTCTAAAAAAAAAAATCTCATTATAAAATAAAGTTATTCAAAAGACTATATAGAAAATATTTGTCCTTTAACAACAGGAATCCATATTTTAATATGTAGACATTACTCATAAAGTTGTTGTTTAGTCGTTCAGTCATGTCCGACCTTCCGTGACGCTGTAGACTGTAACATGCCAGGCACATCTATCTGGTCGTGCTTATCCATAAGGTTATCTTGGCAGATATACTGGAGTGGGTTTCCAGTTGCTTCTACAGTGGACCTCAATTTGTCTGACCTCTATGCTATGGCCTGCCCATCTTGGGTGATCTACATATTACAGCTCACAGCTTGATCGAAGTACACAAGCTCCTTCATGGCGACTAGGTAGCAATCTAGAAGGAGACTCATAGAGTAGCAGACTTCAAAATATTTTATAGTTGTTTTTTTTTCAATTATTTTTTTTCGTATTTAAAAATTAGTTTTAACATATTGTTCTTTTACTAAATCTTGAGGCAACTGGTGCGTCTTTCATACTCTCTGTCCTACATCCTTTGCAATGACAGATCTGCCTACATCTAGTGGAGCTAAGAGATGAACCAGAGACGATCCGATCAGTCTTGTCTTGCAGTTGAATTATAGTAATAATCATACAATTGCTTGATTACACAATTGGATATCCACTAGTACATACAGCAAGTGGATGAGGGAGAAAGCACATAAAAAGGTCAAAGCTGAACACCATGTACAAAGATTCATAGATACCACCATTTGAAAGATGGAAGGACTTCAAAAACAAAAAAAATACATGTTTATATATTGTTTTTTCTCAATCCACTGGAGAGTAAAAATAGTTTCAATAAATTCCCTTAATTCCATACAAAACAGGTCAAATACACCCTTATTTTATACATAGAATAATCACTCAGTCAGCCACTTATGCATAATTTAATAATCTATGGAGTCAACCAAAAGCGACCTATCTTATATATGTGCCACATAATAAATTTTGGCCTTAAACAGCAATGTTGTCATAATGAATTCTATTTATGGTTATTATATGGCCAGGTTACCCCAAAATCACTTAAAACCCAAGATTGTATCATCATTTATTTGATGGTATACTCACACACCCTCTAGCCAAGGATATGCGACTCATTTTCCATCCCACAAAGTGGTCAATGATTCTGGTATGACTTTGTCCTTGACTGTTGGATTGTTCTTTGCATTATTATTTGTATTACCTATTCTGAAATATAAAGCACTATTATATATATACTGTGGTTTGTCTTTAACTGTGTTTAAGCTCACAGATTTGTTTCAATAGGGAGCAACTCCCAGCTCAGCCATAAGTTAGCTCGGATAATGCCTTTTGCAGATGGTTCAGTTTACTGTCAAAGCTGTATTATCATTGATAATATATTAATATAATTCATTGACGTTAGAGTTGACTGCTGCAGTATATAATTAGTCTGCTGTAACGTGATACATTCAGTTATATCTCATAGATCTTGAAAATGTAGTTATTTAGAACTGATTGCTTTAACTATGTATTTCTCAGACTGAATACACCGAAAAGTTTGAAATTGTGAAATAAAAATAAAGAAGTTGTAGTAGGCAAAACTTTTCTGGGCCCACCTAACACATCTACTTCACCTGTTTAATTTATTAAAATGTTATGTTATATATAGTTGCCTTCATTGCCCAGTTAACTAAACTAACACCTAAGTAGTGTAGATAATGACAAAAATAAAATCTCCCATTCCATTTGGGGCCCGGACTTGGATATTTATACGGTAACAAATGTCAGAATATAATACATATTTGTGCAAAAAGTCAACTGTAGTTCAAGAAAGAAAAGACATGGTTGTCAAGTTTGTTACAATGTAACCACATTAGCAGCTACGTAAGCTTTGGGCATTTTTTTATCTATTTTTGAAGACTGTTTATGAGTAGAATAATTCATTTTGCACTTGTTTCTTCACTTTATAAGAGCTTTATCTTGAGGTTTTTGTTTACTGCTTTATCAGTGGATGGAGGGATGAGGTTGAAGGGAACAGGGGGAGGCAAGAAGTCTTTGTTTTATAGCTGGATCTAATGGACATTGACACCACACCTCTTTCCCCACATTGGCTTAGAAGCAGCCTGCTTACATTAGAAAATGAAACACCCCTCTCACACACACAACTAAGACCAATGCGTCATTGAGATCTCCAGGGTCCAGTGGAGACATCACACTTAATTATTTTTTTTTAATGATTTTTTTAATCATTTTGTTCCTGCTTATTTTTGCTCTTAGACTAAATTATCATCATATATATGTTTTCATTGTGGTGTGGTTCTTTAATGCAGGGTTTATCAAATTCCAGACCAGATATTAGAAAAATAAGAATGCAAATTGAGAGCAGATAACACCCAAAAGGTCCACTCATACCATCTTCGTAAATCTTGAGGATATCCTTATGGTTTTCCCTAACCTTAATTCCTTTACCTGAATTGACCCAATAATTTCCCCTGGAAGAATACTTATCTTGCCTACTAACATTTCTGTAAAACACACATTCCCACTTAGTCTACTACTAATGCTGCACAAAGGAACTTAGTTGCATGACAAAGTATAGACGCAGGCCTTCAGTTCATGTGAGGTATGGTAGGTTGCAGCTTTGAATTCGGCAGTGATAATGTCAGGTCCATCTATGTAGATGGCCATTTATATCTCTCCATCTGTAATTTTCATATATCCATGTTTTAAAAGCTGAGAGATGAGATGGGATTGTTGAAGACTAAGTAAAAAGTGAGATCAGTGCTTGGCACAACCTATCTCTGGTATATTTTTGTGCAACAAGCCAGGGCAGGCTAGCTAGAACACCCTGCGGGAGAAAAGACTGTACCGCAGTGGAGGTATTAGTTCAGTATTGCCTCCAGCCTACGGTTTGGGGAGCCCCAAGCACACCAGAGAAGACATGTGAGAGGAGTCTCTCTGGGCTTGCACTAAGTCAGATGGGTTAGTTGGAAGCTGCCTCATCTGATGCTGGCATCCATCACCTTTTTGTTTTGACTGCACAGGACTTTGGGATGGCAGACGACTTCAACACGATTTTTGTTTTTGGCACCACAAGTGGTTCCTGATGCCCTTGAGGGGGGCCTTCTGGTTAAGGATCCCTTGGAGTTGGTGTCATCTGCTCCCCTAGGAGTCTGCGCTAGGGTGGACTAGTGGAAGATCCTATCCACATCGGAAGGCTTCGGCCTGAAGATGGAGGAAAGACCCCCTCCATTCCTAGGGTGTGGGTAAACAAGATCTTTCTGAAATCTTTGACGTTATGGTCAGAGTCCAGGAGATCAAAGGGGTCCTCAAGGCAGAGCAACTACATGGAGCACAAATTGGCACAATTTGTGCACTAGAGGCACTGTTCGCTATGAGCACGCCCCGGGCAATCAGGGCCATGCACTCTTGACCGTAATCACTTTATTGTTGTCTAGAAATGTATGGCTGATGTAGTTATTCCTACATCAGCCATACTTAAAATCATATCCAGGATTAATGACATCCCCCATCAAACAAAGCACTCCGGTCAATTATGTCAGCCACTTTGGACACAAATTAGCATTTCCAGCTGAATATTTCAATCACTGTGCCATCTTTAGCTTTAATTAGTTTAACAACAGTGTATAGGAGAAATGTTGTACCTTGTTCACATTAAGAAACTGCTGTACTGTATTAAGGATTTCTCCTTCACTTTCATTGCACTATTTAGCCACACATAAACATTGGACAAATTTAAAACACATGTATTGGTGCAGATTTCTTGCTGCTTTTAAAAATGAAGTTGCACTTATTTTGTGCGACCAACAATAATTATGGGACATCAAAGGCAGTTGAATAAAATGCAGTGACCACAAATAATTTATTTTATAAGAATAGTTGCATTGACTATCACTCTTCCCATTTACTCCAGAGAGCAATGAGGAAATGGCAGGTTATGCACACATAGCTAGAAATGGAGCAAATAATTTTAATTGCACCTAAAACAAAAAAACCTTTGTTTCACATTTTAGATATTTTTATATATTCGCTATTATTTCTTACTAATAATATATGGGTTTTTGAATAGGTGCAATAGAAATTTAAGTGCAGGCTAAGCTGACCGAATCTTCCGGTTGCTTATAAAAATAACTGTGGGATAGCCTATTTTTTGCCTCTTGTAAAATCTTTTAAGTGTTGGAGACGTGCCAAAAACTGCATTTTTTTTTTATTACTTTCATTCTTTTCTCAAGTTTGATAATTGTAGGTAACTTTTCTCAAAGATGGTTTCAATTATCCAGTCTGTGGAATGTTTAAATACCCCTCTGATATCAGTGAATTGTTTACATAGGGATTTGAAATAAATTCAAATTGCATACATCCAGATGTTATCTGCTTTGCCAGCGCACTTTGTTTAGTTTGGCGGAGCTCTTTATGGCAGATTGCTACTATCGTTATGTCAACAATTTTTCACTTTAATGGGAATTCCTAATAATAACCACTTTTCCATAACAAAGTTAAATTATGTCATAGCCCAGCCTTGAGCATAAACTAAGTTGAACATGATGGTCTACATGGTAGACAAATATCCGACTGTATAGATGCACTGATAAAAAGCTATTTATTTTTGTGATGAGTTCATGATAGTGTGCTAGAAGGGACTGGAAATTTTTTTTTTTAAACGATGTAAAGGTGTATGTGTGTATACATGTGTGTGTGTATATATATATATATATATATATATATATATATATATATATATATATATAGTACAGAAAATGAGTATTACATTTGTGATTCTATTTGAATGTCTAAAAAATAAGTTAATAAGCTTATTTCCTGCTCAAGTTTCTCAGAAATACAGTTGATATACTGCACTCTATACATGGCTCCTTTTAGGCATATGCTTGTTGAATTACACAGCTTTAGGCATAGCACAGGATGGGTATATATATATATATATATATATATATATATATATATATATATATATATATAGATTAATAATTAGTATTGCAGTATTTTGTGATACTTTTTGTATTGGACAAACACCTTATTTATACTGACAAGGTTTCAAGAGGTTTGACCTCTCTTTATCAAGTCTGAAACAATACTGACATGAGATGGAACCCTCAGTTTGAATATAAACAGCTGATATGCACTGCAGTACTCCATTATTAATATTTAATATCAACTATAATAGTTGTCAATCTGCGAGTTGTCGTCACGCTTGCAGGCCTCGCTATGCTGCTGGCGCTCGTCGCGAGGCCCGTAGGACTTAGGCTGCAATGAGCACCAAAGGCACTCCTTGTAGGGCTTGTGATGAGTGCAACAGGCGCTCAGGGCGAGACACGCACGTAGGACTTTAAAACGGATTGTAGACGGCCTAAAGATGAACGCCATAGGTGCTCATGGCTGGACTTGCAGCACTTTGCTGCAAGGAGCGCCAAAGGCGCTAATTCCATCTCTCGCAATAGTGCCATTTCAGGGTCCCTCTAAGGACTCTCTGTCCAGTCAGAGATGTCATTTGCCCCATTATGTTCCACCGATGGAGGATGGAAAGAGATTGAAGACACCCAAAGCCAGTAACACTACCTAAGCCAGTAACACTTTTTACCTAAGCCAGTAACACTGCCTAAGCCAGTAACACTTTACCTAAGCCAGTAACACTACCTAAGCCAGTAACACTTTTTACATAAGCCAGTAACACTGCCAAAGCCAGTAACACTACCAAAGCCAAAGCCAGTAACACTACCTAAGCCAGTAACACTTTTTACCTAAACCAATAACACTTTTTACCTAAACCAATAACACTTTTTACCTAAGCCAGTAACACTTTTTACCTAAGCCAATAACACTTTTTACCTAAGCCAATAACACTTTTTACCTAAGCCAATAACACTTTTTACCTAAGCCAATAACACTTTACCTAAGCCAGTAACACTTTTTACCTAAGCCAGTAACACTTACCAGAAGCCCGTAACTCGCAAGACCACCAAAAAGCGAACATTAATATACAAAATGAGTTAAAAACCTCACACACAACACAGGGGGACAGCCAGGGAGCCTGTGAGTGCGGTTGCAAGCTAACTTGACCCATAATTGCTAGAAAAGAATGGCCGCGGAAAAAACTTACATTTTCTCAAACATGATGAAAACAAGGCCGAAGCAAGTAACTATTAGCCAAGCCAGTAACACTTAGCCAAAGCCAGTAACACTTAGCCGAACAATGCAGACCAGCAGGTTGGACGACACCTGCAATTACCGGCAATGCCTGTAAAGTAGACTGGGGGAGAGGCTTGCAATGAGTGCCAAAGTCGCTCATTGAAAGCCACACGATGAGCTCAGTGCGGAGCTTGCGATGAGTGCCTAAGGTGCTTAGATTGTGTGGCAAACAGCATTGCCAAGCTGAACATTTTTTTTTGCCGTAATTTTTGACAGGCAAGTCGCTAGTATACATATAATTGTCTGAGGCTATGATTACTGTTTTTTAGGAACATGTGAATAGAATTGACATTGCAGCCACAGAGAATCTTCATGAACTCGGTCCATTGATTGCCCAATCCACAGATGGAGCTACAGCTGGTGCAGCCGGTGCAAGGCACAGAGGCCCTGGCCTCTGAAGGGCCCCCGTACCCTTCAAACCTCCGTGCAGACCTCCCACGAGTCTCCAGTGACACCCGTGGGTCTCCAGTGGCCCCCGCGGGTTCTTAGTGGCCGCCACAGTTTTCTTGTGGCCCCAGAGTGGCCCCTGCAGACCCCCTGTGGTTCCTGCAGGCCCCCTGTGGTCCCTGTGGCCTCCATAGGCCCCCCTATATATATTATAAGTATATGTACACTGAGGGGGGTGGGGATCTTTCTGCACCGGGGCCCCCCATGCACTAGCTCCACCACTGGCCCTATAAACCTACTTTGTGCAATGCCTTTTTAGGAGGACAGCGTATTGCATTTCCGTAATTCTTGTAACATATAGGTTTGTAAGCAAAGAAACATTTTCTATTTAACTAAAAAATTAAATACTATGTAATGGTATACAGTGTGCATGTTTGTGTTAACATAAAATCAGCAAACAATAAAATTCTGTCCATAGATCACTTTATCTACCTTTATAAATATACAAGATAATTTCTTATTGAAGTTCCAGCAAAATGTACCTTTTTATCTTTATATGTCATTATAAATATGTCACTCCAATCACCCAGTTGCAAACAGTAACCCAATACAATTAAAAGATATAAAACATAATATGACACAAGGGAGGCATGAAAATAATTTATTCATACCCTAGTTATCAGATAAACCAATATGTACTAGTTGTAAAGATCAATAGATGAACTGGAATGTAATTCACTCATGCATAGCTTATGTATACTTAATGATCTTCTTTTGTAGAAATCTTGAGTTAAATCCACCCCATGTTCTTTACTGTATATAAGTCCACTGATTGATTGTAGTATTGCCCTGGAGTAAGCAAGTTTGTTATTGTATTCTAAGGATCTATAACCTATGCCCCAAGAGGATCTATAACCTATGCCCCAAGAGCTTAGTACAGATCATTTTGTGACTCTTTGCAACCCCAAGATGTGGCTAACCAACAAGAGTGTATGGAGTATGAATGAGAAGCTGGACAAAACAACCAAATAAAATATTGTGATAAGCAAGACTGGATATGGTAAAAAATACCAACAAGGCATTGAGTGGCAGGAGCTGGAAGGATTGGCAGGCCAAATGGCTGTAATGATCTTTCTTGTCTTTTTTTCTTCAACCTCTGCACTCTCCTTCCCCTTTGAAGGAACACCAAAGTGTCATGTTTATTGTATGATCTTATGTAGTTCTTGACTTGAGAATATGCAAAATATGTTTAGAATGTCTAAAATGAATAAATACAGCCTATAATTTAGAGTTATTTTCAATGTTATTTTACTAGTGGCAGAATTTTTGCTAACAGGGTTTGGCATCTGTGAGGAATGGGACCAGTTCTGTTGTAAGACTGCCACTATGAAGTACCACATAACAACTTCCAAGCCAGCTAGCAGTCCAAAATAGCAACAAGATGCTGTTTAAATATCTTATGCTTATGGCTTACTCAGCTGCTAGTGCTGTTAGTTTCATATTCCACACACAATTGTTCACAGACTACAGTGGTCCTATAACATCTTTTTATCATCTTGTTTTTTTTTCTATGGCCATTCTTTGTTTTTCTTTCCCATCTACTTGCTCCATTTTACTTTCCCTCTTTTCCATACCCTCCTCTTGCCCCTCGCCCTCCTCTCCATCCATTACCATTTCTCTCAATATCCCCATCACTTGCTCTTTCTCTATTATCAATGTTTAAGTATACATGAACAGGGTCCTCCATTCTTGTGCAATGTGATAAAAAATGTTTTGAACAGCGCTACGGTATATGTTGGTGCGTTTCAAATAAAGGATAACAATAATAATAATAACCCGGGGACCTCCTGTATACTAAAAGATTTGATAGCTTACAAAACTGAAAGATCTGCAGACTTTTTTCTAAGTTTTTTTTTCCCATAATATATTAATCTTTAGCATTTTCCTAAACCAGGGGTAGGTAAATATGATTACATTTATTATTATTATTTTTTCTAAAAATTAAGTCAATGTTTAGAATTCATATTTTGTTACAGGACCACTCATAAATATTTTAATACAATAGGGCATAGGAATGAAGTTTACATTTATTTAACTAGCAGTTGTTTAATGATTTTTTATACTGCCAGACAGAAATATAGCATAGTTATTTATCTAATGGAGGTCCAGAAGATGGGGCCGAATGTCCTGAGTTGGACCCAGATCCACCAATTGATTATCCCTGTCTTATTTCATAATAATCATGTTGTTCTTAGTTTTATTCATCTTTTCTAGTATTAGGGGCAAATTACTATTACTTTATTTATAGAAAAAGTGATTAATAAGCTTGGCCTGCCATTTAAGCCTATTAGTAAGATCTTTCTATTTCTGGCCTAATGGTACAGGCTTGCAGTGTGGGATAGACATGAAAAAGGCAGAGATAATGTTCCTGCCAAATATTTATCATATGTCTGACCTGCTCCTCCAAACTGACCTATGCATGTAACGCTGCTTCAGGGCAATAGTAATGATAAAGTAATATAAACAACTTTCTGAAAGTTAATGATAGTGTCAGATTTATCAAGTAATTACTCAGAGAATTTTAAAAAAATCACTTTTTAATGGTTTTGGTATTCTTCTGAATTTTATCTTCACTCCTCCATATCTGAAATACAAAATAATCTGCTTAAGTTAATATGAAAACACACACCATATGACCACATAATACTGAAATTTATCTGCACAGTTTCTGACCGGCTTATTTGCAAAATTAGTAATAAACATCTGTTGACCGTGTTATTTTCTTTTTTTATTACTAGTAACCGTTTTAAGTATTTCACACCTTCTGTATTGCAAGCTTGAAATACAGTGCCTTGCAAAAGTATTCACCCCCCTTGGCATTTTTCGTGTTTTGTTGCCTCACAACCTGGAATTAACATGGATTGTTTGAGGATTTGCATCATTTAATTTACAGAACATGCCCACAACTTTGAAGATGTATTTTTTTATTTTTTTATTGTGAAGCAAACAACAAATAGGACAAAATAAAATGAAAAGTCGATGTGCATAACTATTCATTCCCTTAAAATCAATACTTTGTAGAGCCATCTTTTGCAGCAATCACAGCTCCAAGTCGCTTTGGATAAGTCTCTATGAGCTTGCCACATCTTACCACTGGGATTTTTGCCCAGTCCTCCTTGCAAAACTGCTCCAGCTCCTTCAAGTTGGATGGTTTGCACTTGTGAACAATAATCTTTAAGTCTGACCACAGATTTTCTATTTGATTGAGGTCTGGGCTTTGACTAGGCCATTCCAACACATTTACATGTTTCCCCTTAAACCACTCAAGTGTTGCTTTAGC
Organism: Discoglossus pictus; assembly: GCA_027410445.1. NCBI lineage: Eukaryota > Metazoa > Chordata > Amphibia > Anura > Alytidae > Discoglossus > Discoglossus pictus. The sequence continues at coordinate 71,911,647 of CM050165.1, forward strand.
AGTGTGTTTGGGGTCATTGTCCTGCTGGAAGGTGAACCTCCGTCCTAGCCTCAAATCACGCACAGAGTGGTACAGGTTTGGCTCAAGAATATCCCTGTATTTAGCACCATCCATCTATCCCTTAACTCTGACCAGTTTCTCAGTCCCGGCTGCTGAAAAACATGACCACAGCATAATGCTGCCACCACCATGATGGTGTTATTTGGCTGATGTGATGTGTTGGGTTTGCGCCAGACATAGCGTTTTCTTTGATGGCTGAAAAGTTCAATTTTAGTCTCATCAGACCAGAGCACCTTTCTCCATACATTTTGGGAGTCTCCCACATGCCTTTTCGCAAAATCAAAATGTGCCATTTTGTTTTTTGATGAAAGTAATGGCTTTCTTCTGGCCACTCTGCTATAAAGCCCAACTCTATGGAGCGTACAGCTTATTGTCGTAATAAGTACAGATACTCAAGTCTCTGTTGTGGGTCTCTGTGCTGCCTCTCTGAATAATGCCGGACGTCTCTTGGGCAGACGTCTCTTGGCAGGTTTGCTTGTTGTGCCATGTTCTTTCCATTTGGTTATGATAGATTTGATGGTGCTCCTGGGGATCATCAAAGATTTGGATATTTTTTATAACCTAAACCTGACTTGAACTTCTCAACAACATTGTCCCTTACTTATTTGGAAAGTTCCTTGGTCTTCATGGCAGTGTTTGGTTAGTGGCGCCTCTTGCTTAGGTGTTGCAGCCTCTGGGGCCTTTCAAAAAAGGTGTGTATATGTAATGACAGTTCATGTGACACTTAGATTGCACACAGGTGGACGTCCTTTCACTAATAAAAAAAAAATATATATTTTTTTTTCTATGGATTTTTTAATTACACTAATAACATACAGACGTGGGACACAGTGAGGACACTGATTGATCACAGTTTTTCCCTGAACTCAGGAATGCACTGAAAAGTTATCCCATAACTTACCTGTTGAGGAGATTCTAGCGTTCCATGCTCTGCACAGATTGATTTGTTAAGGGTTCTTTTTTTTTTTGCTCACAACACTGAGCTATAGCAGCATGTGTCTGACAGTGGGCAGTCAGTGAAATATGTAAACACAGGTATTACCTAATTTAAAAAAATGCACGTATTTAAAAAATTCAAGCTTGCTTTTAGGAGATCTTTACTGTGATGTGGTCCAAATTGTGCTGAATTAAGTGGCCCCTTAAAGGACCATTAGAATTTGCAAACAGCTTCATGTTTTAGAAGAATGTAAATGGCTAAGAACATTGGCAACTATTCAAGCCATGGGTATGACTGCATTTCTATAGAACATTTTTAAGTTTGTTTAATGGGTACTTCCATCTTGGATAGCTAGTGGGGTGATTATCCTACCATGACATGCTCTTCTATTTAGTTATATTGTCAAGTATTCAAAATAGCAGTCTTAAATCGAACTGAATAAATATCTTACCTTATCTGAATCCACAATTCCTCCCAATTTCTTTTCAAGTGTCTAATCCTATTAGTAGTAAAAGCAAATCCTTCCACCATTAAAACAAAACTGAATACAATTATTACAATTTTTTTTTAAAATTTTGCATGTAATAATGTCATGTCAAAACTAGGTCACTGAGCTTGGTGGTTGGATTGTAGCCGAGATTCTCTGAAATTATTGGGTATGTCCCATCGCAGCCTAGTAGAGGCATCATATCATAAATATGATATATAGTATGGTACATGACCTGAAGAGCTTACAATCTATCTGAAGATGCACATACATACTATACAATGTTGATGAACCAAACTTTCATTTTTTTAGGATATAAAAGAAAAAAGTTAAGTACATTGCTTAAAGTATTAACCAATGTATTCATTTCTTCTTTGTTTATGACTGCTATTATCTTGTTTTAACTTTTTGATTAAGCTACTTTTTCAAAAAGGAGGGGGAATTTGTAATTCAATTTCAGTTAGCCTTATTGAAAGAACTGTCACGGTGGAATGCCACATTTGAACTGCATTCAAGATTTATTTCTTCCACTATTTTTTAATAAAATTTCCCCATAGGAAAATTCAGGATATTGTTGGCCTGGGTGTAAAGTTTGGGCACATATGCCCTTATGTGGTGGTTCTATGAAAAAAATCAAACATATTGGGCTGATAGTACTTATATTTCTTCAATAATTAAATGCGATTAAGATCCAAGTTCTGATCTCATTTTATTTCATAAGTTTCCCAATAACATGAATCATAAAGTTAAAGGTATTGTGGCTCATATTTTATTGGTAGCCAACTGGTTGATCTCTTTAAATTGGAAAAAGAACATCTGCCATCATGGAGTGAGATACACAAAATAATCTCTGGAAATAGGCAAATTGAGATCAATTATATAGAATTTAATAATGTAGCCATGAGTAATACAAAATGAAAATGGTCTCTTTAGGATCAATATCTAACTAGCGTCTAATGATCTATCTGCCCTCTTGCTTGTCCCCTCTCGGGTTCACCAGAATTATCTGTTTTGTACTCGTGTATTATGTTACGTTTTTTTTTTTGTTTATTGTAACTTTAAATAATTAAATTGCTACTGATTTAGATTTTTGTTATATATTTATGAATATTTGTGTACTTGATAATTCTAAAAAATAAATGATTGAAGCTTATAAACAGAAACAAAAATGCTGGCTCCAACTATAGTTGCAAATGATAGTTAATATAATTAAGGTTGTGTTTATGTTTTTTTGTTTTCTAACATTTTTCTATTAAGATGTTTTAATTACTTAAGAGTTTAATGAAAAAATAGAATTACAATAATTCATTAATTACCATTAGTTACCATTTTTACCGAGAATTATTGACACTGGCCAGTGTGTACATTGTGAAATTAGCCAGAACATTTTCATCACGCATCTGATTTAAAAAAATATATTTGTTGAAAGCTGAGCATCTCCTTTCTATTTTGTACTCAGCATCTTTAATATCGATTGGTTAATCTAGTGATGTCTTATCATTTGCACATCAAACAGGTGCATTATTTTATTGTGGAATTTTTCATTAACAAGCATCGCAGCAGCTTGTTATATTTGAGGAGATTAAACCAGATTTAAGTTATCCATTGAAGGATGGAGGAAACAGAATCTAACATCGTATTTAGAAGCAGAAGGGGAGCTTAGGCCTTTCATCATGATTGATGAAACTGGACCTTCCTTGTGCAACATACATCTCAGTAACAAATGGCACCGGCTGTACACTGTTGGATGGGGGAATTAACATTATTGCATTGTGTCAAGTAAGCATCCACATTAAGAGTGTCTTGTGATATTGTATCTACACTTGATATATTTAATGCACTACTAAAACCTTGCGCTTTATTGTTTTGTTATAGTGCTGTCTTGGGACTAAATGTGCACATTTATGGTACAGTACTGCTATAAAGTAAATTGAAATGCTCTTAGCAAATGTGTGCAATGCACATTATTTTTTTCCATGTACTATTAAAGCTTTTGGTTACGAAACATCTCTATTTTGTCATTGTTTGCATATCTAAAAAAAAAAAAAAGTTATTTAAAGCTGTGACTACAAATAGTGGCGTATTCGGGTATGCAACTGGCTATGTAACCGGATACAAAAACCACAACACAAATAGCAGTAACACTATGTTCATACACACTTTTATATACACACCAGGTGACAAATTGATCCTGCCCAGTGTCACTCGCTTCACTGAAACAAATAGACCTGAATGACGCTGAGAATCTAATTGCATTTCATCTATAACTATTTTACTGGATGTCTTATAAGGCGTTTAGGTCATTTTCTGTGTATAAAGATGCTAAGAAATGGTAACTTACACTTCAAGAGATTTCAATAATTCACCTGACATGAAATAGTTTTATCTGACATAAAAATTATATTAAATGGACACTGAAAGTATTTTTTTTTCTTTGCTGCAGCTGAAAGACGGGTTTTGATCATTTCCTACTGTGTATTTTCTTTTATCAAATGATGTGGTTAAAGCAGAAAAAAATGATTCAATTGTTTAACTGATTGGGGCTTGTCCCTGTCAGCCAAATGGAGCAGTAATTTAGCTGTATGAGCCATACCTGTCTGTCAATTAATTCTACAACATAGATATGCTCTGTACATTCCCCTTTTTTTTCAATTAAGTTTAAACAGGTTTTACTTTATTGTTTTCATGCAAAACACAATTTTGCTAATGTTTAAAGCGTGCTCCTGTGTTCCAAACACCTTACTACAGAATGACTGCATATAACCGTTAATTGAATGGAAACAGCACGTCTCAGTTGTTGCATAAATAAAAAAAAAAATATATATATATATATATATTTAGAGAACTAGGTAATAAGCTGAAGGCAAGGACCTCCAATGTAGTATTTTCTGAGATACTACCAGTGCCACGTGCTAGCCCAGGGAGGCAGGAGGAGATTAGGGAGGTTAATGCGTGGCTAAAGATGTGGTGCACTAAGGAGGGGTTTGGCTTTTTAGAGCACTGGGCTGACTTCTCACTTCGGTACAATCTCTACAGTAGGGATGGATTGCACCTTAATGATGAGGGAGCTTTTGTACTAGTGGATAGGATGGTAGAAAGGCTGGAGGAGTTTTTAAACTAGTAGGTGGGGGGGAGGGACTAGATATAAGTAATGGGGTAGAAAGTGTAGAGGGTATAAGGGATGAATTAACAACTCATAGGGGAGGAGATGGGGGAGGGGTAGTATAGTCAATAGGGAGGAAGTACTAAGTAATTCAAGTTCAGTGGCAGGCACTTCAGAACTACAGACTCATAACATAAGGTGTATGCTTGCTAATGCCAGAAGCTTGCCAGGAAAAATGGGAGAGTTAGAATTATTAGCAATTAATGAAAAATGGGATTTAATAGGCATTACCGAAACGTGGTGGGATGAATCTCATGACTGGACTGTTAATCTGGATGGTTATAACCTATTTAGGAAAGATAGAGGCAATGGTAAACGAGGAGGAGGGATTTGTCTGTATGTTAAGCCTGAATTTAAGGCTATAGTCAGAGAAGATATTTATGGTGGACCTAGTGATAAAGTTGAATGTTTGTGGGTAGAGTTAAATAGCGGAGCAGCAAATTCCAAAAGAATATTAGTAGGAGTATGCTATAAACCCCCAAATATAGCTGAAAGTGAGGAAATACAATTATTGTTACAGATTGGAAATGCAGCTAAGCACGGGCAAGTTCTAATAATGGGAGATTTCAATTACCCTGAAATAAACTGGATAAATGAGACAAGCAGTTCAGCTAACGGGAGCAGGTTCTTGAGTACACTCAGGGATCATTATCTGGCCCAGGTTATACAGGAGCCTACTAGAAATGAAGCTATCTTAGCTTTACTCATTACAAATACTATTGATATAGTATCAAATGTTGAAATAGGGCAACCTTTGGGAAACAGTGATCACAACACAGTCTTATTTGAGATTGAAAAAAAAAACAAAACAACATTTTAAGGGGCCAACAAAAACTCTTAATTTTAAAAGGGCAGATTTTAACGGGATAAGGGCAGCAATACAAAGTATAGACTGGGACAGAGAACTGATAGGTAAAAACACTGAACATAAATGGACAATATTTAAATCCTTACTAAATATACATACACATCGGCATATACCGTGTGGGAATAAAAGTAAAAGGAGTAAATCACAACCCATGTGGCTTAACAATGATTTAAAGATCAAGATACGGAGTAAAAAACAGGCATTTAAATTATACAAACAAGAGGGGACAGAGACTGCTTTACGGGAATACAAGGAAATCAACAAGGCTTGAAAAAGCGCGATTAGACTGGCTAAAATAGAAAATGAAAAATTAATTGCAAAAGAGAGTAAGACTAACCCTAAAATATTTTTTAAGTATATTAATGGGAAGAAGGCGAGGAAGGAAGCTATAGCAACATTACAATGTGAAACAGGCTGTCTGAAAATTAGTGACGAGGAAAAGGCAGATGAGCTAAATAGGTTCTTTTCTTCGGTATACACAAGGGAGGTACCAGTGGTTGGGACACTGCAACATAATGGGGCTACACTACCTTTGCCAAATAATTGGTTAACACAGGAAGTAATCCAAAAGAGGTTGGAAAAAATAAATGTGAATAAAGCCACGGTTCCTGATGGAATATATCCAAGGGTACTAAGGGAACTGGGTTCTGTAATAGCCAAACCATTATATTTAATTTTTCAAGATTCACTCAACACAGGGTCTCTACCAGATGACTGGAGAAAAGCTGATGTTATACCTATATTTTAAAAAGGGAGCAAGAGCAAATCCGGGGAATTATAGACCAGTGATCCTCACTTCTGTAGTGGGGAAGCTTTTAGAAGGGTTAATAAGGGATAATATACAAGAATATGTCTATTTGAACAGGATTATAAGTAGGAGTCAACATGGGTTTATGAGGGATAGGTCATGTCAAACAAATCTAATTAGTTTCTATGAGGAGGCTAGTAGGAACCTGGATCAAGGCAACTCTGTGGATGTAGTCTTTTTGGATTTTGCAAAGGCTTTTGATACAGTGCCACATGGGAGACTATTGGGCAAACTAAGGGATACAGGAATTGCAGTAAATATCTGCTCATGGATTGAGAGCTGGCTAAAAGACAGGAAGCAAAGGGTTGTTGTAAATGGAACATACTCCGATTGGACTAATGTGGTAAGTGGGGTTCCTCAGGGTTCAGTATTAGGTCCTCTCCTTTTTAACATATTTATTAATGACTTAGAGGTAGGATTGGAGTGTGGGGTCTCCATTTTCGCTGATGACACAAAGTTGTGCAAGGTAATTAAATCAGAAAATGATGTGCTTTCCCTCCAAGGGGATTTACATAAAATTGAGGAATGGGCATCTAAATGGCAGATGAGATTTAATACGAATAAATGTAAGGTTATGCATCTGGGAAGGAAAAATAGCCATGCAATTTATAATCTTAATGGAGCAAATCTAAGTGTATCAGATATTGAAAGGGATTTGGGAGTGCTTGTGGACAAAAAAAAACCACATTAAATAATTGATTAATAATTAATTAACAACTAATGAATTAATCGTTAATCCGCATATTGCAGATCAGAGGAGATCTTAAAAGGTTGAACTTGATGGACTGAAAGTCTTTTTTCAACCTTAAATACTATGGTCCTCATTCAATTTGAAATTTGTCAATTGAATAGGGCTCTATATAAGCACATAACATATTTTTTTGACAGAAGTTTTTAGTTAGTGAAAACCTTGGTTTTGGATAGAGGTTCAGTAACTAAAAAGTTTGTTTAAATTTTTTTGTATGTGCTTATATAGAGCCCTATTCAATTGGGCAACTCGGAATTGAATGAGGCTCTATGTAACTATGTAACTATGTAATATATATATATATATATATATATATATATATATATATATAATTACTACTGGTTGTTATTTAAATAATTTAGTGGAAGCAGGGATGGATCTACTGTCGGTGCAAGCAGTGCATTGCACCGGGGCCCTTGCCTCTATGAGGCCCCATGCTTTCCCCAACTAAATTCCACTTTTTTAAATATTTATTTTTGCATTTTTTTCAGTATTGTAGTTGGAGAGGGCCCAGAGGAAGCACGGAAGAGGATATTTCTACCTGTCATTCCTCCTCCCTCCCTTTACCACCGGATACCTCCCTCTTTACCCTTGCCACCGCTCGCTACCCCATACCTTGCACTACTTATTTTCTCTTACACCATGCTAACTCTATACCCATACTGCCTCCCTCCATCCCTCGCTAGCTCCCTCTGCCACAGACAGCCCGCACTATTTCTTCCCTCTGCTCCCCTCTTTCACCCAGTGCTTCCTCTTTGCCCCACACTGCCTCATCAAAACCTCCATGATAGAGATCATATTTTTTTTAGCAGAATGGGAGGATCTTTTCAGGTAATTTGTGTGTTCAAGTTCAGTTATTTATCATTTCCATGACCAACTGTGATTCTACCTGCAGTGTCTATTTTTCGGATATACAATATTGGGGGCTTTTGCTGTGTCCCTGTATTTATTTATCACATTTCCAAAAACATTTTGCTCATTATCAGCTCTATTTTTTCAAATAAGCACACTGCAAATATGTATTTTCAGTGGTCCTTTTAATTATTTAATTTGTTTAATTTTGGAACTTGTGTTAATATAGCAAATAGATTCGGGTGAAGGTAAATTATGCAAATTTGGGGCAACAAAACATACACTTATATATATGTAGAAGCCCGGTTATCCGGCACCCAACTAACCGGGACTCTCAAGCAACCACACGGCATCAATTCCCCATTTTAAAGAAACTCCTGCTTAACCGGCACTATCCGGAGTTCGAAACTGGAAAAAACAAAATACTAACTTTTTTTCTTATTGTCTTTTTTAGGCCTAAATGTCCCAGTTTAGGTGCTAATGCCTTTTTAAGGGGGTTTTGGGGGGGGTTTAAGGGTCGTTTAGACCCTTTTTTTTCCTCCATATGTGCCGGATTACAGTTTTTTTTTACTGTATATGTATATATGTATATATATATATATATATATATATATATATATATATATATATATATATATATATATATATATAAAAGAAGAGATGTGATGTCTGTAGACTTTTATTTTTTGTACTTTTGATGCAGGGTATTTTTTCTTCCACCTTAATTGAATGAGGCTCTGGGTTAACTCTAGGTGTAATGGTGGTCTATGTGAGTTTTGTAAGAGTGAATATATGTTGTAAATCTCGTTGTTGCTCAGTGGCAGTGCTACAGTGTTGCAAAATCAAAGTTGACATGAAGAAATGATGAGTTGAGTAGCACCTGGAGAAAAAGGAGATGAAAATGTCTCCTAATTCATATGGCTAATTTATCGTTTTTTTTTCTGGTATTATAAATTGCACACATGAGATTAAATATAAAGTAAAATATTAACTTGCTGCATGGTATGAGAAATCAGTGGAAGACGTTTCTAGATTTTAAATAATTAAAACCAATACTTTATAAGTACCATTGTCTTATTTCATTGACATGCAATTATTATGTTCACTCAGCTGGGCTAATTTAGTCTATTTAATTACTAGGATTGAAAGAGTTTGAAATTAAAGAATAAAACAGTGTTTCCTGAAGGCTTTGAATTCTACACTTTGTAATATTATGGCACTTTTTTTACATGCACTTTTGTTAAATTCATATGTAGCTTCAATTGTATTCTTAATGGTTGGTTCCATTTAGTAATCAGTCTGTTTTAGTAGGTTTTGTTTGGCCAGATAAAGAATTCACAAAAGAACAAAGTGATATAGTAAAGTCATTTTTTTTTATAACTAGACTATGTTTTATGAACTAAAGCACTACGCTGATAATTTTGGCAAGACTCTTAAGGGCCGCACATTTGAGTGTGAGCAATTAACATCTTGCACTATGCAATAATACCCACTCAGGGGGCCATCTTATCTCACTAGTATCAGTACAAAGATAAGTATCCTGTTACACAATGTACAACTGAAGAATCCAATCATGTAAACCCCCAGAGCAAAATATTATTTACAATGAAAAAAATAGTTTGAAAAGTCTAACTAAGAGCATAATTAACCGGAAAAAAATTATCATAAAGCTAGTTTTTAATAAGAAACAAATATCTGTTGATAGGCCTGATGGGACCTGATGGAATCCATGATACATTGGTGGAAGTTGTGTGTGTGTGTGAGGACATTTGCATTTCCTGAAGCAACGTGTCTGCTTCTGGGCCAGTGAGAGGGCCACTTATCTTAACAAAGGATATCCCTTCCCTACTTCCCCATTCATCTCTCCACACACACACTCATGAATCAGCTCTAAGGAAGTGATGCAACAAACACAAATGAGATTTCTGTACTCAACAGAGTCTTCAAAGATTCAGATTTTCCCTTAAAAAATGTTTATGTCCATGGCTTACACAGCTACTAATATTGTTAGTTTGGTTGATACTTGCAATATTTTTTTCAAGAGTTCCAGTGATCCTTTAGCTAACATCTACAATAACAGAAAGACAAGAAACAATAAAATATTGTCTTAATAACAACATAACATACAGGATGACGCGGGGTGCAAAAAAACAAAACTGCAATCGGATTGTCTTAAAATACCAGCAGGACAATAAATGGGTCTATTGCTGGCTTTTGGGTGGACAGCAACAAATCAGCACTCTGCTTTAGGAACCAACTGTAGATTCCTAAATAAAAAGGGCATTCGGGGCTATCCTGGATAATTAGAGAGGGAGTATTGATCCAGGGAGGAATCAGTTTGCCAGTATCTGGGGTCAGGAAGGAATTTTATATTTTTTTCCCCAATTGGCAAAGTTTCACTAGGGTTCTTTTTTTCTGTTTACCTTCCTCAATTAACAATTAATTTGCATATTGCAGATCAGAGATCTAAAAAGATTTAACTTGATAGACTAAAAGTATTTTTTCAACCTCAATTACTATGTAACTATGTATTATCTGTCTAACTTTATCAAGAAGGACCATATAGTCCCAACATGCTATGGAATTACAGCCTATAAAAAAGTAACAAACCCCAGATGTTTTGATTATGTTATGTTGACCTCATTTGTGAAATTCATCATAGGAACATAGACGGGTTCACATCTGATACGTCCCATAATCCTTAGGGAAGCCTTGAACTGCATTGTCTAATGATTTTTTTAGTTTTTGTGACAAGTTTTTCAAACAATTTTCATCAACAAATGTATATTTAAAAAAAAATGCAAATGAATAAACGTCTGATAAACAGATTTAATCCGACACTCATGTAAAAGGGTTTAGCTTTGTGAAATGTCTGAGATGTAACCTGACAGGTCTAACACGACAATAACCTTTACATTTATACTGTAAAGCATCAAGTGTGACAGATGAGGGGGCATCTACGAGGAATATATACATTTTTCATCCAGAATATGGGGTGTGGTGAATAGCATTATTTAGAGGTAAAATACATGAAATATAATCACTTGGAGAATACATCAGAACTATAAGATGTTATAAACTCAATACTATTATTTCTGGCTGAGTGTTTCAAAGTAATGAGTTAACAATTGCTTTCATTATAAAACCCATTTTCAGGTGTGTTTGACTTGACTAAATTGTTTCCAGCAGGAACTTGCCATTGTTATTAATATTCTAGATTGAATTTGCGGCTGTCTCCAAATTTAAAGTAAATAGACTCGGTACTTTTTTAAGAATAAATGCAGTGTAATACCATTTTCATGTTACATGCTATATTTTGTGCAATTTATACTGAGAGATGTAATCTATATATCGTACAAAGCTTTCATATTATTAGACTAGAGTGCAAGCATAAAAATATATATGTAACTTTTATATATTGCAACTTTTATATGCAATTATTCATTACTCTCGGGCTCACTTATGCTGCCTGTTACTTTCTCAGGTGCGTTTGTTCTTATAAAAATCAAACAAATATCATTTTGTCCTGCTGAAAGCACTGGCAAATTTAACTGTCACATTCCCCTTATGCAGACAGACACTTCCTGTGTATTCAAAGTGTCTTCCCACCTCAGGAAGTTAGTCTACTGAAGTCTAACCAAAGTAATAATTGCATTTGCAGTTTGTTTTTACAGTCCATAAGTACATCATTCTTATTTTTAAGTGTAGTTCTTTAATATAGTATTTTTTTTATAATATCACCAGTGATGCTTTAATTAGAAAAAAACTATAAATTTTGATCAGAGGCGGAGGTACTGCAGGTGCAAAGTATGGGGGCTGACCACATGCACCCAGCAGCAGCCTATGATAAAGGAGGGCTCTTAATTTATTGGGGGAGAGAGGTAGAGAATTAGTATTATTTGTAGGCCCCCATGGACCATATATATATATGTAAATGGTGAAGTTGCAAGGGCGACTCCCATGTTATTTTGGATCAGAGTCCCCTGCCACTGATTTTCATGAATCTGTTGGTCATTGCAAACATCCATGATACTTCGGGAATGTATGTATTTCCATGTATGTGTAGTAAATAAATAGTACGTTTGTGTTCATAATGCAATGTCCAAAATAAGTTAAACAACTATTTCCTATTTATAATTCCAAGAAATACGATTATTGCACGGCATTCTGGGAACCTAGGCAGGGACATGCAAATGAGCTCACAAAGGTTCCACTGTAACTCAATACTATTTTAAACATGGATAATTTTAAGCATATGCCTGCTGTATTGCACAGCTTTAAAGCATAGCATAGGATGGATTATGCAAGAGTTAGCAGACAGCTGTTTCGATGTTACACAGTGTGGGGCCGGTACCTAACTCCTGCTTTAGATTTGTGTGAAGACTATTAACCACATCATCATTTAGCTTATGGGGGTAAAAGAGTGATAGAATCCCCTCACTCTACAGAGTACAGTAAATAAATAGCACATTTGTTAAAAAAAATATATATTTACTGCCAAAAATTACAAGAATTACAGTTTTTGCAGGGCATTTTGGGAACCTGCGCAGGGGCATGACAATGAGCCTGCAGAGGCATGTGTGTGTATATATATATATATATATATATATATATATATATATATATATTTGCATGTATGTGAGGGACATTTACAGTTCTGCAGGAGCAGAGCTTGCAGTTATCCATAATCTACTTGCTTCTGAGTATAGTGGGGAAAGGGGGTAGATATCACATACTAAGTTCTAACTACATGAATCTCACCACCTTTCTCTATCTTCACCCCTCCCAATCCCTCCCTCTAGTTATAGATAACAAACAAATTCTTCAGGTTTCAAACAAGAACTGCTGAATCCAGACATGAGGGAACATACTCCATAACAATTGACTTTTCCTCTTTTCTTTTTTTCTGGGGTCATGCAGTCGTTTCCAACTCTCCGTTAACTAATGGATCACGCACATTTGTATGCCCATGGTCATGCTGATCCACTTACCGTTTTTGCCGGCGTATAAGATTACTTTTTAGTCCTGAAAAACAGGCCTCCAAGTGGGGGGGTCGTCTTATACGCCGGGTACAGAGCTCGTGCCTCCCCCCTCCTCATCCTCAACCCCCCTCCTCATTCTAATCCCCCCTCCTCACTTTACACCTCTAAATACCTCCCCCTCTCCCTTTCCCCTCACTTACCTGCTTCTGCTCCGGCCTTCGCTCCTTCTTGAGGTTGAGGATGAGGAGGAAGGTTGAGGATGAGGAGGGAGGATGAGGATGAGGGGGGTTGAGGATGAGGAGGGGGGTTGAGGAGGGAGGATAAGGATTAGGGGGGAGGTTGAGGATGAGGAGGGATTTTGAGTGGCAATGTTGGGGGGTCCTCTTATACGCCCAGTCGCCTTATACGCCGGCAAATACGGTAGTTTTCATGGCTACTGCAGTAGATTGTCAGTTCTTTCTCCAGTGGGATACAGCATACAGCTCCTGGTATCCCTAGGTGGTCTCCCATCCAAGTACTGACCAGGCCAACCCTGCAAAGCTTCAGGTTGGTGAGATCTCTTGGTTCCCTGACTGGGTTTGAACCAAGGTCGCAGTGGTGAAAGCACCAAATCCTAACCACTGGACCACCGAGGAACATTTCCTCTACAATTAAGTTTTTGCACATGTCTTATGCAACAGCTAATGTTGATAGTCTTGTGAAGTTTTCCTACAGTACAGTGTCCCTTGAAAGGGCCAATGTAATGACCACATTTGTATGACATTTAAGTCAGAGATATCAATAAAATTATTTTAAGTTGTATTCATAAACTTTATGCTGGCAAAATCTCACGTCACTGACCGCGACTGTACATAACTGTGCCATCCTCTTCTCTTAGTGTTATATACTATCTATATACACAATTTATCTTGTAACTGGAAGATCTGCATTTTCTCATTTCTTAAAAGTCCGTTTGTGTATTCAAACCGTGTCAGTTGTAGGGTGTTTTTTGAGAAAACCAAGTACTACAAGATAGAACAAAAGGTTAACTTCAAGTGAATGCTCATTTTGTACCAAGCTTCTCATGTTGTGCCTTGCTATCAATACGGATGTGGCAACACTTTGATCATGCAGAGTCGCAGTTGATGAAAGTAAAATTGCTTTTTAGCGCTGTTATCTCCAGGATTCAAAGATTAGATCTCATGTGATCTTACGTTCAGAAGTTTGGATGCTTTTACATTCCTGAAATGTGATAAGAAAAGGTGAAACTTTCTTTTTTGGTTCTGTGGAATTGATGACTGATAAATAATACAGCCACATATGATGGGAAGTGGGCGCATGCTGGGTGAACATATGCCACAGTGTAGAGGTGCAGTACAAAGACTCTTTCTAAGTTTTCTGTGCTAGTAAATTATTTATGTACATACATGTATAGTAGGCTCTCAGTGAACTCAAGCAATCAGAACTCTCAAGCAACCCAAAAAAATAATGAAAACTGTACTTTAAATAAAAATGTAATTTTACAGGGCTTAGCAAATGCCAGGAGCCAGGTTATCATGCCACAAAATGCTACAAGCACCCAGATTACATCCAGTGTACGTCTATGCAAAACAATGTTACCTGGAAGCAGACAGGCATGAGTGACCGAGCCAGTGCAGTGTTGGCGTTACATTCCCCAGATTCAGCACCGCACCCTGCAGCCGAATGTACCTGTGTGTAAGTGAGGAGTGAAAGCTGCTGCTGCTAGAACAGCCCACACTGACAAATATACCTAGCAGATCATCCTATGTGCAGCTAATCTAGGCCTCCTTTAATAGTAAGTCTCAAGCAAACAGAAACTACATTTATACAGCGTCTACCAATCACCATGGGTGCCGGATAACTGAGAGTCTATATGTATATGCATAAAACCCAACTGTATTTGGAGGCAGTTAAAATAATAGCTTTGCCAATTCAATTGTAAAGTGGGAACACAATAGCGTCCAGGTTCATAATTATAGGGTTAACATTTCAGCAGCAGGGCAGGGAGATATTCAAATTGATTTGATATATTTGATCTCATTTAACCACGCGTAAACATGTCAGCTTAGCTTTTAAAAGGACACTAAGGTGGTACAATTAACCATTTTACATAAAAAGTATAATCTTCAACAACTATTAAAAAAAAAAAAAAATCTTGATTAGGCTAATTATGCTTATTGTGCTGTGTGTACTAGAGACTGTAATATGTCACCTCATAGAAGTGAATAGAAGTAAATTAAAATAAATACTGATATCTCTTACCTCTTAATTTGGATGATACATAAGGGGTGTGTTTCTGCCTAGGTTCAGGCTATATGAAGATGCAGTGCAGTACATTGAAATATGTTAGTATGTGCACAGAAATGTCTATATGCAATTATTTTTCTGTCTGTAAGTGTTCTTGACACTTACTGACATTATACTTTATATATATATATATATATATATATATATATACATATATATATATATATATATATATATATATATATATATATATATATATATATAGTTCACCACAACAATGGTGGGCAAAAGAGCGATAGAATTCCAAGAAAAACAGTTATTACACTGGATTCTGGGAAGCTGTGTTTGGACATGCAAATGTGCCCACTAATGCCTCACTCTTCATTCCGTAGCCATTATCAAACATGGCTTCCTTTAAGCTTATGAATGCTGTATTACACAGCTTTAATGCAAAGCCAAGGTTGGAATAAACACAGGCTAAGTATCCAATCCATGTACAGCTGTTTCAAGCTGACTGGCTATCATCAGCATGGAGCGGGATCTCAGCCTGTGTTGTGGAAATTATGAGTAGGTATTTCACCACAACAATCATTTATAATATGGTGGGCAAAAGAGCGATAGAAGCCCTCCACTGTACAGTAAATAAAAAGTACATCTGTGTTCACATCTGAATGTCTAAAACAAGTTAAAAAACCTGCTTCCAGCCCGAATTCCGAGAAAAAACAGTTATTACACTGCATTCTGGGAAGTTGGCACATTTGTGTGTCCCAGCTCAACTTCTCGGAACTCTGAGCTGGAAGCAAGTTTTTTAACTTGCTTTAGACATTCAGATGTGAACACAGATGTACTTTTTATTTACTATATATAGGAGAGATGGGGAGAGACACAGGGGAGGGGGGAAAGACACGGGAGGGGGAAAAGACAAAGGGGAGGGGGAAATACACGGGAGGGGGGAAACACAGGGGAGGAGGGAGAGTCTCCAGATGAAGCACAAGTGTGAAACCGGTTGAGTGATTAAACAGTTCCACCTGTGACTACCAAAGCAGAATCACAGCACGTGGAGGGCTGCTGCTGCTGACCTGTGGAGATACAGACACCGAGGACTGAAGGAAGTTATCTTCCATTTGTGGACATTACTAAACCTAATGTAAGCTTTTTATATTATTTTTTACTTTGTATTAAAACTTTATTGACCATACCTCTCTCTCCCTGATGACTGCATGCATAAAGCTGACGGCACATATAACCCTGCACAAGGAGAGCAGTGACAGGATCTGAGGGCCTGAATAATCTGACATAAATGTAAGGAGATTACCTATTTTTTAAAGAACTTTCCTCATTTGCAAAACCTACTACCTTAGAGGAGCCTCTTTTCTCCTTGTCTATTTTTCAGCACTAAGGAAAAAGAAACTGAAGATAAGCGCCAAGGATCTAAAGACACAATATAAAAAAAAATATATATATATATATATATATATATATATATATATATATATTGTGTCACATAAGCCTATGATTTAAGATAAAGAAAGGGGGAAGGAGGAGCTGCAGGGGCGTGCAAATCTGAATGACTCGGAGCAACCTAAATATGCCCATGTGATAGGACTTTCGTCATTCTGGATACAACTATAGTGTTATATATTTATTTCATTGCACAGCTATGCTTTGAAAGAATTAGAAGCTCTTTATTTGAAACAACCACACAAACAGTATTTAAAATAAAATATTTAAAAGTTACTGCACTGCTGTAACTTCCTGAACCTATCAATAAAACTTATTGAAACAAAAGTTACTGCAGGGAGAGCCACTGCCCCACCCCTCCAACACACTGGACATATTCTATAAAAAAAGGGTCTGTATATACAACATACTGAGCAATTGGCAAATACTTTTTAATGGCATTTGCAAAGGGAATAAAATAACTTTTTTAAGTAATACGATCAATATTTAGCAAAGCAAATAATTATGTAGATATAAACTAAATTAAAGCTTATAACATGTAATATTATTTCATATCTGGTAGTGGAATAAATGAAAAAAAAAAAATTTTGTTGAGAAAAAACAGGTATGTAAAAATATACAACTAACAAATATAAAAAAAAATCTTCAAATTCGCAACATTGTATAAATACACTGTACTATAAATTTTCATGGTGATGTCCCTGAATTGGGATAATATGTATATATAAGGACATTCTGCATAGTTCCACTTTTGTACTGAATTAATGAACAGGGACATTTATATTAATTATGGATGCATGAATCTATTGTCCCTCCTAAGTTTCAATTTCTAGTCACATTATTTTTTTATAATTGTGTTTTGTGCCTCATTGTTTTTATTGTAAATGTGTGAAAATGTGTATATTTATATTCGTAGATAATACAGGGGTGCACAATAGGAAATTATTTCATAATATATCCCATGTGTCAGGTTTTAATGTATTAGTGGTATTGTATACAATACAATACAAAGTGAAATGTTAACTAAATAAGAAAACGCTACGGAAAATAAAGAATTATATTATTATTAATATAGGCAATGTATTTACCAAATGTCTCAGGGTAGTAAAGCAGAATTAATCCTCTTTTAATCTCTAAACTGTGTTCTCCTTTTTTCACCCTGGTGTTACCTGGATGTATTGGGACATATTATATGTGTGTTTGTGTTTGTATGTACCTTACAAAAGTTTTTGTTTAAAAAAAAAAGTGGCCTATGATGAAGTAAGATCCGCAGCTTTATTTTCTTATCTACTTCTTGTTGAACTTAAACCATGACTAATATGTGATCCTAATGTAATTTTCTAAATTTTAATTGCATCACATATAATAGTTTTCACAGTGTGTATAGCTTCAGGCAGGAGCGCATGCACACTATGAAAACTATTAAACAATGCGCAGCATGCTCCGTTAGCCGAGTGCATGCATTGCCCGTGCATGCGCGCAAATGTGCTGCTTAAGGCTGTGCGTGCGCAGTTCGCTGTGCCTGCAGTGCATGGGCTATGAGCGCTGGGGAGGAGGAGGGGAGAAAGACACATGGGTAGTGGGGGGAAAGACACAGGGAGGGGGAAAGACACAGGGAGGGGGGAAAGACACAGGGGAGGGGGGAGAGACACAGGGGAGTGGGGAGAGACACAGGGGAGGGGGGGGGGGAGACACAGGGGAGGGGGGAAGACACAGGGGAGGGGAGAGACACGGTGAGGGGTAAAGAGACACAGGGGAGGGAGGACAGGGGAAAAGAGACACAGGGGAGGGAGGACAGGGGAAAAGAGACACAGGGAGGGAGGATAGGCGGAAAGAGACACAGGGGAGGGAGGATGAAGGGAAAGAGACACAGGGAAGGGAGGTGGGGGAAAGAGACACAGGGGAGGGAGTTGGGGGGAAAGAGACACAGGAGAGGGAGGTGGGGGGAAGAGACACAGTGGAGGGGAAAGAGACACAGGGATGGCAGGAGGAGGGAAAGAGCCACAGGGGAGGGAGAAGGGGAGAAGAGACATGGGAGGGGGAAGAGACACAGGAGGGGGGCAGAAATACAGGGGAGGGAGGTGGGAAATAGACACAGGGGAAGGAGAGGGGGAAAGAGACGCAGGGGAGGGAGAGGGAGGGAAATAGACACAGGGGAGGGAGGAGGGGGGAAAGAAACACGGGTGGGGGAGGTGGAAAAAGACACAGCTGAGGGAGGGGGGAGACACAGGGGAGGGGGGGGGGAAAGACACAGGGGAGGGGGTAAGACACAGGGGAGGGGAGAAAGACATGGGTGATCGGGAAAGAGACACAGGTAAGGGAGGACAGGGGAAAAGAGACACAGGGGAGGGAGGACAGGAGAAAAGAGACACAGGGGAGGGAGGACATGGGAAAAGAGACACAGGGGAGGGAGGACAGAGGGAAAGAGACACGGGAGGGAGGACGAAGGGAAAGAGACACAGGGAAGGGAGGTGGGGGAAAGAGACACAGGGGATGGAGTTGGGGGAAAGAGACACAGGAGAGGGAGGTGGGGGGAAGAGACACAGGGGAGGGTAAAGAGACACAGGGATGGCAGGAGGAGGTAAAGAGTCACAGGGGAGGGAGGAGGGGAGAAGAGACATGGGAGGGGGAAGAGACACAGGAGGGGGGCAGAAATACATGGGAGGGAGGTGGGAAATAGACACAGGGGAAGGAGAGGGGGAAAGAGACACAGGGGAGGGAGAGGGAGGGAGGAGGGGGAAAAGAAACACAGGGGTGGGGGAAGTGGAAAAAGACACAGCTGAGGGAGGGGACACAGGGGACAGGCAAGTTACTAGTAAATGATAGTTGTGCTAATATCCTATTGCCAATATATAAATTATGGCTGTCATTCCAGACTATATAAGTAATATCATTTTGACCTTTTAATATTTTATTATCGTTTATTTGTAACGATAATGCTCACTGCTAATGTTACAGAAAGCAATGCACATTATTGAGTCATAGTGAAAAAATACATGCTGCCACATTGAGTAGTCTGAGTCAGTTGTTCTTCTCATATTGAAGACTCCAGCCTGATAGCATACCATGCATCATGTTTGGTATCTCGGGAGTTTCAAAATCGTATGTATTTATTTTCATTTATACATATTGCATACATAGTTAAAACAGTATATCATTTTTGGGGAAAAGGAGAAATATGTACAGCCCAAACATGACAGGAATAGTATAAAATGATGGTTGATTAGCTGCTAAAATATTGCCGGAAGCCAAAGCAAGATCAGAATCACTGCCACAGCAGGTCATGCGTTCAGAAGTAGGGTGAAATCACCTAGGTTGTTTCATGGTTGATCAAGGAGAGGTAGAATGTATACAGGTTTGGAGATTGTCTAATGTGAAGTGAGAGTTTATCCTGGGGTCTCAAGAAGAGAGAAATTATAGGAGTGTGTTGGGCACAAGGTGGAAATGGGACTTTTTTTGCAGAGTATACTGTGAGTCATGGGTGGAGTTTAGTGAAGAAGAGGCGGGGGAAGAATGGCCATGATCAGATTTGTAGACAAAGGGCCCTATTCTTTTGCCCAATTCGTAAATTTATCCACACTTAAAATTCTTAATGTTGCCACATATTCTATTAGCTACAATCCGATTACAAGTTACCCCCCACAATAACCACAGGCCAGCCGAAGACGCAAAATCTGCCTTAGAACTCAATTGGTTTTAGCACAGCTTGAATATTATGAGCTCTAAATAATTAAAGTTACACAAAATCAATATTCTATTAGACCCATAGGTCTAGCTTGCAAATGAAGTATAAACCGCAACTAAAAAAAGTATCAAGTGTCTGTCAAATATATTAAGATAAATAGGATTCACAAAGGCTTTTTCAAGCACTTATAGCTGTAGCAGCAATTAAACAAACAATACTGTACTTTAAAAGCATGGTAAGGCATGGAACGACATTATAATTAATTTCACAACAGTCTCAAACCCACAAATATGCACATAAAATGTATTATTTTTAAATGTTATTAGGGAATAATATTGATCGCGGACTTAAGGGGTTAATACATATCATGAAACCTACATGGTCTAGAACAGATGATCTAATGCATTTGATAGAGTGCTAGATTGCTTGATTGCAAGCCTGATAGGCAAATATAACTTATTGGCACTTATTAATTTGTAGCCTTCGGATTGCAGATTATGTGTAACTTCCATGTTTTACGGACGTCATAATGACTGTCGCTTTTACTATTGGCTGTGTCTAAGAAGTAAATTATGGGCTTGCTTAAATATGACCAGATCATATGATAATGCCCCCTGAAATCCTACTTAGAAACGCAGGGTTTCCGAGTTTAGGCTTTAGGAGGTAAATTGCAGGCTTGAAACAATAGAATACATCTAAACATTTCAAGGAAAAAAAAACACCCACAGCCAAAATTACGAGTTGGAGGCATTTGTGGGCTTCTAATACAATAGGGTTTAAAGTTGGGAATATGAAGAGACAAAGCTAATAAACAAGAGGCCACTGGCTTGGAGAACTGAAGTGTGGGGAGGGGGAATAAAACTGAATATAATATGTGAAGATTTATTTTAGATTTATTGGATTAAGGTGAATGCATGGGATGGCCAAAGAGGAGTGAGTTGAAATGATCCAGACAGGTAAAATTGAGTTTATAATGTACAGATGGTATTGGTAGGTGTTGGTGATCAAGGACAGATTTATAATCAGTAAGAATGATGGTGGGGTTGTTATAGGTGGTTGCATGTTGGATAGTGGAAGGAAAGAGATTTGTGTGGGTTGGAGGTGGTGAGAGATGAAAGGGAAAGTATAATATTTTTGTGTTAGAGTGATTGATGAGCAGAAATGGTCTGATTTGCAATTATTGTAGAGAAAGAACACGGATCTGCGGTTATTTTTTCTACATATGAATGAACTTAACAACTTTTTATGGGTGTAGTGACTGTTCCTTTACTTTGCACTAATTAGAATTGTTAGCAGATCCTTATCCATTTTGGCTTTGCTGTTCTGCATGGCTGAGCTACCCCATCAGTTTTTTTTATAATGGGTATATAATACAATATCTATATTAAAATATCTGGCAGTGACTCAAAGTTCAATATTACATTATTGTTTTAATGAGGAAATATCATTGCTTCATAGACTTCATTTGGCTGCCTGAGAAGAACATCAGGGATTTATCAGCAGTTTGTAATAGCTTTTATAGACTTCTTTTAATTTAGGAAAAAAGTGGAGAGATTACACTATAGATTAATATGGACAAACACAGTGTTCTGTGAAGTCTTTATATGTGAGCTCTCATGATAACTTCTCACAAGAACTTTTCTGTTTTAGGGCAGCAGGTCAAGATCGGCAATAGCAGCTCACACAATAATTGGAGCAATCTTTTTGGTTACATCTCACTGGTCCCACTAGTAATTTCTTTGAATAAACTATAGTTATTTTCTCTGCCTGCTCAGTAACAAGCCTTAAATAGATTATAAAGATTTTTATATTCCATTAGGAAAACTTTTCTTTTTTTTTCCGGTAGAGAGGATAGAGCAACATCTGAAGGTCAGGGCAGCAATCTGCATTAAATACATAAAATAATGCCCACAATGGGTAATTTTCGTGAAATAAATATATTATTATACCAATATTCATACTCCATGATTCACAGCTACATCCTCCAATGTATATTCCCCGCTGACTGAATTACATATCTCCCTTTATGTTCGGTTTTACTTCTCTACTCATCACTACTAGATTACACCAGTAGATTGTGAGCTCTATAGGTCAAAGACCTCATCTTACCTTGTGTCCATACATTTGAATATGATTCCCTATATATTTTATTTACCACTTGTAACTTTTTTAAACCATTATGGCCACATAAATGGTAATCATAATAATACTATTCTAATTCAAAACAATAGTAGAGCCCCAGGAAGTAATTAGCAATTGGCAATTATCACACATTATAAAGAGACATGTTTTTGCTTGGTGGATAGATCAGAAAAGGTTATTGGCAGGTAAAAAAATACATTTTTGATTTAACTATGCTGTATAATCTAACAAAATATATTTGTACCCAGAAAAACACACACCCTCATGATCTCATAAACAGAGTCTTTAAAAATTCAGATTTTCCATTTTTTTTATGTCCATGGCTTACTTAGAGCCATATTAAATTCCGAGCTCGTATGTGCAACGTGAGACCAGCATTGGCTGCGGGTTTGACATTTTGCCGATTTACGGAGCTATTAAATTAGAACAAGCTGCGAGTTAGGGGCTTGAGAGGCAAACCTGTAAACCATTTTTTGCATGTTGGATGTACGGCCGTGAATGTGATCAATTAGTCTAACCCGTAGTTACAGGTTTAGATGGAGCCAATGGAAACCAAGATCGTCATCATTACGTCACTGAAAAATGGAGGTGGGATTTCAAAGTCTTATGGGGTTCAATTCTGAGTTACGATCGGACCTACATTTCAGAAATATTGCAATATTGATAAATCCGTAAATATGATATTCTATTACATGCGAGTTCCATTATATGAATTAACACATTGATTGCCAGAATCGATATAATACGGAAATTAAACATGAAATAAAGTATTTTCTGGTCCGATTTGTGAGCTTGAGAATGTTGTGCTATTAATTCTAAGACCTAACATCACTTTCCCTGTTAATAAATGTACAGGAGTGTGTGTATATTTGCACTTGTTGGCTTCTTGGCTCCATTTGTGGGTTATAGGGTTTAATGCCAGTGATTTTGATGCAATTTAATAGCGCAATTCGAACTTAACAGTTCTGGGCTTAAAAGAACAAAGGGTTTGCGGCTCACAAGTCAAATTCTCACGTCCCGTAGGGTTTTATCGATCCTACCCCTCAAGTCGTCGGCTGGCTGCTTTAAGAAGACAATTTAATAGCCGCAAGTCTTGCGAGCCACGTTACGGGCTACGGTTTTACATGTTAGGGGAATTTAATAGGGCTACTAGATTTTTATATTGATAGTTTGATAAATACTTCACAAACAGGTGCCCATTTTCTTGAACTACAGTGGTCCTTCATCTTGATAGTGCAGCCACAGACAAGTGAGGGGGTAGCTAGGGGTGTTGTACACCTCTGCTGGGAGGGGAGGTACCTGCACTGCAGATGGATGGAGGTTGGTAGACAGGCACGTTGTTCAGTTGTGACTTTCTCTCCATGACCTTATGGACTACAGCATGCCAGGCATAATTATGTCTTTGGTTTTGCTTCTCTATAAGGTTATCTTGGAAAAGATACTGGAGCGGGTTCCCAGTTCTTTCTCCAGTGGACCAAAATATGTCTGGTCTCTGTGCTATGACCTGCCCTACATGGTATAGCTCACAGCTTCATTAAAGCACACAAGCCTTTTCACCATAACAAAGTAAAGGCACCAACTAGTGGCATTAAAATAGTGGATGGACATCATTTTCTTATGTTCCACTTTTGAACTCTGGTTATGAGCATACAAGTTGGACAGTTCACAAGACATTCCCGTTTGAAACTCTTAGTGTTGGAGCATTGCAGTGGCCCTTTTATTACTATATTCCACACACCAACCATTCTATAAAAACACAAAAAAAAAGCAATATGTTCTTTTTGCATAAATATGTATGAAAGCAAAGTTGTTATCATTTATATACAAATACATGCTGAAATCATTCAAAATATAACCAATATATTTTATTTTTAATTTCAGTATGGCCAGTAGCAGGGTTTAAGTCTTTTGTGGGGCTTATAAAGTGAAGAAGAAGATATTTTTGCTGTAAGCCCTCTAATTGCTTACTCTAAAATGTATTACCATAGCCAGAAGGTGCACTAGAGAAGGGCCAAATGTTAAAGGACAAACAAAAATTATTAAGGAAAGTCCTAAAAGAATACTTTGAAATGTGTTCTGGAAGTAAATGATAAAACTTGCACAAAATGTTATGTTTTCTAAAAAATATATATATATATATATATATATATATAATAAGGCAAACTATTTTCAATTTTTGAACACAGTATATAGTGAGGAAAAACTTAAATTGATGTAAGCTGAAATAATTTATAATAATTGGATGTCATTTATTAGTATAATTAGAATTAGTGTGACGTGGATAGACTATTCTGAAAATTAAAAGGAAAAACACTGTATGTTTGTGAAGTATGTCGACATATTCAAAAACTAACAACATTAGCAGATGTGTATTCCATGAACCCCATTCTGGATCTCTGACTTGTCATGTGTTCCTCAGTCAAGCTGTGAGCTATGCCATTAGGATCACCCAAGATGGGCAGGTCATAACAGAGACGTCAGACAAATTGCAGTCCACTGGAGAAGAAACTGGCAACCCAATCCAATATCTTTGCCATGATAACCTTATGGATAAGCACAACCAGACACAAGATGTGATGCAGTCCATAGGGTCTCGGAGGGTCAGAAACGACTCAATGACTTAACAAGAAATACCATGAACATAAAACCATTTATAGATACAATGTTATTTTTTGAGGATTCACTTTGCATACTAAACATTTAGAGCTTGGCTGATTTAAGTACTGCCTGATAGCTTTCAGTCTGAAGAGGAAGAGTGGTGGGGGATCTTTTAAATTGTTGGACTTTTTTGAATTTCACATATATAAACAATATTGCAACTATAAATGCAAGCACTGCCCTTCAGAAATATAAAGGCCCTCCCATGCATGCAACCTTCACCAAATTATCATGAATGCCTGCAGTGTACATTATGTTAAACAAATTGATTTAATTTATGTTTTAAATGTTGTTTACCTAGCAAAACTTGTTCTAGCTTCTATTAGCAGTGCAGTACAACACATTAGCTCTTTTATTGGCAGTATACTAAAAATGGCGAGTTAAGGGCTAGCATTGGAAAAGATGGTGAGGGGAAGTGGATTGTATGGAATTAAAGAGTGATATGATATTTGCCGGGGACACATATATATTTAATATAAGGCAAGAGGGCTCCAAGGGCTTTACTTTGTCCTCATACACCTTTCGTTCAGCCCCCATCTTGTTATTAAAGGTATATGGAAGTTTCCTGATTATAAATGCATCTGAATAAAGGAGAATCAGTAGTGTATGCAAACAGTTTGTTTGCATGAAAAAATCCCAAATAAATAATTAATAAACTGACCCTATAGTTTGCAAAAAAATTTGAGTTGTCTGCAGTTGATTTTTAGAAGGAATGACTGTGAAAATCCAAGCTAAATTAGCATAAAATTCATAATTTGTTATGGACAATCAGAGACTGAATCCCCCCGAACTGCTACAATGTTATAAAATTTTAGCAGTTTGGGAATTCAGTCTCTGCAGCAAAACATCATGGATTTTGTAGTCTTTTATTTCCCACCAAACACCTCTCTCTCTCTCTCCCCTGAATGATGCTTCTCTGGATCTGCTTCTACTAGCTGGAAGGTTAGTATACGTTTAAAAAATTGGATCTTTTGTGTTGAGTGGCTGAGAGCAATGTCAGTAACAGCTCAGCTAGGGGCCTCTAGATGGTGCTCTCAACATTTTACACAATTTCTAACCTTAAACGGTTACCCTAACTCCTTACCCTAACACTATGCAATTAAGTAAAATTTTCTATGAAATTCAGTATCCACTGCTAGCGGCCACCCAACAGGAAAGGTCCAAAAATGTACTTGAATCCAGTTTTTCTGTTAGTAAGCAGAAGTAAAGTGGGAAACTTCCATATACCTTTTATCAAGTGTACAGGAAGTGTCTATTCTGTACAGGAAGTGCTTTTGAACGTGCTAGTCAGTCATGTATTAGTGATGTCTTCGCTATTCTGTAGGAATATGTGAAAATAGATTTCTGAACCTTAAGCAATCTCTATCATGTAAATGGTCAGGAATATGGGAGGTGTAAGCAATCCCTTCTCTTTCTCACTAAAGTGAGACATGGAAGATTCCAAATATGGTATCATTTACAACTATGGGTAATAAAAAGTAGTTTAGCACTTTGAATGTTTTAAAAATACATAAGCAGACTGATATGCCCCAGAGGACACATGGGCTTATCAGTACTTAATGGTAATTATCTATAATCTCAATTTGTTGGGGAATGATAAAGACTGACTGACAGCTCAAAATGTGCTGACTTCAATTTGAGTCATGAGTTTATTTGATAAAAAAAAGCTATGTTTAATTAACATTGAATTGATAACATACTTATTAAATATAGTTTTAAATTATAATACGTTCAGAATCCACTCACTATCACTTCAAGTTATTTTTTTATTTGCAAAAAATGTAAATACTCACAACTTGATCTGTATATATAATATATAATTCTACATTGCTGCATTAACCAACTTGGGAATTTAGATTTAAAATAAATATTAAGTATTTATTGCATGTCAACTTTTGTTTTAATGTTACACTTAATAAGAGCAAATCAATATTTAAAGTACATTTCAAACAGCAATTTTGGTGACAATTATTAGCACTAAAGTTATTAAAGCTATCAGTTAATGTTGTTTACCATTTTTGGCAAGAGACGTAAGGACTTTAATTCTTCTGCTGCGTAAGTAGAGTAATTGTGCTCTCTATTATATCATTAGCTTATTAAAGCCTCAAAGAGGACATAATTGCAACATTCCATTGAAAATATTCTAAGCTATTAATCTGCCCCAAAGCATTTTTTTTTTTTTAAATGTTGTACTATCCAGAAATGTGCTTAAATTAGCATTTTTTGTTTCAAGTTTGTTTAGGAAAGTTGAAATGTCATGACACTCAAATAGCATTTAGCAACTTGTTAAGCAATTGGTATAATTTCAAGGCTTGGACACAGAGGTTTTCACTTTTTTTGCTTTATTACAATCAGCTGCATGTTAATTTGCATATTACTGTTGGAGAAATCCACATATTTGTGCCGGGATCCTCCCATTCATAAGTAATTTCTTATTTGTAACTGTCTATCAATTAAGGTATTTGTGACGCCTTTTAGTAAAGTTGTTTGAATTGTTCGTAGATTGGAAAGCAAGCAGGAAAACTGGTATTAAATCACAAGCCATGTTAGAAAATTCAGAGTTACTCCAAACAGTTCTTGTTAGGACTGGGAAAATACTCTATTAGGACTAGGCGCACCCCCGGGGGCTTTATTCACTCGCTATTCCATGCCACAATCTCCCCTTCAGATCACCGGTACCCAAAAGACAAATGATTACAACCACTAGAGCAGAATCAAAGTTGTCTTATTTATTACGTCACAAGCTCTGCTTTATATAGAGCAAACCACATCAATTTTTTGATCATTTAGGATAAATAAAGAATTGTAAATTATTATTGCAGAAACAGTTGGAAGTCATAAATGGATACAAATGAAAATTTGAATACAAACTTTCTTAGTAAATAAGCAGGATATCATTTTTTTTAGTAAATAAGCATATTCCGCCAACTTGTGATACTGAAATAGAATTGATTTAAAAATAAGTGCAACAACCTTTATAATTACAAAATTACAGTTATTATCTCATAATATAAATTATGGAAGGCCGTTGAGTATAACATACAATTAACTCATTACTAGAATGGAGATAATTATTATTAATTATAATTATTAATCATTTTATACCAACAGTTCTTCTATATTTTATCCCTATGTAGTAGTTTCTATGTATCTTTATCCACTTATAGACCTAAAAGTTGCAGCACACTGTACTTGTCTATGTGGAATTGTTGGGTTAAACATAAAATTGCCGAAAGACTCCTTGATGTCATCTATTTATGACTGTTTTGAAGAGCTAGATATGATAATGGCCAAAAGGTTTTTAGGGAGTAAAAAAGAAATAAATGAAAAGCCATGGAGTTATTAGTATTATATGCATTTATACTCCAGTGGTAACTGCCATTTTTGTTTGTTTTAGCCTGAGAGTAGACCTGGGATGTAGAGGAAAATTCAGTAAGCAATCTACTGTCCCATTTATGATTGGTTTAAACTTTAGCCAGTCAGAATGCAGGGATTGATATCTGTGCATTCAGACTGGTTAAGCTCGTAACCAACAGAGGTAACTATTTGTCTCTGTTCTGACTTGCTAAAATAGCAGCCAATCAGAATGGGGTTTAATTGTAGCGGGCGTGCACCAACCGCAAAACACTAGGTGGTGGGGAAGGAGGTTCTGATGGCTCCCCTGGTATTGAGTTGAACCTAGGGGAATACCCAGACTTATAGGGGATAGTGGGCTTGACCGGAACATAGTCAATAAGGATTCCCAAATTACTGGCCACCCCCAATAAAGAAACTCACAATCATATTGGGGTTAAGCCGCCACAACTTCTTTATTGACCACACAAATTAACATATTAACAAATAACTTATTTAACAAATAATGCAAGGGTGCTTGCCCCACCCACTACAGCTGTACAAGGGAACCCTGTGCCCCCTGATTGCTCCCACCACAGTACCTTATACTGCGGCTGATACCCACTGTCGGCAAGCACCCTCGCCCCCGGTAACCAACAACCACTACTTGCTAAAATGGCATTAGACCATTGTATATACAACTAAATACCTATAAACAGATGGGAGGGAAAGTTTAAAACCAATAGCCCCACTGACCTAAAATGGCTGATCCTAAGCTTATACAGTACCTCTCTGATGTCATAACCCCTCCTACCTTACACACTCCCATATTAGCCCCTTATTACCATTTCAATCCTATTCCTATGCCGATCAAAATCCCCACTCACCTTAACTTTGCTCGACCGTGGGTTACTTTGTGGAAGTTGCTACGGGAGCCATGTAATCTCACGCTTAGGTCCTCAAATGCGATTTGGCCAATTGAATAGGGCTCTATATAAGCACATAGCATGATTTTTACAGAATTTTTTAGTTAGTGAAGACCTTGCTTTTGGATAGAAGTTCACTAACTAAAAACTTCTGTAAAAAATGATGCTCTGTGTGTATATAGAGCCCTATTCAATTGGCCAAATCACAATTGAATCAGGCCCTTAGTCTATAGTGACCGTATTTACGCCTATTTAAAGATATCACAGCTTCATTTGCAGAGGTACATAACCCTATTCAGATAAGTAAAGCAGAACATCTGGAGTTAAGCCGTATAAATTCAAATAGTAGTGAGAATTTTTTTTTTTTTTAAAGACATTGTATTTCTGTTTATTTAACAATATTATGGTGCCTTACAATAAACTCTGTGATAAAAGTCATTACAGAATGCCCGAGTAACTCAAAATGTGCTATTAATGCCATGCTGTCATAAATATGTGTAAATTAGTAGTAAAACTATCAAGTCTTTACAAATTGGGATAAAGTCATTTTATTTTCACTATAAATTATTAAATTTAAATATACTACTAAATGCAAGGTGACTCTGTCATGAATTGTGTCTGAATTAGTGGTAAAACTATCAAGACTTCACACAATACCAAAGACCACCCTAACTGTACATGCACTGTGAAAGAAAATGTTAATTTGCTATATCTCTCATCTTGGTATTTCTGGATATTCTCAGCCTGTGGATGGTTTTGTTTCGTGATTAAATATCACCTTCCCTGAGAAAAATCCTGGCTTTATTTCACTGTGAATGCCAGCAGAATTATGTATAATGTATAATACCAGTTCCAGCCATCTGTTTGCGAAGTTCCTGAAATAAGCAAGCTGCGATACAGAAAATGCTTTGTGATATAGACTCTTTGAATGGATTTAGTACCGACTCCCTAATCTGATATATTATAAATATTAGGACATTCTTAATCAGTTTAGATAAATATGCCAAGGTTGGAATGTCAAGGTCAATTTGGAAATATTTTCTGTAAAAAAAGAAAACTATATATTTGCCGTCACTATAACCGATATAGATATTATTCAATTAAACTATTTAATTTGTCAAATCATGTGAATAGTATTATTAAGCCAAACAAGCTAATGGCATGTCTTTTTACATCATTGCTACATTTATTCTGCCATTATATTAATGTATTTAATTAAACAACCTTTTGCATGTTGTATTATTATTAGCTTAAACAGCCATTTTAATTGTTAACTTCTTTAATATAGCCAACATATTAAATATGAATCAGAATAATTCATGACTAAGAGCTAGAATTGCATTGTGTTGCTGGAATGAATGCCTTTCAAAGTGTCACTCAGTTGTGTGTTTTGAATGCAGGCCTCAGGGCTTTTACTAGATATCATAGTTTTTGCAAAACCATTTTTGTTTCAAAATCTGATACAGAATAAATCATTTTGAAGGAATTGTGCTATTAAAGTGAAATGGCTATTCTGACTGTTTTTTTCCATACTATTTATATAAATCCAATTACTAAACTGCAGAACTGCCCTTTTGAGCTTTCGTACAGAAGAGTTTCAGTGGAAGTTAAGTATTTTTTTTTAAAGTATGCAGAATACTTAGCTCTACTTAATTTTGTATATTTAAAGAACTGTTTTAATATTTTATAGTTTTAATGCAATGATATGATTATTTAAATTGAACAAAATATCTGTTTAAGGCAGACATATGAGAATGAGGCAGACCTACCGTAATGAGAATTGCTCATTGCAGTTAAGGATTTTGGGTAATCACATGCAAATGAGTCTCATAATGCTTGACCTTTTTACTTCTTTCTACTTAAAACTTTACCCAATTGTACCTCACCTTTCTATACCCCTACCATATTGTATAGACCAGTGGTCCTCAACCTTTTAATACTACCGCCCACTTTTGAGGGTAAAATCTCCTCAACAGTGCGGCGGTAACTTAATTTACCCTCTCTCATATCTGTTTACATAAATCATATATATCGCCCAGTACTTACTAGATAGTGATCCGGTCCTGACTGCTGTCCCTGGACTCTCTCACCAGCTTTCCAACCAGCCAAGTGTGGTGCTGCGGGTCTCCGGCGTGTGACGTCATGCGTCAGAGACCCCACCTAGCGACTACCCGGCCGCCCACCATGAAAGCTTGAATCGCCCACTAGTGAGCGGTAGGGACCAGGTTGACTATCGCTGTTCTAGACTGTAATTATAATAATAATTCAGCACATATTTTATACTCTGTGTCAGACAGTGGTAAGCAGCAACCCAATAACTGTAGTGGATCATCATACCCCTCTTCTACCGCACACTGCCATCTTCACTGCTTTGCAACAGCGGTATAGGACTGCAGACATTTATTTTGATTCCTTAGTGTGGCCTTATTTATTGCTCCAATATATGAAGTGGGAGTGGATATTCAATAGTGGGTTTCTAATGCAATTTGGAATTCAACTAATCCTCTCCACATTTCTTTGTGAAGAATATTTAATTGTATTTTGCCATTAATGGTATAATGTCTGCTGTGGAGCCAGCAAAGTAAATTCAGTTACACAATAACATTTTTCAAAGTTTACCCTGAACCCGTAAATACATTTTTCATGACACAAATAAGTTCCATTTGTATACAGGGACATAGAATTATTAGATACTAGCGAATTGCCCGTCAAAAAATGACGGCAATGAAATAGTAAGGTAGCTAAATTAGTAAATGAATATATTGTACCTATTTTGAAGCATTGTGATGAAGAGCTGGCAATCTGTGTTGATGTTGCTGCAGCATTAGTGGTGTGGAGCTGCTGTATAAGCATGCTGAATGTGTGCAGTGTAACACTGTGCGTGCGCGAGACCAAACCGTTAGCGTAGTCGTGTACTTCCGCATTGGTGTAAAATGGCGAGTAATGTGTGGTATAGGTCTGTATCTGAATATCCGTAGGTGTTTTGTGGTGTTTTGCGAGTTTCTTGTGGTGTTTTGCGAGTTTAGAGTGCTGTAGCCTCGTTTTCGTTTTGTTCGGCGGCCATTTTTTCTCTCGCTTAGATTTTTTTTTAGTCTCTAAACTGTTTTATTTCGAGTAAAATCGAGGTGTAAGTTGCATTTTTGAGGTCCTGGGTGCTCCCTCTTGGTGTAGGTAAGTTTTTTATGTATGTGCTGTGTGTATGTATTGTGTTTTAAATGTTTGTATGTCGGCGTGTTGCGTCCGATGTTTGCGAGGTCGTAATGTGTGGTAACGTGTTTCGTACGTTGTTTGCGTTCCTCGTAAAATTTAGCGAGTGTCGTAATTTGTGTGTCGTGTTTTTTGAGTAGCGACGTGAATTTTGCGAGTGTCGTAATTTGTGTGTCGTGTTTTTTGAGTAGCGACGTGAATTTTGCGAGGGTTTGAGGCCCTTGCCCAGTGACCTCGCCAGCAACTGAGGCCCTCGCTTCGCGAGGGGCCTCAGTTGCTGACATGGAGCGCCTTCGGCGCTCCATGCCAGCAACTGAGGCCCGTGCCCAGTGACCTCGCCAGCAACTGAGGCCCTCGCTTCGCGAGGGGCCTCAGTTGCTGGCATGGAGCGCCTTCGGCGCTCCATGCCAGCAACTGAGGCCCTTGCCCAGTGACCTCGCCAGCAACTGAGGCCCTCGCTTCGCGAGGGGCCTCAGTTGCTGACATGGAGCGCCTTCGGCGCTCCATGCCAGCAACTGAGGCCCGTGCCCAGTGACCTCGCCAGCAACTGAGGCCCTCGCTTCGCGAGGGGCCTCAGTTGCTGACATGGAGCGCCTTCGGCGCTCCATGCCAGCAACTGAGGCCCGTGCCCAGTGACCTCGCCAGCAACTGAGGCCCTCGCTTCGCGAGGGGCCTCAGTTGCTGGCATGGAGCGCCTTCGGCGCTCCATGCCAGCAACTGAGGCCCTTGCCCAGTGACCTCGCTACGCGAGGGCCGCGGCTCGCTGCGCGAGCCGCGGCCCTCGCTTCGCGAGGCCCGCGGCTCGCTACGCGAGGGCCGCGGGCTCGCTACGCGAGCCCGCAAGCGTGAGCAACGACTCGTACGCTCACAACTATATATGTGATTGAATCTGATTATTAAATTATGTTTGGGGTACAGCTGCTCTAATTATCTGCCTACTATAAACATATTAACTTACAGCAACAGAAAAAGTTCATTTTTTTAACGTTCTCATGAAGAACTGAATTTCTTTAAGAATATCCTTTTGTAAAATAGTAACTTATTTCAAAAGTTCTTTGCTGTTTCCTTTACTAATAATATATGCTTTGATCGCTACCTTTTCTGTGTCCTTTAAATTCTAGTATCTCCAACAATAAGACACTTATTCAGAATATTAACACATTTACTACCCTAAGAATGTAACACATATACTGCACTAAGAACCTTATTCAGAATACTAACACATATCTTAACCCTATCAATATAAACATTTTAAACTAATGTTAATTTATCTAAATCTAATATGACATTCCCCTCTTTTGCAAGATGAATAATAACCTAGTGTAAATCTAACCCCAAAAGGTTCCCTGGTGGTCCAGTGGTTAGAATCCAGTGGTTAGGATCCAGTGCTTTCACCACTGCAACCTGGGCTTGTTTCTAGTCAGAGAATCAAGAGGTCACACCACCCTAAAGCCAAGCAGGGTTGGACCTAGTCATAACTTGGATGGGAGACCACCTAGGTATAACAGGAGCTGTATGCTGTGGTCTACTGGAGAAGGAACTGACAAACCACACCAATATCTCTGTCATGAAAACCAGGTGGATCAGCATGACCATGGACATAAAAATTTGCCTCGTGTGTTACGGTCCATGAGGTCACAGAGAGTCGGACACGACTTAACAACAAAACTACTAGCATCGCCAAAGCTGATGAGACACTCTAGGTCCAAGATATAAGCTGTAGGTTTGTGTTATTTGGTTTAAACTAGAATGCAATCACTTGTACTATCTTCAACCAAAATTAAAGATCAGCAAACCCCAATGTTAGTATTAAAAACCATACATATTACACAGTGGAGGTTCCAAAATACGGTATATTTTAGAACTATAGGTTATAATAGTCTCTCTATCACTTGCTCATGGAGTGAGCATTGTTAATAGTTGCTTCATTCCCTCTAAGGTCCTGAATCTATTATATCTATAAGTGGTCTATAGTTTTGAACATTACATTAAAGGGAGTCTGGGAGGGAATTGTTTTCTCTTCCTTTTACCTGATATGTTACATAAAACAAAGACACATTCAGTCATGTTCATTTATGTGCATTTATACCCATTCTTTCAATGTACAACTAAAGAATACACAGATAAGGGAGTCCAGGCTCTTCCATTAGACTAGTAAAGCCATGTGGCTTTAGTGTTAATCTTTGACATGCCAAGAAAATAATATTTGAAGTATAAGCTTTTAAATTAATGGCAGAGAGTTTGGGCCTACAGTTGACCTTACATAGATATTTTCTACTCATTATATATATAATGAGTGAGTTGGCACCGGGGCCCTCCATTCACTAGCTCCACCACTGATCATAACATAACTTAATGGTATCTTAAAAATCAAAGCAATGCTCATCAAACTTGTGCTCAAAATTAGTCAACCATAACACTATCATCTTGAACCTGAACTATCAACCAACCATGATAATAGTATCTCAAACACTAAGATGATATTAGAAAATCCCATCCCTAGTATTCCAAAGCTGAGAATGATTGTCGCAAGGTATAAAATGAGGGAGCAAGGTATAACACGAGGGAGCAAGGTATAACATGACGGAGCAAGTTTTACTCTCTGTTTTCTGATTGATTTTCATATTTTATTCTTTGGTTTATTAACTCTCTTCCTATAACATTTTGAATTCTATGTTCTATGATCCTAGATTTACATGTTCTCTGTAGAATAGGTGCTATTAAATATAAATTTTGATCTAGAAATTATATTTTTACAGTCATGGTACAATTCATTAATTGGCCCAAAGAGATTTTAGGACGATAAGCTTGAACCATGCTTGTCAAAGGAGAAAACTAATTAAGATAAATATCAGATTTGCATTTGTTAAAGTTGGGTTGACACTGCCATTAATAATTTGATAAAGAAAGAAAACTATGCACAATAAACCTGCCAATAAATGATTGAAGAAATGTATTAAGTCCGTTTAAAACAGAAATATGCTCTTTTTTGTACACAGGATCTGCACCTCTTTTTCAGTGAAATACTACATTTAATAAGTACAAATAACCTGATGAGTTGGCTTTGCTTTAAAAAAAATATAAACTAATTATGGATTTTTGCAGTTAATTAGTATAATATTCCTTGGTGCTATATTGATCTTAGAGAATTGTAGTTGTTGATGGGTACAATTAACTTTAAGAACCTAATATGTGTCTCTCAAGGGATCTAGCACATACTCGGGCAACTGAAAACACAATACAGTAGACTCTCAGTTATCCAGCACCCACAGAGATTGGTAGATGCCACATAAATGTAGATTCTGGTTGCTTGAGACTTACTATTAAATGAGGCCTAGATCAGCTGCGCATAGGATGCTCTGCTAAGTATATTTGTCAGTGAAGACTGTTCTAGCAGCAGCAGCTTTCACTCCTCGCTTACACACATGTATGTTCGGCTGGAGGGAGTAGTGCTGAACCTGGGGAATGTAACGCCAACACTGGCTCAGTCACTCATGCCTGTCTGCTTCCAGGTAATGTTGAAATAAAATACAGTGGATGAAATCTAGGTGCCTGTAAGCATTTTGTGGCATGACAAGCTGGCTCCTGGCATTTGTTGAGTCCTGCAAAATTGCATTTTTATTTAAAGCACAGTGTTCAGTTTTTTTTTCTGGTTGCTTGAGTTGTGGTTATCTGAGAGTCTACTGTATTTGAGACTCATAGGCCTGTATTCAATCGAGCAATTGTTGTTTACTGGAGCCCGTAATGTAGCCCGTAAACTAATTTGC
This sequence comes from Discoglossus pictus, assembly GCA_027410445.1. Classification (NCBI taxonomy): domain Eukaryota; kingdom Metazoa; phylum Chordata; class Amphibia; order Anura; family Alytidae; genus Discoglossus; species Discoglossus pictus. Next base: position 71,947,978 of record CM050165.1, read on the forward strand.
TATTCAACTGGCGTCTTTTAGCGAGCCGCAAACGATCTACGGGTTACAGGCTGAAAATCCCTGCGGCTGTCAAAATCGGAACTTACAACCCATCTAAGCGTTTGATTTTTCAAAGTTACAATTGCTAAAATTGCAAATTGCTATTCAACTGCTACAATTCCTCAAGCCCGCAAATGTAGAAGAAAATCCTATGAGTAACAGATAGGACTCGCAAGGGGGTTAAACTAAACCTGTTCGTAGCACTGAAAATGCAAATAAATGCACTTTTAAAGACGGGGAAAGCGATTAAATACATTAGAATAAATTAGCACAATAGTCTCAAGCTCGCAAATCTGCAATAAAAAAAATATATTTATGTTTCATTTCGGTGTCATATCAATCTCGGAAATCAAGGAGTTAATACCTATCAGGCCACCCACATGGACTAGAACAAAGTCGTCATTTATTTTTAATATTTTGTACATTGCCAAAGTCTGATCGCATATGGGACGTCTAAACCCTAATTGCTTGACGTGTAACTCTCCATGTTTTTCTGATGTAATGATGATGGTCTTATTTACTATTGGCTGTTTCTACATCGGTAGTTGCGGCCTTGCTTAATTGATCATGATCTGTAATGCTACATATGATTGCATGGTTTACTGTTTGGGCTGTCGGCCCGTAATTGCGGGCTTGTTCAATTGAATTGCTTTGTAATTGTAGCTAATTTCAAGCAAACAGACGGCCTGTATAACTTAATCTGCAGGCTTGCAATTGAATAAGGCCGATAGTCAATTGCTTAAATCATTAGGAGCATGGGCTAACTCTGCAACTATTCAAAGAGTGATAATGGTTATAGCAAATAACACGATGCGCGGATATAAAATCACAACTTTAGTCTGAGATGTAGCCTACTAAAATAGTTTAAACATCATTCAGATTCAAAATTATTTGCTTTTAAATTACTGTAAACTGGTGATTATACTAGAAATTGTAATGTTATAGAAAAATATACAACATAGATAAGGAAACACGTGGAATTCTGTTTAAACTTCTCAAGGTGATTCTGAATTCCAGCTAACCAATTAACATGGCAGATTGTAAGACTATCCCTACTTTGTTACAAATCGGGTTAATCCATAACACCAACATTAGGATTAAGCTACCTGTACTAGTCTGATAGTAGTTCTAGAGGAGTTCAACTGAGAAACATTTCTCTGATTTTAGATAAAAAAAATATTGTTGGTGATAAATGTAGAATTTTCAGCTTCTCAAGTAGTTCTATAAAGTCCAAAAGTGGCCATTTACTGGTTGAAAAGAATTTAATCTGAAAATGGACTGAATGGCTATCTTCAATGAATACCCCAGTCCTCTAGCACCTGCACATATTTAGCACATTTATATTTTGGATTATATAAAAAAAACATATTTTTGAATATACTTTTGATAGTTGCTTCCAATTTAATAAACATTTTCTAAACAAATTTGAGCATATGCATTTTCCACTGAATAGACTCAAATATTACTTTTTAATCTAGTTATAACAAAAGTTATGCAGCTGAAGAATTTGTGTTGAAATTAGTTTTGACATACTGTTTGCTTTATGTCTAACTTTATCTCATAATGCATTCTTCACAAGTAACATACACAGATTTTCATTTAAACTTAATCAAAGGCATTTCATCATAAGTGTCACTCAATTCATTACTTTGCCACCGAATTCCTATTAAGCTATAGTGATCTTTTATAGTCCTCATTTAGCAAAAGAACGATGTACGGCGCATACCATACAGAACCAAATTCATATACTAGCTTATTTAAACACTGTCATATCTCGTTTCATATATTTATTTTTTTGCTTAATGCTGCTGAATTTTTTGGGAAAATTGCTTTTGCTTACACAATTTACATAAATCCTGATGTCTGTCTTGGAGTTTAGTCTTAAATCTTGTTTGCTGTTGAACATCCATTTTGAAACTGCTGTCTTTTGAAAAAAGTTAGTTTTATATCCCTTATCTGCATAGAGCCATTTAAATAACACACACCCAAAAATGTAAAGGCTGGATTATGTTTAGGATAAATTATATATTGAATAAATAATGCATAGAATACACTTCCATTTTGATCCTTCAGTTGATTATACTTTGCAGCAGAACATATTAAGTTTTAAAATAGATTATAATATTATTTCAAAATGTACCTGTGCTTTGGTCATGTAAACTTTCCCGATATAAGAAGAACCTCTAAAATATACTATAAAGAGATCTGGGGAGTGTGCAACTCCATATTGTCCACACCATGCATCCAAGGTATGTTTGAGAAGGACTTATTTGTGCTGATGGCAGATTTCCAGGCAATTTTGGCCCATTCCATGTGAACATGAGCAAGGGTAGCATGTAAAAGGAGATTGTCATGTAACATATCATATTGTCATGTAACATATCATATTGTCATGTAACATATCACAATTAATTTGAAGTATGACACCAAATCATGCAATTCCTCCCACTCGTACCTTTTAAGCTGAATGCTCAAGATGCTCCACATATCTGTTCTGTAGAATATTTTAAAAGTAGTTTTTTGAACTTCATATTGTTACTTTTTAAATATTGACATGTTGTAGTTTGACATCATTTGTTTTGACATCATTTGACATGTTGTAGTTTTTGTGTCCTTTTAAGCTACAATCTTATTAAGCAAAGAATGATCATATCTATTAGTATCGTATATATAGTTGTCGTAATTGAGAGTTTGTTGGTATCGCTATGTTAAAAATTACGGGCTTGCGCAAGGCCCGTAAAGACCCATTAAGCGTCAAGGCCTGTAAAGTAAAGCTCATCCTGCAAGTTAAAGGGGGGAGAGGCTCATTGCGAGGCCCGCGGTTAGTGTCGAAGGGCTCCCTGCCTCCCTGAATGCTAATTTGCTTTTTAATTGGTGTTTTTTGGCGGCCCCTCAACGGATTCCGAGTTACGAGCTTGAAAAAAAATGACTGACGTTAAAAATGTAAATTTTTTTTCAAGGCCTTAACTCAGAAGCACTTTGCGGGCTTAGGGATATTGATAAAATTCCCCAAGCCCGCAAATGTTTTCACACCTGGAAATGGCAAAAAGAGAGAGAGAGAGAGGGGAAAGAGACGCAGGGGAAGGAAATAAGGGGAAATAAGGGCAGGGAGAGGGGGGCAAAGAGACATGGGAGGGAGTGGGGAGAAAGAGACATGGAGGAGGGAGGGGGGGGCAAAGAGACACAGGGAAGGGAGAGAGGGGGAAAGAAACACAGGGGAGGGGGGAAAGAGACACATGCGTGAGAGTGTTGGTCTGTAACGCTCACAAAGTTATGGGCTTGCGTATGCGGCAAGGCCACTCATTGCGGGGCCTGCGATGAACGCCAAAGGGGCTCGTCATGCGGCCGGTAAAGTAGAGGGGGGGAGAGGCTCGCAATGAGCTCCAAAGGCTCTCATCGCGAGGCCCGTAAAGTAGAGGGGGGAGAGGCTCGCAATGAGCACAGAAGGCGAACATCGCGAGGCCTGCAAGTTGGGGGGTGGGGGAGAGCATCACATTGTGTGGCACACAAGAGCAATTCCAAGGCTTCAATTGTTTTGCCGTCATTTTTGACGGGCAAGTGGCTAGTCTGTAAATAAGCTCTGTGATGTCTGTTGGAAGACTTATGCCAATACCATAAAGTTCACTAATACATACAAATACACCTGTTTCATCTACCATTTTTTGTATAGCAAACTGTAAAAATTGCATATAGGATAGCTATGGATTTCCATCTAATACACAGATAAAAATATAAAAATATTTAAAATGTAAAAATAGAAAATTTGTTGCTTTTAGCATTCCTTGAAAATACTGTACAACATTCTATAGCTATTTATCTTCCCTCTTGCAAATTAGATAGATGTCTTGTGACATGATTGATCGGGATAGATTACTCCTAATGAGTAATCTTAGTCATAAGTGTAGAATAGTTCATCCACATTGCCTGTATAGTGTTGATTAGAGGCTTATAGGTTGTCATATCCCATTCTGCTGTCTATTGACATGTCCGTAATATACAGCAATTTAACATTAAATACATGACATCTATAGTGATTTACATTTATGTTATTATTTACCATTTCCCTGTAGTTATAGCAATCTGAACTAATAATTAGCTCTTTCTTGCTACCGAATCACATCGAACATAGGAAAAAAAAAAAAAAAAGATTGACAATTATGGAGAGATGTTACCTTGACCTGATAAGAAATCTTTATGGCTGCAATTAAATACCCAGTCCTTATACTGTGTGTTCTAACAATTTTCATATCTGGTAATTTATACTCAATTATGTGTATTTTGCCCAAATGTTTCTGCTCTGCACCTAAAGCCCCTTAGATTGTAAGTTTGTGAGTTTTCAATTGTGTGTCCGTGTCTTGGAAACAAGCTCTATGTACATTTGATTATATGCTCAAAAACAGGGCCCTCCATTCTTTAAGGTGTTAAGTTTGTTTTTTGCCATGTACTAACCCCCTGTACAGCGCTACGGAATATGTTGGCGCGATATAAATAAAGATAATAATAATAATAAAGCCCAGACTGTCCCTAATCAAATCCCATCTCAAACCATAAACACTATGTTAAACTTCAACCCAATCACATTCCTAACTCCAACAACATTAATAGCTGTGTGAGCCATGTGCATAAGAACATGTTTAGAGAAAATCTTAATTGTATATATGCTAGTCCATATTTTTGTCTCATTCATCAATGTATCATCAATGGGCTCATTCAGTGTGACATCAGAATCTGTATACACTTTTGTGCAGCCAACCAGATTCTGTACAGCTGTACACATTCAGTATTCACTGTTGGAGGAGTAGGCATGTTTATGAGAATGGACATTTTCGGTTCAAGATAAATATTAGGATTTCTGAACTTCACGCCACTATTATTTTCATAAAAACATTCAAAAATGTTATTGATTAAATCATGGTCTTTTAAATTCCTAAAACACAGTGACTTTAAAGCCACTTTCCCCTTCTGGATCTCTCCTTGTTGTGTACCTCAATGAAGCCGTGAGCTATACCATGTATGGTCACCCGAAATGGGCAGGCCTTAGAAAGAGAGGTCATACAAATTACGATCCACTGGAGAAGGAAATGAAAACCTTTTGGATCATCACAACTAGACACAACATGCGCCTGGCATGCTGCAGGGTCAAAGAGAATCAGACACAACTGAATAACAAAACAAAGCCCCTTTATTTAAGTTTGTAATTTACATTTTTAGGAAGGTTATTGCCATACTTTATTGTGTTGTCATATTTTAATGAGGTTATTTGTTCAAAATATATGTATTACTCACTTTTGGCTTGTCTTACATTCCTTAACCGTCCCATAGTACTTTTGCTTTACAACTCAACCTACAATACCTTTCACTCCTAAACCTTTCAATCATGCATTGCTTTGATATATTACCAATTTATTTTGTTTTCTTATGGGTAGTATTTGGATGTAGTTTATGATTGTGGGTGATAATGAATGCTAAACCACACAGTATTTCACTTTTTTTTTTGCTTTTGATCATTTTTATAGCATAGCCTTCATATTTAACAACAAAAATCTAAATAACAAGCATTTTAGCAGGGACAGACCATATTTATTTTCAGTATTCTTTCTTATTTATCAGTGCTGCAAAATAAATTGTTGTTATCCCTACAGTCTGTTGCATTAAGAAATGTTAATGGCCTTTTTATGTTTTATTGCTGTTAACGTGCCATAACAAATGTATTTCAAATCTAAGAAATCATATTTTGTTTTTCCAGAAATGTTCTAAAAGCTATTTGGTGAGATTTATCCTGGCTATTACAAATGCTTAGGTAAAATGTCATCATTGCACTATATTTGCTTATGTCAGTGTGAAACTACCAAAGTGATCATTATTTTTGCTAAATATTGCTTGGAAGCACAAATGTGCCTAGGAAACAGTGTAAATCATTATACAAATATTTACCACTCATACGTCTGTTTAATGTGTTCATTTGATATCTCTTTTTCACAGGATACTGACAATCTGGCAAAATATACAAATCTTGCAATATTTATTTTGTAGTTTGTTGATGCTTTTTTGGATAACTGTCCATCTTTCAGTCAATTTATTCAAAGGTAGAGACAGTTTAAAGGGACATGGAAAGTATGTTTTTCATGAAAGAGTGTATTTAATAATGTGTTGCAGTGTGTTTTCTTTTTTAAAATAAAGGTCTCATGGCACAAAAACATATTCAGTAGTTTAACTGTATATAGGGGCTTGTCAATGAGATCTACAGACTAAAATATGCTCTCTGTATTTCCCATTAGTTTTCAATGAAAAAGATTTTGTGATGTTTAAATCATGTTTTTTTTTTTTTTTTAAATGCTTGATATAAATATTTATGTTTCATGTCCATTTAAAGTTGGATTTCATTGTACTTTATCACTTTTTTTCTATTTTTATTTTGTTTCTCTTTGTAGTATGGATGTTCTAAACTATCAGATCTATTTTATATTTGTGAAAAAAATCATTTAGATTTCTTGATTTGAAACATAACTGGTCAGTGATGACACTGATAATTTTTCAAATAATTAATATTCTGCAAGAACAATGAGGCAACATAAACCAACAGAGACAAACACATTTAAAGAAAATCTATAGTGATAAAACCTGTAAGTTGCATCCAGCAGTCCTGTTAAATTATTATTGACTCTTGAACTTCTGTCTGCCATGTTGGCCTCCTTAACTTATTTTATCCCTGTAATGCATTCAGGGTGTAAGCAGTCGGGCAGCAAACTTTGAAACTCCATATTCCTGTTTCTAGTGCACACAGCATGACTAGCAGCTTCCTATTGGTCAACATGGTCACATGGCAGCCCTATTGTGCTGGCTCATGCACTAAAAACTGCAATATGGAGTTTCACATTTTGATACCCGCCCCCCTTATGTGCATAGTCTGACAAACCATATAGCTACAAAGCTTTAGCAACTTCCCCCTGAGATTCGAGGAGAAACTGTAAGTCTTGCTATGAAATCCTGAGAGTTCTCACATCCGTTAATTGCAGAACCCTTAAACATTTATAGAGATAACAATTTGGACCACATCACAGTAAATATCTCCTAAAAGTATGTTGAAATGCTTTTTTAATTTTTGAAATACGTGCATTTTTCACTGAGAAAATAATCAAGTAAAGTCTGTGTTCCCATGTGTCACAGACTGAGTGAAATCCTTACCAAATCGATCTGTGCAGAGCATTGAATACTGGAATCACTTAAACAGGTCAGTAATGGGTTAACTGATTGGTGCATTCCTGAGTTCAAGGAAAAACTGCAACCAATCACTGCACGCCTCAGCTATCTGTTATTAATCGAGCAACAGTCAGTAGGCGACATACTCTGTGTTTGTAGACAGACTTTTTTTTTTGCTGTAATTAGAGTTATTAAAAAAAATAGATAATTTTTGTTATGATTTGCTTCTTCAGTATTACCTCCCTTTTCTTTAGGAGCATAAGTCCTCAACATACACCACCTCCTTTTTCTTTAGGAGCATATGTCTTAAAGATATGTCACCTTCCCTTTCTTTAGGAACATATATCTTCTTCAAGACATTCACCACAGCAGTAACACCATTACATCTCACTCCATGTAACTGAAACTCTCTCTCAGACAGTTACAGACAACACAACATTATAAACTATTTAACACTTCATGAACCAAACATGCAACATACAGAATCACTACAAGTCAAACACACATAGGGAAGCAACACTACATACATTAATGAACATAGATAGGGTAATCAACTTAACATAAAAACATATTAAATAACAATAACAATTACTAAACCCAAAGGATGGTCAGGGGGATCATGACAATTTTAACATACAATCTTGTGCTCTTTCACACAATGAAGAACACTTACAGTGATGTAAACAGCCCTTTAAAGTAAATTTTAGCAACTTTAAATGTGTCTCATTTGTACATGCCATGGTATTTTGACAAAAAGTATTGCGACTTCACTCCAAAAATCTATCAGTATAAAGTATTGTTGCATTGATGGAGCATAGTCACCTGGTCTATCAGGTCGGAATTCAAAATATCCATCTGGTGCAATAGATCATTCTGTAAAAATTAGTCACTGCCATTACATCAATCTGCTTCCTTAATGTCTCCCCTGCCAAATTCTGTCTGTGCAAGATCTGATCAAAGTTTGTTTGTTTCAGGATACCAGGGAAATCTTGTCCTCATTTATTTCACAAATATCGCACTAGTTACTCAACAGAAATTTAGAATTACAGTATCAGTTATTAAAATGGATTTATATAGTACACAGGAACAATGTTCTTAACTTGACATTGTGTATTTGTAGGAATTTCACATTAAAAGATAATTGGAAATAAAAGTGACTACTAATCGTATACATTTATTGGCTACTCAACCTTGGGTGTTCAACCTTTTAGAATTTGTTTCCATTATTTTGAAATTAGGTCTGTACATTAATGATATATGCAATATTACTACATTTATTGGTTTCTTATTCTCATTAACAGTTTTAAATACTAATTTTTTTGCTGTTTATTACAATCATATATTAATTTTATAAATAGATGTAAAATAAGAAAGGTCTGCATAGTTTGAATTATTGTAGTGTCAGTAATAAGATACAAGGTTGGAGCTGGACATTAAACAAGGCTGATCGTTGTTGAATTGACGTCTTTGAATTGTGGCGCTAGAGAAAACTGCATTGCGTCCCTTAGAGTTCAAGAAGGTTGTATTAGTCAATACTACAGGAAATCAAGACAAATTGTTCACTGGAAGGTTTAAACATGAGGCTAAATCTCAAATATTTTGGCCATATCATGAGAAGACAGGATTCCCCGGAGTAAACTCTACTCCTGGGAAAAATTGAAGGCACGCAATGAAGGGGATGGCAGAAGCAGAGATGGATAGATGAGGTAATTGAAGCAATGAACATGAGCTCAGAGGAGCAGTGACTGACCGATGTGCCTGTCGTGCTGCAGTACATAGCGTCACAGAGAGTCAAACACGACTGAGCAACAACCAAATAAAATACCCTGTTCTTAAAGGTGCTACCTTGTTGTTTTTTACATAGCTGCCCTCTGCAAAGATTTGTCATAATTTACCATTAGACAGAAGACTCAAGTACCCAGGGACACCTGCCTGCAGGGGGCACCATGTTTTTACACTTAAAAATGTATTAAAACAGACTTAGAACATACATTGTACTTTACACATAGCTCCTTGTATCAAGTTCTACTTGGGGTGGGAATAACAAAGCACCTCTCTGATTGGCTATTTTTAAGTAACTTATCTTATGAAGTAACTGCCTCTTGTTCTTGCAAAATATACTGGGAGGTGTAGCCTCAACTATACACAAAACAACAACAGCAACCTCCACAGTTCTCCCTGCATGTCTCTCAGGGCAGTGTTCTAGGAAGTTCACATAGCTGAGATTTAGTGAGACAGTGACACGGGTTAATTACACATCTCTGCCAGTGACACAGAGCAGTTCTGTTTTTGAAAAGATGAGTCTATTGCAAAACAAACCTATTTATTATGTGTCTGTCCTTCCAACTTTTCACTCCTGTATTGCTTATTAGGGTTAACATTAGTAGCATTTATGCTTCATACAGGAATAGTGACATTATAAGCATTTTTTTTGTTATTGGTCTGTTTACTCCTAAGACTTTAAAATCATCAGTGTAACTTAAAGCTTTGAAGTTTGTATGTTAAATCTATCTATCTATCTAAATACTAGTTATTTGTTTATTTAATATAGAATCTCAAATACAGTGTTTCATTTCACTTTGAGAGACTCGAGCAGAAACATAATTTATACACAAGCAAGCATTAGAACGTATACATACATACATATATACATATATAGGTTGGTTGATACTCCATCATATCCATCTTCACCCAATCTTCTCTTCTACCACTCATGTGGCTATGTTAAAGAGGAATCCTTGCCGAGGCCTGTCCTAGCCCAAATGTTGATCTAAGTGAGAAAAATATGTGGCTAATTCCTCTCTCTTATATACAAATGGCTTACAAGTGCAGGGCCTTCTCCTCTGAATGTTCGACTTGGAAACACAAACTACCCCTTCCTCTGGACACAACTATGCTATTTCTACAAGATGTATCCAGGCCATGCCAGTCAAGAGTCCAGATCCAAAGGCTCTGATCCGTGTACATACACATGGAAGATAAACCTTGTACGATCTCTAAGTAAACATTTTCCTGAAACTTGTGAAGACCCCTTTATATTTAGTTAATGCTTCACATAACTTCCCTAACATGTTTTGAATTGTTTTGGATTAAAAGAAAATTATTACCTCTGAATAATTGAAGAAATCTACTTTTTATCAGCATATTAATGCTATTCAGCAACACAAATCATGAAAGCATAAAAGGACTGTTTAACTTTACTGAAGTAAATGTGAATCTTTCAAATTTGTCTATATTTTCTTCTGAATTTTTTTCTACATTTCTATTTTAACAAAAATGATCAGCTGGTATCGAGGTGTACCCAACATCAAAGAAGAAAGACTAGAATAACAATCTTTCCGCACCTAGCATAGTTTACATTGGTGTAATCAAAAAAGAGATTAGGCAAAATCCATGTAAGCAGTTAAAATAATTTAGTCACTGTGAAGATAGTGAATGTTTATACAAGTAGAAATCATTTAGATACAATGACCTCTGTTAATTATTGGGACAGTGAAATCCAACTTGCTGTATTTAAAACTATGCAAATCTATGTTTTTGATTTAAAGGAGCACTGTAATGCCATAGCAAGGGGAGCTAGTTATTTTAATTATGCATGATCATTGATAAAATGTACATTAAATAATGTATCATATTAATATTTAATATTAAATTAAAGATAAGTCTCAACCTGCAGCTTAGTTTTATCTCCATTCTGATAAGTTCACTAAGAGGAGTTTGGTTGAGAGACTGGTCTAAAGGGTTTTAAGAAGAATCATATCTGATAAGATAATAAACAACCATTGATAGACTGCCCTCCATAGCAAGGGAAACCTTTAACACAAGTCTCTATCCAATGGAGATCATAGTGTTGGTGGTACACTTTGGGCCTTATTCAATTGCAACCCCGCAGTTGCCTTAATACCGGCCGTAAGTCTGCGAGCTTGAAATTTGCAATTGTTAGAGAGTGATCCAATTGATCAAGCCCGCAGCTACCTGGCCCAAAGCCTAAACCGTAAACCATGCACCCATAAGTAGCATTTCAGAGCATGATCATGATCAATTAAGCAAGGCCGTAACTACCGATTTAGAGACAGCCAATTGTAAATGAGACTGTCATCATAACGTCTGTAAAACAAGGAAGTTAAACATCAATCAATTAGCAGTTAGCAGTCAAATCTGGCAATGTACAAAATAGTAAAAATGAATGAAGGAAATGTTCTAGTCCATGTGGGTGGCCTGATATGTATTAACTCTTTAATTTCCGAGATTCATATAACATGGGAATGAAATGTGAAAAAAATAAAATAAAATGTTGCAGATTTGCGAGCTTAAGACTGTTAGGCAATTAATTCTAATGTCTTTCATCGCTTTCCCTGAAGCAGTATTGATGGTTTTTTTTTGCATTTACAATGCTACGATCAGGTGTTTAGCTCCCTTGTGAGTCCTATCTGGTACACGTAGGCTTTTCTTCCATATTTGTCATTAACAGTTGTGAAAACATTTGCAGGCATGAGGAAATGTAGCAATTGAATAGCGATTTGCGATTGTAACATTTACGGGCTTGAAAGATCAATGGCTTAGCTGGGTCGGAGATTTTGACAACCGCAGGGATTTTCAGCTTGAAACCTGCAAATCGTTTGCGGGTAGCTAAAAGACACCAATTGAATAGCAAATTAGTTTACGGGCTACATTACGGCTCCAGTAACCAACAATTGCTCAATTGAATAGGGGCCACTGTTTTTTTGAAAATGGAGCTGCTGTTTCAGACTGAGCAAGCTGCCTCATTTGACTTTATAGTGAGTGGACTCCAGCAGCAGCCAAGTCTGAACTTTGACAGTATATTTAATTCTGAAATTTGCTTTTTTAATAAATTGAATATGAATGTTATTAATGATCAATGTCCAATTAACATATCTAGCTTGTGTTATTAGCACACTGCAGTAAAAAGTTGAATATGATGTAAAATTGCAAAATGTGACCTATTATTTTAATGTATCCCATGCATTTTTGAATAGCATCTCTCTTCATTTTAGTTGTGACTTTTCAAGTGAATATGAATATTAAAGCATTAAAAAAGTTAGCATTGATAGCATGTACCTTATTTTTTTTTCTTTTCATAAAATTGCTTATACATTTTATAACATTTTTAACTAGTTTATTCTTTATGTTAAAGAGAATGTGTTGCTATAAAGCACTACTTTTTAACCTGGCTGTTTGCTATTCGTCATTTCTGTCCTAGATTTTATATTCACTTTGGGCTTTTTCTTGGCATAGTTTATTGATTGATAGTGTCAATTTTATAACTCATATCTGCACTTGAGTATTATAAAAATAAAGTAGCAAACTTAAATTTGAGTTTTAGCATACCTCCAAACACTTCAAGTGGCCAATGAGGAACACTTTTATGCTTGAAAACACTATTCCCAGGTGTTGCTGCTATATACTAAGATGACAAAATCTGTGTCTGTGTATTAGAGAGATACCAGATAGAGTTGGTTCTTGGGTTACAAACGAGACACATCCCTAAGAACGTCTTTAGGTTTGATTTGTATGTAACTCGGATCCCTCTATAGTAATAATAATAATTATAATAATAATTATAATAATAATAATAATATTCTTGCATCTGTAACCCAGGGACCTCCTGTACACTTAGAGCCTCATTCAATTGCGAGTTGGTCAATTGAATAGGGCTCTATATAAGCACATAACATATTTTTTTAGACAGAACTTTTTAGTTACTGAACTTCTATCCACAATCAAGGTCTTCACTAACTAAAAACTTCTGTCAAAAAATATGTTATGTGCTTATATAGAGCCCTATTCAATTGGCAAAATTGCAATTGAATGAGGACCTTAGTATGTGCACATTGCTCTATACACTACAGGCCACACACTCCTGGCTAGGTGAAGATTTGCCCAAAGATGCTCATTTTGGTGTCTGACGGATAGAGAAATTATCCCTTTGACGTAAAACAATCCGCCCCTTAAGGCCATTGAGGGAGAAGTAGTTTTATGAGTTTAAAGCAATGGCCAAATGTTTTATCTTATGTTTGCACAACAAATAAAGCTGTATGGCAGTAATGTATCAATACAAGAGAGCAGATTATTGGGACTTACTGTGGTGCCCATTGTATTTTCACTGTACAGTCATTTAATATAGCAGTATTGGAAGTTCTTTTTATAAAAAATAATAATTCAGAGAGGAAATAAGGAGTACATATTGCCAGTAGTAACATATGGATGTGAGAGCTGGACCATAAAGAAGTCTGAGCGCCGTAGAATTGACACCTTTGTGGTGTTGGTGAAAACTACTTAGAGTCCCTTGGACTGCAAGAAGATCCAATAAATTAGTTCTTCAGGAAATCAAGATGAACTGTTCTTTGGAAGGTATGATCATGAGGCTGAAGATCAAATATTTTGGTCATATAATAAGAAGACAGGAGACTCTGATGCTGAGAAAGATTTAAGGCACACATGAAGGGGACGACAGGGGCTGAGAAGGATAGATGAGGTCACTGAAGCAAAGAACATGAACTGGATGGAGCTCAGAGGGGCAGTGACTGAGAGATGCACCTGGCGTGCTGCCGTCCATAGGGTCACACAGAATCAAACATAATTGAACAACTAAACAACAACAACTCTGTTCTTCATTGCAGTGCATTGTTTCTCAGTTCTCATCCTTGAGACCATCTACCACAATTCAAGGATATCTCCACTTGAATTCAGGTCTATTAATTAGTAATACAGCCATTTAGATTTAACCATCCTAGTGCAAACTACAGATACATGGAACACACAAATGTTTAAAAATCCTTTAAAATGTATAATCTAATCTTTAAATTTTTTAATCCAGTAAAATCTGTTAAAACTTGATTAAAACTTTTAGGAAATATACATTGCATACAGTATGCAGGTCTCGTTTGTCGACAAACATTCTTCTCATTGGCTGACATGGACACTCTCTAGAGTTATTATGCACTTAAAGCACTTTCTTCAGCACTGATACCTTCAGTTGTAAAAAGAAAACCGTGCGTGAAACATTCTCACATATTTTCTTCAGATGGCACTAACATATTATTTTCATTTCCTCACCTTGTTGGAGTTGAAAAACACATTCGATCTTTACTGTATACAAAAATTTGAGTTTGTTGTGCGTTCAAAAACCCAATACTTAACTTTAATGATTATTTATGTGACCCAAGAGTCTATCAGAATGTACAAACTAACCCTTGATCTAACTCTTAACAACTTCTGATGTTCTTAACGTACGTGTGGAACCACATTTAATAAGCAAGCAAACATGAAAAATGTTTGTCTTATTTCCAATCCATTGAATCTTCCAGTTCCCTGAACGTATTTTTTTAATCTGCACAATTTGTACAGCTTTGCTTACATGAACAACATGTAGAAAAACATAACGCTGAGTATTCATCAAACTGGCACTGTGAAAGCAGGTCAACACATTTTACCACACAATTTATCAGGTGATTTATCAAGCTTAATGAGCCAGGGCATAAAGCAACTTATTAATGTACTTACAGATGCAATGCTTGTTTGAGGGGAGAATTTTTAAAGATTGCAACCATTCAGGGAACAGTCAATAGATGTTCACTGTGCCCCTCACGGACCCAACTTCATTCTTTATTTGCCTCTTTTGACCCTTGGTTTTCTTATTTCGTGTTTATAAAGAAAGTGAAAATATAATTGAGTAATATAAACAATGAATCATCGTTAAAGGGGGAAAAAAGTGTACCCATATAAGTTGCTGATCGGCAAAAACAGGTTTACTTGTATGGAAAATGTAGATAAATACAATATAATTAAAGGACAATGCATTTACTTTTTATTCAAGTACGTGAGTGTCGAGTGGATAAGAGGCATAACATATAAATTACCTTCTATTAGCATACAGCAAGGCTTTGAGAGACTCTTGTATTTGCTTTGTTCTGATCTTAACCTATATCTTGAAAGAAGATATCGTGTAATATGTACTTTAAGACTTTAATATCACTTTTGAATGTAGGAGCACATCAGAGAGATACTGTGTTTTTTAAGCATATTTTTTTCTTTTAAACTAAATTTACCAGTAAATATAAGGAACATTAATAATTATTATTTTGGTACACTGTCAATTTCCTAGTACATTGTGTTTATTCCTGATTTTCTTAGAACAGAGCATATTATTCTGGCTTTTTTTAGTTTCAGAGAAAGTACTTTTATTCATAAATAAAAAGCTATAGGACTTTCTGTGCATGTCACATGTAATAGCTTCAGAAATGTTCTAGTAATATAAAGCATTCCAAAGAAGAAACCACCATATTAATTTGTATTTTGTTTCTTCTTACAGTTCTTTCTGAAGAAGTTTATCTTGTCATATTGACATCAGTCTATATATGAGGCAGCCATAATTCTGAGAATGCTCCACACCACATTGTCCCATTCAAATTACCTCATTAAATTAATATATAGTGATAAATTAAATCAAAGTTCATTAAATATATAAGTTGCATGCACAATTGTTTAGTTGTGTCTGACTCTCCGTGACCCAATGGCACACAGCACACCAGGCACATCTTGCGTCAGGTTGTGCTAATCCATAAGGTTTTAATTACAAAGATACTGGAGTAGGTTAACAGTTCCTTCTCCAGTGTACAGTGATTTTTCTGACCTCTTTGCTATGACCTGTCCATCTTTGGTGACCCTACACGATTTAGCTGCTGATGCCGCCCTCGCGTGAATGTTTGTGCCTGTGTGTTTGTGTCTGTGTGTTTATGTCTGTGTGTTTATGTCTGTGAGCTTCTGTCTGTGTGTTTATGTCTGTGTGTTTATGTCTGTGAGCTTCTGTCTGTGAGCTTGTGTCTGTGTGTTTGTGTGTTTGTGTGTCTGTGTGAGTGTATGTGTCTGCGTGAGTGTGTGTGAGTGTGTGTCAGTGTGTGTCTCTGTGTGAGTGTGTGTGTAAGTCTGTGAGTGAGTGTGACTTTGATTGTGAGTGTGTGTGTATGTCTGGGTCAGTGTGTGCCTCTGTGTGTGTGAGTAAGTCTGTGAGTGAGTGTGTCTGTGGTTGTGAGTGTGTGTGTCTGTGAGTGAGTGTGAGTAAGTGTCTGGGAGTTAGTGTAAGTCTGAATATGTCTTTGTGAGTGTGTCTGTGTGTGTAAGACTGTGAGTGTGTGTACGCGATTTTGCTACCCCTGAGTTTGACGGTGGGGGGTTGGTTAGTCACGACCATAACCACTATAACACCTGTTAATTTGGAACAGTTGATTATTTTTGTTTATTTTAATCATGGTAATAAAATAAAAATAATGTTTGCAATTAAACAAATGCTTAAAAAGCCAGTTTGAGTAGTGAGTGGAACAGTGCATGTCGGAATATATTATTTGCTGTAATTTTTCTCCATTGATTTGGGCATGTAAGCCTTTTTTCACTTCCTATATTTTTTTCTGCTATTGCATGTAAACAATTGATTTGCACATGAAATGTTAAATTGTAACTTTTCACAAATAAGCTCAGAACTGTTAATCTCGCCAAGGAAGTCATGTTCATACTTTGAATAGGGCATGTTAGTTCACTGACCCACTGGCTTGAAGAAAATATTGCTGCCTATAATAACTCAAATGCGGACTCTTGACAGTTGATTATCTACTATATGCCAGGCCACCTTCAGTGTTAGAACTGGAAAATTAATTCTCCAGGCTAGACACAATACCCTTATGGTTTAGGGAGGCAGCCACTGGTCATGTAGCAGACAAGAGGAATATGAACACTAATCAGTCTGTGCTCTTGTCAACGTTGGAAGTTTGATTACGAAGGACTTCAGTGTTGTGATGAGGATCATTTGTTTTAGTACTTCTTTCAAAATGTTCAAGTACGGGAAAACAAATGTTTAGATTTATAGTCAGCAGAAAGACTGATCACTCCGTTGTCCCTGAAATAGTCTTACACTACAAAAAACGAAAACTATTGATTAACACATTTTTTTTATCTTGCTTGCTCAGCCCTCATTATATAGACTGATGCTGTTTGGGGGAAATCGACATCTGGAACATTTTCCATAAGAGGTTAAAAGGTAAAAGGTGGAATTAGTGTCAATAAATGTTGTTAGATGTCTTGAATTACGTAAGACGTTGAAGGAATTTCTAACTAAGATTCGTCAATAAATTTTTTTGCAGCTGAAGGCAAGAGAGAGCGCTAGGTAGTGTGTTGCAGTGATTGAAGAAGCCTAACTGAATGTCTCAAACTAATCCTGGATGCAGTAAGCTTTTCTCCAAACCTTTAGCTTCTGGCTGTTACTGACCCCGCTTCACCTTCCCGATTGATCAGTGGATTCATGCTTATCTGCCTCATTCCACTTTTTAGAATATTTACAATTATTATCTTTGTTTATATTGTGCAAACTGCTAAAGACTTGATAAAGAGAAGTCAATTTTTGAAAGCTTGTCATAAGAAATGTCCAATGAAAAAGGTATTACCATATACTGCAATACTCTGATTATTCAACTATACATACCTCCAATACACACGTCGTCTCTAGCTGTCTAGCACATCAGAGATGTAATTAGCTTATCTGGCAAACAATGGGGCAAAACAGATTACAATACAATCACTGGTTCCTGTCTATCTACAATGTCACATTGTAGACCTATTTTGTTTAAATGTTTCATGACCATTTAGTTACAGTTTAAACATAACACAAAACACAGTAATATAACATGGGGAATTTCATATAGTATACAGGATAAGGCAGAGACATATGCCATAAGACCATATGGAGCATGGTGGTACACTATGGTACTATGTTTTGGGGCTATTCACCCTACCACTGACCTGCCCACATTTCCCAAGTTGCCATATAATTACCCTACCCATTTTCTGATGGGGCGGTATGTCCTCTATGGTGGCTGAATGCACCAGGATCCAGACCCTGGAAAGGGGTCCATAACAATGGCACTGTAAGTTTTAATCTAATGGAAAGGTTTATAATGGTGTTTCTATGTGTAGTTGATAAATATAGTTACATAGTAATTGGGGTTGAAAAAATAATCTTAGTCCATAAAGTTCAAACTTTTTAGATCTCCTCTGATTTGCAATATGGGGATTATTAATTGTTATTTGATCCAGAGGAAGGCAAACAGAAAAACAAAACCCAGTGAAACTTTGGCAATTGTCTCAAACGGGGGAAAAAAAATATACATTTCCTTCCTGACTGATACTGGCGATTGGATGACTCCCTGGATCAATATATCATCTCTAATTATCCAGGCTAACGCTTAAGGCCCTTTTTATTTCAAATATATCCAATCCCTTTTTAAAGTTATCTATCGAATCCGCTGTCACCACCTCCTTTGGTAGAGAATTCCACAGATTACCAACCCTTACTGTGAAGAACCCTTTTCTTTCTTTTACTTCTAATCTCAAAGGATGTCCTCTTGTCAGTTGAAAACCTCTTGGCACAAAAAGCTCACTTGACAAAGCATTGTATTGACCCTGGGAATATTTATATAAGGTAATTATGTCCCCTCTTAGACGCCTTTTTTCTTGAGAAAATATGTTTAATTTGGTTAGTCTTTCTTCATAACTTAGCCCCTCCATTCCCCTTATTGGTTTTGTTGCCCTTCTCTGTACTTTTTCCAGCTCTAAAAATGTCCTTTTTATGTAGTGGTAACCAAAATGTTACTATATTTTTCAAATGAGGACATACTAGGGATTTGTGTAGGTGCAAAATTATATTTGCTTCCCTTGCTTTACCCTTCTTAATACATGCTAATATTGTATTTGCCTTTGCAGCTGCTGCTTGTCATTGAGCACTGTCACCTAGGTGGTTGTTCACAAGTACTCCCAAATCCTTTTCAATATCTGATAACCCTAGATTAGCTCAATTAAGAATATAAATTGCATGGATATTTTTCCTTCCCAAATGGATAATTTTACATTTACTCATATTAAATCTCATCCTCCATTTTGTCGCCCATTTCTCTAATTTATGCAAATCCCTTTGGAGGGAAATTACATAATTATCTTATTGTATTACCTTGCACAACTTAGTGTCATCAGCCAAAATGCAGACAATACTTTCCAATTTTAAGTCTAAGTCATTAATAAATATGTTAAAAAGGAGAGGACCTAATACTGAACCCTGAGAAACCCCACTTACCACATTAGTCCAATCGGAGTATGTTCCATTTACCACAACTCTTTGCCTCCAGTCTTTAGCCAGCTCTCAATCCATGAGCAGATATTTACTGCAATTCCTGTATCCCTTAGTTTGCTCAATAGTCTCCCATGTGGCACTGTATCAAAAGACTTTGCAAAATCCAAAAAGACTATATCCACTGAGTTGTCCTGATCCAAGTTCCATCTTTCCTCTTCATGGAAACTAATTAGGTTTGTTTGACATGACCTATCCCTCAAAAATCTGTGTTGATTCCTACCTATAATTATGTTTAAATAGACATATTCTTGTATACGATCCCTTATTAACCATATTAAAAGCTTTTCCATTACAGAAGAGAGACTTACAGCTCTATATTTTTCTGAATTTGTTCTTGCTCCCTTCTTATTCTTATTATCATCTTGAAAAGATTTATTAAGTCTGTAAGCTTTTGAGTTTGCTAGTGCTTAGTGCGAGGCAGCGGGTTCTACAGAACAGGGATTGCATGGGAAGAGTTAGTTGAGTGGGAACAGAAAAAAAAGAGGGGCGTGTATTATATTTGAATTTATTATAATTTGCTTCATTGTGATATCCTTTCTGTATGATGTCACAACCATAATTATCTTTTCATGCTAATGCCCCTAATCTTTCTTCATCAATGTTGGTATGGTTCTCACATCTAAACATGCATTCTTCTGAAATGCTACAGTTATTGAGTAAAAATAAGTAAATAGTCAAAAGAATGTCATTTTCATGTATAGAAGGTTTCTATCAATTTTCCTTTATTGCCTCTACGAAAACCTGTCAACCTTCATGTACGAAATCAAGCAAGAAGTCGCCATGTCATATTGGTCAAACTGTAGATGGATTAAGCCACAACTAACTTGAAATGTGTTCACTCTTTGATTCCAGTGACATACTATTGACAACTTGAGTTTTGATTTCAATGTCTAAATATGATATTCCCGTGTGAACATTTTTTTCTTGTTCTTCAAAGAAGCCATTTAGAAGCCTACTAATCCCAAAAACAAGTATAATTACTCTATATAGAACAAAAAGCTCTCCTAGGCATGGCATTATTCTTAGTTGATTGTTATATTTATTACATTGTAATCTCCATTATAACCAATAATATCAGTATACTGTTTGCATGTATATCTGTTTAACACAATAATAATAAGGTAATGAATGATTAACACTGGGTCAGTTTGGCAATAACTTGAAATGTTTAACAATTTTTAATGTGTTGGTTTGAGGAAATTGGAAAATTTTACAAGTTTGCTGCCAAGTTTTAATTGGACAGTTGAAACTGAGCAAACATTCCTTATCAGCCTGTGGTATGTAGAAGATGATGAACGATGTGTGCTAGCTTCAAGGAGGTGAAGATCAAAGGTAAACTATCCGCCCACATGCATGATAAAATATATCATCAGTGCCTAATGTAAAATAATTATCACCTATAATGAATAGATCTATGTCAGCTATATTTATCAAGACCAACTGCATACCAAGGTTTAACAAGATATGGCATAAATATGTTCTTAACATCTCATTGTACAGCTCAGAAAAACAATTAAAGCAGTAACTGCTCATTAAAAGAAGACAAACACGTCAAAACAACTTTAATAAATATTGAATTCATAATGACACTGTGAATGAACCCACCATCTACACCCTTACGAAAAAACTCCAGATTGCCTAAACTAACGCTTTTTGGTAGGGTGGAAGTGGAATGCTTTGCTGTGGAGTATATTGAATGTGATGACATGACATGACCTTCAACTAATGCTGGAAAATATTAATTGTTTTCTATCAAGCCACAAAAGTATTTCTCTCAAGAGGACAATGTTCTTTTAAGCTCTAATTTTACATGCTTTGATCACCACTGCCATCCTACAGAATTAATTATACATGCAGTAACAATTTTTATAATTCTAGAAAACATTTACAAGTTATTTTACCATAAAGCCAGAACAAAAACATATTATAAGTTTTTGGGCAAATCTACAGTTCTAAATATGGTTTAAAACTATAGGTAATAGGAAGTATTTTTCTGAAACGTAATCCCTATACCTCATATCGACTCTACTCTAACACATACTCCCTACTCATTCCCCCTTGCTTCATACCCCATACTACATACAACATGCATACCCCTATTACATACCACATTCTACAAACTCAGCACACATACTACCTTCTACATACCCCATCCCATTACCAATGCACCCTAAACTTTCACGATACAATTATAAAAACCCATAGCATATATTTTTTTCTAC
Organism: Discoglossus pictus; assembly: GCA_027410445.1. Lineage (NCBI taxonomy): Eukaryota > Metazoa > Chordata > Amphibia > Anura > Alytidae > Discoglossus > Discoglossus pictus. The sequence goes on from CM050165.1 coordinate 71,969,632, forward strand.
AAAAACATTTACAAACCTTTTAAATGTTTAATCCCTAGAGTGGGTGGTGATAGCACATGTATCGGTGACTGCCTGGTGTCAGTATCTTCCTGTTTGTACGTCCTAATATGGAGGGAGGGAGGGAAAAAAAAAGAGAGAACGGAGCTAATGATAGAGGGAGCCCATGAGAGATAGAGAGAGAGGTGTGGTGAGGGGGACAGGAGAAGGTGGAGAAATTGGTGACCCCACCCAGATTTGTAGGTCAGTGGGGAGGTCTCTGTGGTTAGTGGTGAGAGAAGGAGGGTGTGGTGACTCAGGGGAAGATCAGAGAGGATCTAGTCCCCAGGCACAGTTAGGGGTTCATAAGCCTGACCCAACCACAGCCAGGAGGAATTTATTGTCCTTCTTAACACTATCCATGACTGTTCTTATATTATTCACTGAAGTTAACAGGTTAGAGCAGGTCAGATGGATAGTTGTAGAGAAAGAGGTGGCAGTAGAGGTCAGCACTCCCAAAGTGTATGTCATAGATGTAGAGAGTGTGGAACACTGTTATGATGACTTCTGATCACATGTGTTGAAGAAGATGGCCATGTCTGCCCAGCACAGTGCTGTTGGGCCATTCCCTCAACTGCCAGGATCCAGAAGAGCCCACTCACAGAGGAGACTAGAAGGAGGCAAGCGTGTGCTGGCTGTGAATAAGGGGAGGAGGAGGAGATAGTTTTTTTTTTTTTTATTCTTTTTTTTTTTTGTGTTGTTTTTTAGGTAGCTCTGAAATAGATCATTACAGGGAGCCATATACAGTGCACAAAAAAACATACCTATACATAACCACATCTGATCTGTCAACACATCTGACATAGGTTTAGATTTTAACAATCAGTGGATGATAGATTAAATGAATGTTTGATTTTGAAACATTTCACATAACAATGCCCTAAAATGTTTAATAGGCTCCAATTATGGTTACTGCACAGAGGAAGTATTAATACCCACTTTATCCAGCCAAATAATTTTTATTGTGAGATATCATACACCCCCCTCCAAAAGACGAGTGAGAGGAAGCCAAGAAAGAAACACACATGATTTGTGGCAATGTTGATAGATCTTTCACAGACATCATGTGGTCTGATAGTGCTCCCATGGCGTAATATTATCTCTGTATATTGAGTCTTGAAAACATGACTAGATATGTCTGCCATGTATCAATACGCATTTTATGTTCTCATGCATCCATTGCTAAAACATGGATCGTGGAAACATTGATTACATTTCTGCTTGTTTTTACTAAATGTTAATATTCTAGTTTATCAATTACATGTTTTCTTCTCATAAAATGACCTTATGTTCATGCCACTTTTAAAATGTTTATCCTTATCTTGCCTTGAATATGCAGCAAGGAGGAGATAATTGCTGTTATTATTCTATCATGCGCATAATGTAGCAAACATGGTTCTGTTTGCGACAAAGTATAATCAGCGTTTATTGTAAGAACAAATCATTGCTTTCTTCATGAAATAAACCCACATATTTATTTGAATCTGGTTACTAGTAATGTCTATAAAATAGGATTGTTTATGATCAGCTAACACAACCTTCATGTCAACAGAGTCAGTCACCTGCTTCTTTTATTTCCAAATGTGTTTTATGTCTCTTATTATCATCTCTACATACTGTTAGCGGTTTTTTTCACAACAATTGATGTAAGTTGTCTAAAAATGGATATATGAAAAAAGATGGGCCAGTTGTTTCACATTTCCTTCAAAGTCAATGTGAATATCAAAGATATATGGATCTCAATAATACAATAACAAATAGTGATGCATTCACTTAAAAACACCTAAAAGTGGATGTTAGACCCCTAAAACAGAAATCCTCACAAAAATAACACAAATATCAAGAAAAAAAGCCTATATAGCATTTGTACAGGAGGTGTAGAGGTGAGCTAACATCTATAACATGTTTTCTGGTGATCCAGTGGTTAGGATTTGGTGCTTTCACCAGAGTGACCTGGGTTTGATTCCAGTCAGGGAACCAAAAGGTCACACCACCTTGAAGCCGGGCAGGGTTGGGCCTGGTCAGTACTCGAATGGGAGACCACCTAGGATTACCAGGAGCTGTATGCTGTTGCAAACTGGGGAAGGAACTGGCAACCCACTCCAGTATCTCTGCCATGAATAACAAGTGGATCAGCATGACCATGGACATAAAAATGTGCATGGTGTGTTACGATCCATGAGGTCACGGAGAGTTGGAAACAACTGCATGATGCAAACATTTTTTTTATAGTATATACATACATACACAGTTTATATACACAAAATAATCATAATGGACTGAATCGAGAGGGTAGGATGTTACTGCTCCAAGTCTAAACCTTACAGGTTTAGACCAATCACCAGTTGGATTCCCCTTTACCTTTAAAGCATAGTAATATAAATCCAAAAGACTAATTCCAGAAATGTCAGATACTGTATCACATATATAGTTGTGAGCATGCGAGTTGTTGCTAATGTTTGCGGGCTCTTAAAGCAAGGGCCGCGGCTCGCGCAGCGAGCCAAGGCCCTCGCGTAGCGAGCGCGCAGCGAGCCAAGGCCCTCGCAAACTTCACGTCGCAACGCAAACAACACGACACACCAATTACGACACTCGCTAAATTTTACGAGCAACGCAAACAACATACGACACACATTAACACACATTACGGACTCGCAACACTCGGACGCAACTCGCGAACATTACAAAATTCAAAACACAATACATACACACAGCACACACATAAAAAGCTTACCTCCAGCAAGAGGTAGCATCCAGGACCTCAAAAATGCAACTTAAACCTTCATTTCACTCAAAATAAAAGAGTTTAGACACTAAAGAATTTGCTAAGCGACAGAAAAAATGGCCGCCGAACAAGACGAAAACGAGGCTACACACGAAAACACCATACGAGACACGTTACCACACATTACGACCTTGCAAACATCGGACGCAACACGCGAAGATACAAACATTTAAAACACAATAAATACACACAACACACATAAAAAGCTTAACTACAGCAAGAGGAACCATCCAGCACCTCAAAAAAACAAGTTACACCTTCATTTAAATAAAAATACAACACTTTAGACACTAATAAAACCGCTAAGCGAGAGAAAAAATGGCCGACGAACAAAACGAAAACGAGGCTACAGCACTCTCAACACGTAAAACACCACAACACACTCGCAAAACACCACACAAAACTCGAAAAACACCACGAAGCACCGACGGATAATCCGCAAAGACGCATACCACAGATAACCCACCATTTTACGCCAATGCGGAAGTACACCACTACGCTAACGTTTTGCTCTCGGGCACGCACAGTGTTACACTGCACACATTCAGCACGCTTACACAGCAGCTCCACAACACTAATGCTGCAGAAACATCTAAACACATTGCCAGCTCTTCAACACAATGCTTCAAAATAGGTAAAGTATATTCATTTATTAATGTATTATATATTTCATTACACAACAAACAGCATTACATATTCATTTATTAATGTATTAGATCTTTCATTATTATACACCGAACAGCATTAGCTACCTTACAATTTCATTGCCGTCATTTTTTGACGGGCAATTCGCTAGTTGTATATAAAGGCTTGTGCAAAGCATTTATCCTTTGATGCATTTCTAATACAAACATATTAATATTTCACTTTTTTTTCTCCAAATGAAGGTCCTGAAGCAGAATAAACTGCTTTTCATGTTTAATTGCTTTTGAGGACTTGTTCCTCTTAACCAATGTTCAGAAATATAGTTGTATGAGTCATACCTGTCTGCCAATGAAATATACAGACTACAATACGCTTTGTGCACAGGGAGACATTTCCTATTAAATAGGTTTAAACAAGTAATGCAAAAATTCAATCTTGTAATATTTTAAAACTTGAAGTTTAGAATACATGATAAAAAATGCTGCATTCACACGCCTTTAATAGAGAGATTGTTTTTCTTAGCATAAGCTACTTCCCAACAGCCTTCATCATTAGTGATGTTTCAATGCAGTACTGGTCCTTGTAATGCAATTAAATATAATGACGTTGTGTTGGTCATTCTGTTTTAAGACAGGATCAAAGAGCGACGTTTATTACAGAAGACTTAATGATTCTTGGTGCGTCCTACATATAAAATCAAGTAGTTTCCGAGAAATCATTATCCTTACAAAGTATGAGATTGTTATATATTTCAGAATAAAAGAATCTGCTGTCCTGGAAACAATAAATTAATAGCGATTGGTAATTTATTTTTATTTAGGTTTTTTCCAGTGTGTATTAATAGAGATAAATTAGATTATGGTTAGTCGAGGAAGAGCGATTTTCTCGGGCACATACAGTGACGTTGAAGTTTTTGGTACAGAGAGCCTCATTCAATTGAGAAATTGTAAGTTACTGGAGCACGCAATGTAGGCCGTAAACTAATTTGCTTTTTTTTTTGTAAGCCGAAAACATTACTGGATCCTTTGATCTTTCTCGTCGGCAAGAGCTATGATCGTAAACGGCAAATGTAAAAGAAAATCCTACGAGTACTAGAGAGGATCCGCAAAGGGGTTAAAGACATGTCCGTAGCACTGTAAATGCAAATAAAAAATCAACACTGCACTGTAAATGACGGGGAAAGCAATGAAAGACATTAGAATTAATTGCACAACAGTCTCAAGGTCGCAAATCAGCAATGAAAAATGTATTATTTTTATGTTTCATTTTGGGGTTATATCGATTTTTGGAATCGTATCAGGCCACCCACATAGACTAGAACAGTATTGGCAATCATTATTATTATTTTGTATTTTGTCGGTTTGCAAGTGTAATATCAGACGTCTAAACGCTAACTGATTGATATGTAACCTCCATCTTATACTGCCGTAATGACGACGGTCTCATTTTCTATTGGCTGTTTGTAAATGGGTAGTTACGACCTTGCTTAATTGATCATGTTTTCACTCTGAAATGCTACATATGAGTGCATGGTTTACGGTTTCGGCTTTCGCCCCATAACTTGTGGGTTTGTTCTATGGCATAGCACCGGAATTGTAGCAGAGTTCAAGCCCGCAGACATACGGCCCATGTACCGCGAGATGCAGCCTTGCAATTGAATGAGGCTCAATGTGTACAATTTTGATGTTTCTTCTCTTAGCTAAATATTTAATGCCTGATTCAAGGAGATCTTGGTCATTTATTAATACTATGATAAGGTGTGTTCTTTCTTAGTTTGATAGCTAATAACACTATCAATAGTGGCATTCCTGTGAGTGGGTAGATCTCAGATCAAGTCATTGATTTATGTTTTTAAATAATTAAATTCCTCGAGTGTAAATGTATACGCTACATTTCAAGCCAATTAAAAAGAATAAAACGTTTAATTCATATCCTTTTTTCTGGAAGGATTTACTAAAACATGGATATTGAGATGTACATCCTGTAACACAATTTATATGAATTCATGTTGAGTGGGTTAGGTAAAATTATAATGATTTTGGACCTTTGCTGTTATCTGCCCTTCAGAGCAGCTTCCAGCAGGTGGCGTTCTGCGTTCTTTAGCATTAGGGTTTGGGTTTAGGGGTAGGGTAGTGGATTAGCACCTGACACTATTTTACTTTGTGTTATCTGCTCCTAACCCTAATTCTAAACTCTAACCCCTAACCCCTCAGTGGCGTGCAATGGCCAGATAACAGGAAAGATTTTTTTTTTTTAAACGTCACATAGCACAGATTACACAAGTGAGGTAAACCTACTCACATTGCTATATTATTCCATGAATGATATTTATTAAAGTGTGAAGTGATCCCTACAACTTTAAAGATATGCTCCAAAAATAAATAAATTAGGAGCTATGGAGAAGCCTATTGAATAATATATATTTACTGAATAAAATCATGCATTTGTTCTAAATTCATTACCAGCATTCCTTGTACACAGGTGCAGAAAACAAATAATTAAATTCATGTTATTATAACTATTATTATACATTAGTGTTGTTAACGCCATAATATATTCATGTTCCAAGTATAGCGTGGTATTATCTTGTTGCTGCTGTCATGTAAAATGTATATCTTCCTCTCTCATAGAACTGATCTAAAAAAATGTTTCACATATAATGACTTACTGGGTGTATAAAATATTCCCCCCAGTAAACATTGCCTTGTTATATCGGTAATATCCCTGAGATCCCATCTGTTTTCAGTATGTTGGCACCTTACAAATGAAGCCTCCTGTATAAACATTGTACCATCACTGGTGCCCCCTGACCTCAGGTATGCAGTGTAGTGCTCAGCTGTCTTGCCTCCCAGTGATTTATGGCAGCAGTACCTACATTTGAAGATAAATTGTTTATATTGTATTTATTTCTATTATTTAATATAAGTTTAAATGCTTTAATTCATATGCAAATATTTAAAGGACTACTTTGGACATTTTTTTTATAAACAACTAAGCTTTATAATCACCTTAGAAATCTTAAAAAGCAAAAAAATAAATACAATAAAAATAAACTTGACATTTCTAACTTTGTAATGCAGCTGTTTCTTACTATTGTTCCTGAGCTGATTCTATTGGTTACTTTCTCCTGAGGGTGTATGCTTGTAAACTAATGATATTTCCATGACTCTTATTGAAAGTAATGGCAGGCTTAAAAACATATAAAAGTTTCATGGATTATGAATGCATCTGATAGAGGAGAATCAGTGGTGTATGAAAACATTATTTTTGCATGAAAAAATCCCAAAGTAATCATTATGAAATTTACCATAGAATTTGCTCTTTACAATCCAAGTTAAATTAGCATAAAATTCATAATTTGTTGTAGCCAATCAGATGCAGCTACAAGATTGAAGCAGTCTGTATAGCAAAGCATCATGGGATTGTCTAGTTTTTTTTTTCCATCACACATCTCTCCTCCCTTGAATGACGTGCTCTGAATATATGCACTGTGCTGCTACTTTCTGGAAAGTAAAAAACGTACCTGAATGCAGTTTTTCTATTGGTTAGTACCATGTGCCTATGTCGGCAGCTCTGTGGGTGTAGAAACCATTTTTTTTTTATAAAATAAATCCGTATGAGAATAGAATGACTCAATGTAATGTGTGTTTCTGATATAAGTGGCGTGTGTTAGGTTAGAAAAGGTTACGCACATATACCTTTAAAGAATGAAACTCCCTCTGCATCCAAAGTCTCCTCCAATGAAGTTGCAAAAAATGGTAGATTGCAAGCTATAAAAGGCAAAACATTAGAGTTTTTTTTTGCATTCTAAAAACATTTTATTGTTCAAAAGAGTATATGTTAAATAATGGACTACAGTGGACCTTTACATGTTACAATTGCCTGAATAAAAGCTATATTTATTAATATGTATCAAGTATAAGTATATACCCATTCTGGAGAGCTATCTTGTCATGGTGAAGGGGCTTGTGTACTTCAATGAAACTGTGAGCTATACCATGTAAGGCCACCCAAGATGGGCATGTCATAGCAGAGAAGTCAGACAAATTGTGATCCACTGGAGAAGGGACTGGCAACCCACTCCATTTTTTTTTATTTTTGCCAAGAAAACCATATGGAAAAGCATGATCAGAAACACAGACAGATGTGTTTGACGTGCTGTGCCCATGTGGTCACAGAGAGTCGGACACGACTGATTAACAACAAAACAAGTATATAAGTTTATGCTATTTAATGAATCTTAGACCTAGCCCTACTGCAATACCCATATTTAATGTGCTCTTGCTTCTTTAACACACACTTTTGAAAGAATGCTAAATCCAATCTTTTTACCTCCTAGCTGAAATCTGGAGTACGCAAAGCATTTTGTGTTAATTTAGGACGTGTCTGTCATCTAAACAAATCTAAAATGCTAGCACCAGCATCTTTATTAGCACTTACAGATCCCAGGAGTGATAAATACGTTTGTTTACTTGCATGTGCTACCAAAACTGATGGTACAAAGCAAACTGATCAGACTATTAAATAGATAAACTAGTTTTAAATACAAAATGATGGTGTAATGCAATGATATGCTCTGCTAGAGAATCAATCACTGTGAGCCCGGTACTGGCTGAAGAATGCCACTAATATCCAGTACACTTCTAAACCATGATAGCATCTGACAGATACAGTAACAGGATTAAGAGAATGATGAGTGCACACGGCACAGTGAGGGCTCAGGAAATAGCACAGACAAAAGAAACGTGAGAAAAGGAAGGAAATGTAGCACACTTAATATTTATTTAAAATTGAATATTATATATATATATATATATATATATATATATATATATATATATATATATATATATATTATATCACCTATAATAGTTGTCATAATGTGTAATGCTGCCGCGCATGTGCATTGACGTTGAGAGGTTACACACTATGTAAATGGTGCATGCTCACTGCACGCTGAGAGGTTGGGAGAGAGACATGGGGGAGCGGGTGGGAGAGAGATGGAAGAGAGAGAGAGAGCCAGGGTAGAGGGTGGGAGAGAGACAGGGGAGAGGGTGGGAGAGAGACGGAAGAGAGAGAGAGAGCCAGGGTAGAGGGTGGGAGAGAGATATGGGGCAGCGGCAGAGACAGGGGGGAGGGTGGGAGAGAAAGATGGGGGAGTGAGAGATGGGAGAGAAATATGGGGAAGTGAGAGATGAGAGAGAAAAGAAGGGTAGGGGAGCATTGCTTGCTGGGAGGTGGCTAGGAGGAGAAAAAGACACAGGGGGTAGAGGGAGGAGGGGAATGAGACACAGTAGAGGGGGTAAGAGACACGGGAGGGGTAAGGAGACACAAGGGAGGGAGGAGGCAAAGAGATACCGGAGGGAGGGGGGAAAGACACAGGGAGGGAGACGGGGAAAGAGACATGGAGGAGGGAGGGGGGAAGATACACAGGGGTGGTGGGGATAGAGACACAGTGGAGGGAGGGAGGAATAGACATAGGGGAGGGAGCGGGAAGAGACACAGGGAAGGAGGGGAGTTAGAAACACATGAAAAATTATCACATAATTTATGATGGGTAATTGACTAGTTTATGTATATATACTAGAGAATTGCCCGTCAAAAAATGACGGCAATGAAATTGTAAGGTAGCTAATGCTGTTTGGTGTATAATAATGAAATATATAATACATTAATAAATGAATATACTTTACCTATTTTGAAGCATTGTGTTGAAGAGCTGGCAATCTTTTTTGATGTTGCTGGAGCATTAGTGCTGTGGAGCTGCTGTGTAAGGGTGATAAATGTGTGCAGTGTAATAGTGTGCGTGCGCGAGACCAAATCGTTAGCGTAGTCATGTACTCCCGCATTGTCCTAAAATGGCGGGTAATATGTGGTATGCGTCTTAGCGGAATATCCGTAGATCTTTTGTGGTGTTTTGCGAGTTTCTTGTGGTGTTTTGCGTGTTTAGAGTGCTGTAGCCTCGGTTTCGTTTTGTTCGGTGGCCATTTTTTCTCTCGCTTAGAGAATTTTCGAGTGTCTAAACTCTTTTATTTTTAGTTAAATTAAGGTGTAACTTTATTTTTCGAGGTCCTGGATGGTTCCTCTTGCTGTAGGTAAGCTTTTTATGTATGTGTTGTGTGTATTTATTGTGTTTTTCATTTTTTCTTGTTGTGTTATGGTAACATTTCTGCTATGCTGTTTTTTTGGGCAACCTTTTCCAAATAATTTAAATGTATTTGTATATTCCAGTGATTCTTTTTTTATACTGTAATTATTATTGTTTTTATTATTTTGGATCTGATTGCAATTTTTTTAGCATTATCCTATTTTGTGTCCACCACTTTTGGTATGCTTATTTAGGCTTCTGTGTAAGGCTTATAGGTTCTTAAACATTAAAGAATAATATTAATTTACTTTCCTATGTGTTTGTGTGATTTTTGGTACAATTCTGTTTTGTGTCTACCACTTTTGGTATGCTTATTTAGGCTTCTTTGTAAGGCTTATAGGTTCTTAAACATTAAAAAAGAATATTAATTTAGTTTGCTATGTGTTTGTGTGCGTTTTGGTACAATCCTGTTTTTTTTTACCACTTTTGGTATGCTCATTTAGGCTTCTTTGTAAGGCTTATAGGTTCTTAAACATTAAAGAAGAATATTAATTTAGTTTGCTATGTGTTTGTGTGAGTTTTGGTACAATCCTGTTTTGTGTCTACCACTTTTGGTATGCTCATTTAGGCTTCTTTGTAAGGCTTATAGGTTCTTAAACATTAAAAAAGAATATTAATTTAGTTTGCTATGTGTTTGTGTGCGTTTTGGTACAATCCTGTTTTTTTTTTACCACTTTTGGTATGCTCATTTAGGCTTCTTTGTAAGGCTTATAGGTTCTTAAACATTAAAGAAGAATATTAATTTAGTTTGCTATGTGTTTGTGTGAGTTTTGGTGCAATCCTGTTTTGTGTCTACCACTTTTGGTATGCTCATTTAGGCTTCTTTGTAAGGCTTATAGGTTCTTAAACATTAAAGAAGAATATTAATTTATATTGGCGGCCATTAAACATATATAATTCATTTCTTTTTTGTACTTGTTATACTTTATCTTGATTGAAGTGTCGAATGACAGAGGGTCCCCTACTGCCAATCTTAATCCGACGGTCTTTTTGTAGTGTCTGTTTGAAAAAGAAAGTGAAGTGGTTAATTGTATATTTCTTCTTTTTGATTTAGCAAAGCATGGTCTTTTTCAGCATGTAATGTATTTTTCTATCTTACCTCTTGTTCTTTCTTGGAGTTGTTTAAAAGGGATTGTGGGTCACAATGCACGGTGCAAATTCTTGAGTGACGCTGTTGATGTAGAGTCTGTTTGAATAGTAAAAAAAAGAAGAAAGATTAATTTTTAGGTTATATATTGAATTACAATCAATTAATGTCATTTAAATATACTTCTGTAATTACTTTCAATTAACATTACTTAGTTTTTGGGCCTACACACATAAATGTGTGTGTGACATGTCACTATACATGATACACATATATGTGCGTGTCACATATCACTATACATGAATCACATTTTAATAGTTAATTTTTTTTTTTTTTTTGTTTCCTGTCATTTATAGTTGTTTAATTAGTATGGGTTATGATTAGTTTGTTGTAGGGCCTATACACATAAATGTGCGTGCCACATGTCACTATACATAAATCACATTTTCATACTTACATTTTTTTTTTTTGGTCCTGTCTTCATAATCAAATGTAATATATTATAGCTTACCTCTCAGTTGTAATTTGCACAATGTAAAGTAGTAAATTAGGAAACAATTCTCTTCTTAAGTAACCGCAGCAGTTATCTATCCAGTCACTCCGTTCATAACCTGAGTAGAAATGTAGAAGTTTCTGGAAAGTAGGCAGTATTTATAAACTTTCAAGTGCCTCAGACCGTTAGAACGCAATACACATGCGCTATTTGCGTTCCAGCTTACAATTTGCGTTCCATCCGCCATTTTGTGCGTAGTAGTTTTCAAAATGGTGGTTAATATGAGTGTGGTACGTTCCGCATAGTATGTATTTCATTATTGCGAGTCACTGTAGTATAGTTACGTCTGAAGCCTCGTTTTCGTTTTGTTCGGCAGCCATTTTTTCTCTCGCTTAGGTGATTTTCGGCAGTTTAAACTAGTGTTTTTGGACTTAAATGGACGTGTAAATTAACTTTTGGAGGTGCCGGATGCCCCCCTTCGCTGTAAGTAAGCTTTTTATGTGTTCGTTGTGTTTATTTCTTGTGTTTCTGATGTTTTCATGCACGCCGTTTTGCGTGTTGGGAATTGGTCGTTTCGCAGCCGTATTTTTTTGCGATGCGGCCGTAATTTGTTTGCGAGAGACGCAGTTGTTTTTTTACGTATACGACGCAGTGTATTTTTTTCTAAGTCGTGCGTATGTGTGTTAACCGCGTGTGAGGCGCCTTTGAGGTTTTTTTTTTTTTTAAATCTTGCGTGTGTGTGTGTGTAAGCGGGTGTGAGGCGCCTTTGAGGTTTTTTTTTTGTTAAAAAGTTGTTTGTTTGTGTGTGTTAACACAGCCAAAAATGGAGCCTCCACCTCCGCAAATGCGGACCCTCGCTTTGCGGCCCCTTCCTTTGCGAGGGACACAAGCATGAGCATCGGCTCGTATGCTCACAGCTATATATGTGATATATATATATATATATATATATATATATAAATATATATATATATATATATATATATATAGTGTGTGTAAGTGAGAAAATCTCTATTTGGGTTTTTCAGAATTTTCAGTGCATTCAGGTTTTATGGAAGACAAGAACCAAACAGCCTAACTAGCCTGCCCATTCGATCTTATGAAACTTCTTGATTAGCCTTATGTTTATCCCAACTATACCGGAAGGCTGGTACACTAGTACTTTCACACATTACAGCTACATTTTCTACCTTACTGATTCAAGTCATGGCCTCTTGTTCATGCATTGATATTTTTATGAAACTTTTATTTCATCAATAGCAGTAGCTCTAGGAGATAATAATGTAAATTGCCTGGCATTTATTACCCAGGTATTTTATTTTTACATTGAAAAATAATGTTTAGGAAACCTTATAATAAGAAGCTTTCAAATAGACTGTAGACAAAAGCCTAACTGGCAGGATAATGTAAAATATAACTAAAGGTTATGCCTCATGTCTAGATAGACTCTCCAATTCTAATACACTAAGGGCCTCATTCAGTTTGAGATGCGTAAAATGCAAAATTACGTATTTTCAACTGCAGGAATTTTTTTCAGTAATGTTACACATGTATTCAATTGCTTTCACTTCTAATAGTATGTATCTTACTCAAAATATGTATATCCATGTAAGTAAAATTTGAGGTCTAGAACTATTTGTCTACCCATAATATTACGCCAAACCCTGCAGAAATGTGAACATCACAATTTTTTATATATAAGCAAAGTAAGAAAGAATAAGCACCCACAACTTGGGTGCTGAGTAAGCATTTTGAGAGTAAATAAGTAAAGTGTGCCAAAAGTGCTAGCCGTTTAATAGGCAATGCATTAGAGCATCTGTTGTAAGCCATGTGGGCTTCCAGATATGTATTGACCTCTGGAGTATTGGGTTCTGTTATGCTTTATATTGTATAATGATACAAACATATTCATACATTTTTTTTATTTTTAAATGCACATTTGTGCCTCTGGGACTGTTCAACATTGAATTGTAATGCACTTACCTGCTTTTGCATGTTTTTTTTTTTCATACATTTTTTTGCGAGTGCTCACTAATGGTCCAGTTGAATAGCTACTGTACTTAGTGCAAGTCAACTAAATTGCTATGTAATGTTACCGATCACTTTTTAGTGGTGTAACTTTACGAATATGGGAATTGAATATTGGGCCTACCATGTTTTTGGAAAAAAAAGGGGAGGAGAATGTATACGTTCGGAACCAGCAATTGAGATAAGTGGATTGGCCATATAATACAAGAAAATGGATATATAAAACATTTTTTAAACTTTAATTATTTTATTTAAAAGAGACAAACCACGGCGAAAAAATAAAATTATCATTAAAAATTCAACTTTCAGATGTGTGTGTCCACCTATATATATTATGCAGAAACAATGTAACACTGACAAAAGTATCAAATAATTCCTCTAAACATATCATGGATATAGATCCAGTGTTTAAACATATACAGCCTTATTAAATTGCAATTCGGCAAATTCTAAAGGACTCTATCTATATAAGCACATAGCATATTGTTTTTACAGAAGTTTTTAGTTAATGAAGGCCTTGCTTTTGAATAGAAGTTCACTAACTAAAAACTTCTGTAAAAGAAATATGCTGTGTGCTTATATAGAGCCCTTTAGAATTTGCCGAATTGCAATTTAATAAGGCTGATAATAGATTAGTTGCAGGTCAAAAGCTACCTTTTTTTTTATAATTACTGTTCCAAAGAGTCATACAATATGCATATACAGATTAAAGGAAACTTAATGGTGAAATATAAGGTGGTCTATTAGGGACAGATAGAGAGGCTATAGGTTGCACTTCAATATAAAAAGGCTGTTATGTAGATAAACAAGTTAAATCACTAAATTGAAGTAAATAGGGCAATGGTGATCGGTAAGAAATTCAACAGGGATAGTAATAAGAATAATTCTTAAACTAGTATGAAGGTTAATAGATAGTAGTAGAACACTTGCCCTATAAGCTGGTATAGCGGTTTCTTTAGGACCCGCTAATTGTCCTCTAGTGCAACAAATAGCACCATTCTAAACTGATATATCCCTGATAGTGAGTATCAAATTGCCCTATTCCACTATTTACCGTATTGGTCCGAATATAAGCCGCACTTTTTTCCGATTTTTTAGCTTGCGAGTTACGGGAGCGGCTTATATTCGCGATGGTAAAAAAATCATTGCAATCATTTGCAAACATGGCTTGTAACACGTGCAACTTCTATTTGCAAATGCAAAATTACTGCCAATTTGCGCGATTGCGAGTTAAGGGTGCTTTAGACTGCGGTATTGAATATCAATTTACCGTTTTAGTGATTCTAACATCCTGTAAAGCCTGTAACCTGCAAAAAAAGCTACAGTGCTAATTAGAAAGCCTGTTTCTTGCAATCGCTGATCACTTTGAGAGTCTTTTTCTCTCCAATTTTACGGGCTTATAATTTTGCGGCTTATATTTGAGTACTATCTTTTTTCTATTTTTTCCCCTTGAACTTTACGGGTGCGGCTTATATGCGGGTGCAGCTTATATTCGGACAAATACGGTAGTTGTATCACACTCACCCTATAATCTGTTATAGTGGTTTCTTTAGGACCTGCTATTTATCCTCTAGTGTTAGCAAAAGGTAGTCTACACTGCCATATTAACTAGTTAATTAGTAAAATGTATCTGTTCGATTCACTCTAATATAAATGTATTTAACAGTACAATCATAATTTGTCAGTCTTTTTACACAAGGCTTGGATTTGATGCAAATACACTGCCTAACACATTGTATTCTCTATTTTGTTCTTTTGTTTCTAGTGATTTTATTGATTTTGAAACATTCAGTTGTCTTAAAATATTTTAAATAATATATTACAATAGTTCCTATGACTTTATATCTGTATCCCCAACATGTGAGCATGTTTAGTATATTTATAAGCCATTTAATGGTCATTTGAGGTAAATAAAATATAATTATCAAGTTCACCCATTATCTAAGTAATCAGATGTAAGGCTGGAACCAGTTCTGGTCAGATTAGGGTGAGTTGTATGTACTTTGACCATACTAACTGCTGGTGCAAATAAGAGCTGCAATATTTTTTACAAGGACCTTTGGATATAGAAAAACAACAATTCTGTTTTTATGTGAACTTACTTGATGCAAAGTCCATATTTCAATAGCAGAATTAATAATTAATATTTGTAAAATATTGTTTTTAAATTAAATTATATATCTAAAGGAGGAACTACTGAAATGCCATGATCAGGTATCACAATTGCATGATAACATTTGCAATTAAATTAATTTGGATACAAATTAGGAATAATGAGATATGTGGTTGAAATAACACTAATAAGAAAAAAATATCATATTGCACTTACCGGATGCATAAAGAAAAATACATTGAGGCCGATTCAATAGAGCAATCGTAAATTACTGGAGCCCGTAAGTGCGGCCGTAAGTTAATTTGCTATTCAATTGGCGTCTTTTTGCGGGCTCCAATGGGTTTACGGGTTACGGCTTTGAAAACCTTGTGGTTTTTAAACCCGGAACTTACAGCTTTCTGAGGGTTTTGATCTTTCACGTCCCCAAGAGGTATGATCGCTAAAATCGCAAATCGCTATTTAATTGCTACAATTCCCCAAGCCCGCAAATGTTTTCACACCCGTAAACGGCAAATGTAGAAGAAAATCCTATGAGTACTAGAGAGGGCCCGCAAGGTGGTTTAATCCCTGTCCGCAGCACTGAAAATACAAATAAAAAAATCAATACTGCACTGTAAATGACCAGGAAAGCGATTAAAGACATTAGAATTGCACAACAGTCTCAAGCCCGCAAATTGGAAATAAAACAAAAAAAATTTCATGTGTCATTTCGGGGTATATCGATCTCGGGTATCAATGAGTTAATACAAATCAGGCCACCCACATGGACTAGAACAGTATTCACATTCATTTTTTTTAGTTTGTATTTTGTGGTTTTGCAAGTCTGATTGCATATTGGACCCCTAAACACTAATTGATTGACATGTAACCTCTATGTTTTACTGCCGTAATGATGACTGTCTAATTTTTTATTGGCCGTTTCGCTGGTTATGGCCTTGGTTAATTGATCATGTTCCTGCCCTGAACTGCTACACACAAGTGCGTGGTTTACGGCCCATAATTTGAGGGCTTGTTCAATTGAATAGCACCATAATTGTAGCAGAGTTCAAGCCAGCAGCACGCCCGCAGACGTAGGCCTGTATACTGCGGCCTGGGCTTCTAATTGAATCGGGGTCACTGTTTGTATATGAAGATGCCTGTGTCCTGAACTACTTTCTTGCTATGTCTGCCAAGTATTGTTTTGCATACTAACCTACTTCTCTTTCTCTGATTGGTTTCATTTTTAGAAAAATGGTGGTCAATTTGTGGCCAAATATAGTAAAGGCATTCAAGCATGCTAATCATATATAGATGATCTGGAAAGAATGAGCAGGCTAGATCAGCATGTTTGTTCTTATATCTTTCTGTGTTTTATACACTGACTCTCCAAAGCTCCCCTTACTCAGCAGCTATTTCTGGACCCTAGAACATCGTTAGAAACACAAAACTAGGGAGGTAGGACTGAAGGAAAGTTCTTCTGGTTGTAGTACTTGATAGTAGCATCCGCTTGTTGATCTATGAATTAGCTTACCAGGGCCCTCATTCAATTGCAATTTTGCCAATTGAATAGGGCTCTAAATAAGCACATAACATATTTTTTTTAAAGAAGTTTTTAGTTACTAAGCATCTATACAAAAGCAAGGTTTTCACTAACTAAAAACTTCTTGTACAAATATATGCTATGTGCTTATTTAGAGCCCTATTCAATTGGCCAAATCGCAATTGAATGAGGGCCCAGGACTGCAAGCCCTGTCAGTTGTTGTGCACTCTAGCAACTACAACCTTGATGTCCATTGAAATATGGAATTTTAGTGGCTAATGTTATGGCCTATAAAAAAAAACTGTCATGTTGGCTGTAAATCTTACATGTAATATTTATTATATTTGAAGTAAATACTTCCATTTTAATCCAGCTGTTATCCTGTGATAAATTCCATGAAAAACTACTAAGCAAAGGGAACATATAAAAAAAAGGGTAAACAATTTGAAGAACAATAAAAAAAAAAAAAACAGAAAAAAAACCTCAAAGTAAAAACATTAACATTTTTAATTCATAAAACATAAAAAATGTGTTAGCTTTCTTTGGTAGTAGACCCTGGACAGTTGGTGGATTTAGCCTTACCTAAAGCCAGAAATTTGTGAAAAATTCGTAAGAAAAATATATGTCCTTGGACATAATTCAATATTTTTTCTCCAGTCATTAATTACAGATAAAATATAGTTATTTTCAAAAGCTGTACATATTAGTTATTTTCTATGTGATAATTTTCTTAATTAAAATTAAAATTAAAAAATGTAATAAAAATTAAAAAAAAAATGATATGGTGACAGAGCCTGTTATAATTCAATAAGTAGTAACATTTTCATAAATTACATGATTTGTTTGTATTTAGTTATTGACTTTAAGGCAGTTAATATTTAATCGAAGGACTGTGATGATTTTCAACTAAAATCCCAATGTTTTTGTCTTGATTATGAAAAATTTTTTTAGAACTTAAAGAAAAATCTTTATATAAATGGATCCTTTATTTGCTTTTATGCAACTTTTCTTTACTGTCTATTCCCATTTGTTCATTTATTTTTCTTACTTGTCACATGGAAGGGTGATTATATATTTGAATTCTATCATCATTCTATCTGAAAAGAGATCTTATCTGAATAAAAGATTCCTCCCAGATAACTGATGAGCTTAGGAAAAAAAAATATCCCCCAAGTAAAACAGAATTGGATATAATATAAAAAAAATAATACAATATTTTATTGCTTGATAGGAAAATGGAAGTCATGCAAATGGATATGCACCATCAGGTATATGCTTGGAAATCATGTCAAAGCTGTTTATTATTGATATTAGATATTATTTTTAATTATTGCTTGTATAAGCTTTGAAGCCCTCCCAGAAGAAACTGCCTATATATTGAGCACAGACGCTGTGGCTGTCATATTTATATTTCATCTTTTTTTATGTAGGAAGGTGGTTGAGTGGTTAGGGTAGTTACCCCTCATATTGGAGCCTGTGAGCTCTAATTCCAGATCGCCCTATTTTACATTAATATTTTCTATTTACTTCAAATAATTATTTTGAAAGCATTACAGTACCTACTGGTGTCTCGTCCACAAACTTTACAGTTTTTATCTGTTCTCTTTTTGATCCATTTGGGTTAAGAAACCCTTATAGTGCATCTCAAACAACCAACATTTAAACAATGGAATGAAATCATGAAGTCTTTATCAGGGTTCTTTATTTACAAGCTTGGAGCCAAGATGGCGTCACTCTGTATGTCACACAGAGGAGAACATCCAAAATGGACTGAATTATAAGGAAATCCGTGAAATATGGGCTTTAGCGAAAGAAATGGAAACAAACTCAAAATAGTCATTAACCTATTATTGCACTTAGCACACAAATATTTACCATTACCAAATGTCAAAGTGGCATTCCTTTAAGTGGTCAGTAGGCAAAATGTCTGTGTGAATGCTAACAAACTGTTTCAACCAATGACATCAAAAACTAGTATGTAGCAAAACAAAACTTACCTTAATATTGAGTTACCTTTGCATATACCAAGGTATATTAGTTAGTAGTTTCATGCAAGCAAAAATATACTTTCTTTTAAAATCATTAAACCCTATAGCAGATTACAAAATGGAGGTTGCAGTTAAACAATGGCACAAAAAAGAAGCATTTTTCAATCCTCTAGACTAAACAAAATTATTATTTAAAAAAAATAAAAAAACCTGTTGGATCAGAACTCATAACCTTTCATAGGTAGCTGCATTCTCCAATGAACCATTTCACTACATTAATAGCAAAGGTTGAAAAATAATTAGTTTGCTTGATGCTCAGTCAGATAGTTCTAATTAGTGCTACTGGCCCAAGCAACTCATAATGTATCCTGCTGATTCAGGCATGGATACAAATGCTTGTAACAGAATTTAACAACAATTTTAAAAAAGGAAAACCCTTTTTTCACATGTTTTTCAACCCACGATCTAATAGTGCGGAGCACATTTGGTGACTTCAATTAACGCTTAATTAAAACACATTCAATATTTTTTTATATATTGTATATCTTTTATCTGCTAATGGATTCCCATGTGCATATTGTTTTTATAATGGTCATATTGTGCCATTCAATCTTTAAATGTAATTTGGATGCAACAGTAAATCTTTTGTTAACTATTGCTAACAGAATAAAGACAGGGTCAGACTCACATAAAGATGTGTTTAAAAGAAATGTCTGCAAAGCCTTGACATATCTAATAAATTAACATGCTGAAGCACAAAATTATTGTGATCTGGCCATTATTCTGTGCTTTCCATTAGATGTTAAGGTGATACTGTGGAGCTCTACAGTACAGTACAGTACAGTTTTTGTAGTAATGAACAATAAGTATTTAAATAGACGTATTATCAGTTGGTTGGGTTTTAAGAAACGAGTGGACATGTTAGATAACTGAGCTTGGGTATTTTAGCCATAAGACTTTTATGTATATATATATATATATATATATATATATATATATATATATATAAAATCCATCAGGATTCCCATTCCAATGCAATGTAAAAACTGTATATCTTGGAATTCTGGGCATGAAACAAGTTTTTTAACTTGTTTTAGACATTCAAATGTGAACACAAATGTACTATTTATTTACTGTACTTAAAATTAAAATGATTATGCTCTTTAACAGTAATAACTCAGGCCTTAATGTAGACATGGAATTTTTATCTCATTACCAAAATTTCTTGTAACCTTCAACATTCATGATTGTAAATATATATGTGTGTTTATTTTTTGTTCTCTGCCTTCCTCCTGAGTCTGGTTACAGCTCTTTGGTTCCTTAGAAGTAAAACTATTTATGACCCCAATTCACTTACTCTGGTCTGCGCCCCCACACACTTGCACAGCTGGCTGAACAGAACATTATTTGTTAATCCTGGAATTTTTTGCTGTTTCTGTGAATCTATAATCAGTATTTACAAAGAGAGGAACGCTCTCGAAAGCTCGTCATGAAACCTATGGGATATTCATCTGGATTACTGGACATTCACAGCTACCTCACTCTTCATATATATATGTGTATATATTTATATATATATATATATATATATATATATATATATATATACTGTATATACAGTATTATACAGTGGTGTGATGAAAACGATGAGTGATGAAAACGATGAATACCAAAATTCCCATAAGGAGTAATGTAAATTAATTCATACAGGTCTTAGCAAGTGTGACGTGTACCAAGCAAATGGCGAGTGCGGAGGCATTTTTTCCTAGTCAAAACATGTTGATGTGTTTTGAGGTGGACAAGTGCCAAAGTATCAATATATATATATCTACAATATATCCCCCCTCTCATACTTATTTTTTTCTAATTAAAGGCCAAATTAGGATTTTTGTCCTGCTTAATTGTTCTCTAAGTCAGGAGTAAAGTTTTCAAACATTTTTGTTTTTCTCTCATTGTGCAGGGTGTCTTTAAGACAATATGCATAGCAGCAAGTAAAGCTGTCACACAGATACACAAAATACAGACTGAAAACCTTGAAAGCTTGTGAGGGTAGTGGTATGCTGTTGCGTGTGCTAGTGGTCTGGTGATGTCACTGTGACTGCATGCCATGAGCATTAGAGCAATGATGTCACAGGGAACATTTTCTTTAACGCTCCTGTCCTATTGCACCCCAAATATCTCTGCATGAATAAAGGTGAATGAAAACCAAGACTATATAAAATATAGACGTCACATCTAGCTTAATGAAACTTTATTACCCCACTTATATAAAGTTATGGATTATTGCCTTTTTTCATTTTCTCTGCTCACTTCTAGGAGATGCATGTTGGACTCTCTCATGTCTCCCATTTCTTAGAGCAAGTCACTGTGCGAGGTGGGTGTACAACAATCTGTGAATCTGTATATTGCAGAAGCCAACACCACATGACCACATGGACCAATAATAAGTACCTGGGTGTGCTGTGTTTGTATTTGACGATGCAATATGAAAATCCACAGCTTGCTATCCTCACAAAAGTGACACATTCTAAGAAATGGGAGAAGCAGAGGGAAAACAAAAACATAAAAATCCATAACCCTATATGATTTGGGAACAATGTCTTTCATAAAACTAGATATAGCTAATCCTTATGCTGATTTACCACTACTCTATCCAAGGGTAGGTTATTTCTAATATTTAAAAATAATATGGAGGAAAATCAGGATATGGCATTTGCAGTCCCCTGAAATAATATACTCTCCATTGGAAATAAGATGTTGTAGTCTTTTGCAATAGCTATCTTGCTCTTTTTCGAAGTAAACCCATATTTCTCTTTTATCATATCTAATGAAATGCCAGTGCTGAATGACAAACAAACTTATAATAAACAAAGACAATGCATTAGTGTTGGCTTGAATGAACTGTATATAAAACACTGTTGTTTCATGTTGTGCTGCTTAGTTATATACAAGGACCTGCTTTTGTAACTAAGTGATGAGTGATTCTTCCACAATTCTAAACTCTAACCTTATATATAACTAATTTGTATTCACATTACAGTGCTTTATCTATAATAAAGACTTGCTTGTCATCAATAATAAAACACAAAGGTAATTCTTTGTTAAAATGTTCTAAACTATTTTTATCCTTATAAAAATAATTTTTCTAACTATGGCAAAAACACATAATTAATGAATGAGGGAATTAAGGAGGAATCAAATTAAATGTTAAAGGCACCAGGCACATCACAGAGTGCAGAAAGCAAATTCTCCAAGTAAAGCTCACAATAGAAAGATGCTTCTTTCCCGCTCTCTTTCAGGAAGCAGCTTAGAACCCTATTCTATTCCTTAAATCACAAAGTTACACTGTCAAAAAGTGCCCAGTAACGTTCCCTACCTATGATAGCCCCTATCTCATATCAGTGTGCTACATGAAATCCTGGCGAGTAATATTACACCGGCTTCCCCATTGGTTTTCCCATATCAGGGATATTATGAGTTGCTTGAGCTCCAAAAAGCTATTTAATTCTGAATTACTCAAAATTACTTGGTACTTGCATCTCTTAATATTTCTATGTTTATCTAGAAGCTCTAGAGCACTCACAAAGGCATACAAATCGCTTTCCCCCTCCCTGCTCACTACTGATCGCCACTCCCCCACTCAAAACGTATCACCCCATTTCCTGATCACCCCATTAGCGTTTCAATGGATCCCCATGATTATGTAGATGGGTGTTGATCGGGTTAGGGAGATGGGTTTTGAGCAGGATGGGGGCGATCATGGAGTGACCGGGGAACGGGATCCCCAGGGATTCCCTCCATACACACACGCAGTGGGAATCTCCTTCCCAGGCAAATCATTTTACAAAGTGTATAAGTGGTGGCTTCCATTGTAGTGCTGATTGGGGTATTCTAAGACATTTATTTTTCTTCAAAGACCTAGCTGCTGTTAAAAACTATTGGTACAGAGGAGGCAGTAGAATACAAAGTTTCCAAAGTATCTAAGAAATTATAAGACTACGTATTCCACCATATACAATATAGACTGCAAACTAGATTAGGTTTAATCAATTCAAAATTATTATTAAAATTTAAAATATATTCTCAAACATTGTTTGAATTAAAAAAATATATATCAAACCACTGTAATGCCCTAAAAATCTGACCTAGGTGTATAATTAAACAATGTTCTATAAAAAATATTATTCAATGATTCAGAAAAGCATTATTAAATATTACATTCAATTTTAAACATCAACTTGTAAACCTCCAGTTGAGTTGTTTGTATCCACTCCTTATAAGGTCATCAAGGGGTGGGGGGGACTTTGGGAGCCAGTCCTAAACAACAAGATTGTGTCCATGGCATGGTAAACACACAGAGGCCCCTATTCAATTGAGCAATTGTTGGCTACTGGAACCCTTAATGTAGCCTGTAAACTAATTTGCTATTCAACTGGCGTCTTTTAGCTATCTGCAAACCATTTGCGGGTTACAGGCTGAAAATATTGTGGTTGTCAAAATCGTAGCTCCGACCCAGCTAAGCCTTTGATCTTTCAAGCCCGTAAATGTTACAATCGCAAATTTCTATTCGATTGCTACAATTCCTCAAGCCCGCACATGTTTTCACACCTGTAAATTGCAAATGTAGAAGAAAATCCTAAGCGTATCAGATAGGACTCGCAAGGGGGTTAAACACTTGATCGTAGCACTGTAAATGCAGATAAAAAATCAATACTGGACTTAAAAATATGGGGAAAGCGATGAAAGTCATTAGAATTAATTGCACAACAGTCTTAAGCTTGCAAATGTGCAATAAAAAAAAAATTACGTTTTATTTTCATGTTATATTGATTTTAGGAATCATGGAGTTAATACATATCAGGCCACCCACATGGACTATAACATTTCTTTTATTCATTTTTATTATTTTGTATATTGCCAGATTGTGAGCCTGATCGCATATCGGGCGACGTTTAACCTCCATGTTTTACTGACGTCATGATGACGATCTCATGTACTCTAAATCAGTAGTTAAGGCCTTGCCTGATTGATCATGATCACGCTCCTAAATGCTACTTACGATTGCAGGGTTTACGGTTTCGGCTTCTGACCAGGTAGTTGCGGCCATGTTCAAATGAATCACTCTGTAACTGTTGCAAATTCCAATTGAATAGGGCCCCACGTCTCCTGCCAATGAAAAGCATCTGCTCCTGTCTAGACATAGGTGTGTCTGTGACCATTTACTACTGCCTCCCAGTCAGAGTTGCGCTGACACCTTGATGACCTCATAAGGGATAAAGACAAGTGACTTAAGTTTAGAAGTATGTTCTTGAAGGTAAGTTTAATATTCAATTTTTCCCCCCCTAAATCTTTGGATACAAATTTTATTAAAGAGCAGTGGCTAATTAAAACATCTAGCTCCTTTCGTTAGGGCATTACACTTCAACACCTTTAGTTCTAGTGGATGTATTAATTGCAGAGCTTGAATAAAACTAAGTACACATGCAAAGGTCCTACAGTATAAATTGAATTGGTTGACACAGCATTTTACCTTTCCTTCCAAATAACCTTTATTTATTTAAACTATTGTGAGAACATCCAGAGAAGAAGTGACAAAGACCAGTGATTCATACAAAAGCAGATGAATTCATCAGGCAAATGAACGCTATTCATTTTACAAGTTTAATGACATCAGGCAATTAGGATATTCCTGTTCTTTAAAGTAAAGGATAAGAGCAAGCAAATATTTGAAGGCTCAGAAAAAGCGTTTCATTACGGTGAAATAATTCTATAAAGAATGCAGTAAGCTCCAGATCTTCTGTGTACACAGAGCTATTGCCAAGTCTGCACATCTGTGAGAGTATAAATACCTATTACCAAGTGTTATAAAGAGCCGATTACTATTCAAGCATTAACAAAGCCTCAGCTCTGGAATTTACAAATCATTCCTATTTTCTCTTCAGATTTACACTCGCTGCCAGGTTTCTAACAAGTATTGTATGTTTTATGTCCCAACACCCTGCTTCACAATAATTCAAATGTACCCTGAGCACAAAAACAGAAAATATGAAGTGTAGCCAATGCTTCCGCAAACGGAGTACATTCATTTTAATAAAACAGATTAAGGAGTAAGTGATCAACTATTGCGTTCAGTGAATCATGTTTTAAAGAAAAATTGACTGTATAAATTTGCTTACTTTATCTCTACCATCATAGTATCTGGATGCCATTTTATAAATGTATATCAATGAAAACCTCAATTTAGTCTATTCTGCGCTGATATAATCAAAATTTCAGTTTTTGATGTGCCGCACTGCTATGAAAAAAGACAATGCTATGTGTCAATTTGTATTTACTATTAATAATAGGCTAAATGTCCATGTATGGCCTAAAAACAGATTAAAAGTAAAACAAAGCAGCAACTTCCCCTAGCTATGCTAGCCCCCGTCTGCCTGAACTCCAAAAAGCTACTTAATTCAGAATTACTCAAAATTACTTGGTACTTGCAACTCCTAACGTTCCTATTTTTTTTCTAAAATTATTGCGAGTACATCTGAGCATTTGCAAGGGCATAAAAATGCCTTTGCATTTGCTTTCCCCCTCCTTGCTCACTACTGATCACCCCTTCCCCACTCAACACCTACCGCCTCATTTCCTGATCACCCCTAGCAAGGATGTCATTTTTAGGTGCCACGGGGGTCCTTTAAGAACCCCAGTGGCACAGGGTTAATGGCTATTAGTTATGTAAATGTATTTGATCAGGTTAGGGGATGGGTTTTGAGCGGGGATGGTGGTGACTGGGGAGTGATCCCTGGAATTCCCTCTATCCACGCATGCAATATTTGTATTTAATATAAATACTAGGCTAAATGCACATGTATCGCATAAAATCAGATTAAAAGTAAAACAAATTCAGGGACCCAAAGGGTTGAGGTACAGAGGCATTCTGTTAGGGATCTTATATAAAATATATCAATTTTAGCTGCACAAACTGATTATTTTAAGAATGCTGTGAAACTTTCATATTTTTAACCCCTTAAATACTGAAATATCAGAAGGTTCAGGAACTATTACTATCTATCTGTTTTTGCTCTGTTGTATAAATACTACATTGTTTCCTGCTGACTATTTATAGGATATTGATTGACTATGTCATGTATGTACAAGTGTTTCCTTTCCTGTGGCTTTCCCAGTAAAAAAAGATAGTTAAATAAAAAGCACACAACTTCTTGAAAACAGATCAAGTCAAGCTTGAACATAATATAAACGTTATACTGGATAATATGGACATAGTAGTTCCATGATTTTAGTGGATTATGAACTAAAATTTATAATGGTATTGATAATAATATTTTTAAAATGTTAAAAATACCAATCTTTACTTTACTACCCATTATATGTAGCCTTGGCCATCTCCATTGTTATCTTATAAATACTTCCTAATATGTGTTAGGAGGCTGCTTCCTGTTTGAAGGGCAATTGTCTGATATAAAAGTGCAAATAACATTTGTCTAAGTGGAAATGATTTAGTGGGACAATTAAATCAGCATAATTTGGACTACATCACAGTAAAGTTCTCCTAAAAGCATGTTGCAATTATTTTTGAATTGTTTAAATATGAAACATATAAAATAAAACTGTGTTTACATGTGTCAATGACTGCCAACAGCCAGACCCGCAGATGCAGCTCCTTGTAGTGAGCAAAATAAAAAAAGGAATGATCCCTTAACAAGTCCATCTGTACAGATCATGGGTTCCTGGAATCTCCTAAACAGGTCAGTCATGGGTTAACTGGTCAGTGCAGTCCAGGAAAAACTGCTATCAATCACTGTCTTCCCTGTGCAGCTCAGCAATCTGTTATTACTCATGCAGCAGCTTGTGGTCAGGAAAAAGTTTGTATGTAAACAGACTTAAAACTTTAGATTTTTTAGCTGTTGTAAGTATATATCAAAAATAGATCATTTTAACATATAATACCGTTCTCTTTCACACCATGAAGAGCACTTACAGTGAAGTAAATGGCCCTTTAATCTCACCCTCCAAAGTTCCCACATAAACAACAAGAAGAAAGAAAAAAATAATACAAACGGGGAGGTCTTAAAAAGCAACAATTGAGATTGCTAGGACAGCATACAATTTTATAAATACCTTACTCATCAATACCTTACTCATCAATACTGTTTTTTTTTGTTTTGTTTTTTTAAATAGGGTAATTAAAATTATTGGACTACAGTGGTAAAAAACATTATTTATTTATTTTAACTTGTTACTTGAAAGCACGTAGCTGTGGCGAAAGATAAACTTTTGTACTGGATGTCGACATTAAAGATACCTTCTATTTTTTACATATAGGTCAGTAAGATACAGAATGGAAGATAATTAAATCTAGAGATTATATATTGACTTCAGTTCAGAAGACTTGCTTCCTTCACCTGCTTCCCACCTCACAATGAACCTGGATGAGTGATGGTAGGAAGTCTTTTTTTTGTACCAGTAATAAAGGGAAGAGACGCCTGTCCATCACTCAGTGACTTTCTGGTGGAAGGGGTGATTCATCACATCCCTCTATTGGGTTACCACAGCTATAACTCTAGTTCATGTCAAAGGAAGTCACAGCTGGGAGAGCTGCATTAACACCTAACCGGGTGAATTATCTCCTGTAGGGAGGTGGGAGGATACTCAGGAAGGACACAGAGCACACGCTAGCTCTGAAAGGTTTCATTCCGTATTTAGAAAACTACCATAATTATCAGCTTCATTCATTAAACAATGATTAGAAACTGGTAAATACTGAAAGTTGTGTGCAGAATTTCCATTCCTGTAGATTGCTAATGCATTCTCACATGTGGCTGACTTCTTTTTTTTTCTTCTTCCTGTTATAGAATTGATATATAAAGATGATACAAGCCATGTTTAGAATGGTTATGGATTGCAAGAGCGAAGCCTTTGTGGGCACATTTGCATGTGCCAGGGTTCCCATAGTGCAGTGTAATGACTATATTCTGGGCATGAAACAAGTTTTTTTTAACTTGTTTTAGACATTCAAATGTGAACATGAATGTACTATTTATTTACTCTCTCTCTCTCTCTCTCTCTCTCTCTCTCTCTCTATATATATATATATATATATATATATATATATATATATATATATATATATAGACCTCTATAGACCTCTATATGTATATATCCATCTAAATGCCTAAATAAGGAGTCAGCTACAGGATTCACTTTCCTTGGCTTCTGGAGTCCTCCCTTGAACAGTATATCTGCATTTATATATGTATATATTTAAATAACTATATATAGATGTATATATATCTATCTAAATGCTTAAATAAGCTATCAGATTTGTCACAACCCAGGGGAGAGGGTCCAACTCAGCATTAGAATTCTCCTGCCTTCGCTACAGGTATCCTCCCTTGGACCATGGATTGAATGGGCTTCTCGGTGACCCCCTTCTCTTACAAGAACTTCAGGATGTAGAATGGGATTCAAGTTGGAACATTTTTAGGCAAACAGAACAATACAGCTTTCGTTCAACCCACAAACATGATTAAATTATATATTCTTAAGCAGTTAACTCAACTGGCCCTACAAGCCAATCTGGGGGGTGTGAGAGTTAATTCCATTATTATTATTATTATTATTATCGTTTATTTGTAACGTGCCAACATATTTCATAGCTCTGATTCGATCACAGGGTAACCTAGTATTTACATCACAACTTTAAAAAACTCTAAGTTTTCTCAAAGTTAACTCACTTATATGTTTTGAATTTCCTTTCCACAACTAAATAATCCCATTTGGGCAATTGTTATTACGATGTGCATTGGGTTGTTCAAATTCCTTTGGTGATGGAATTAGCAGGGGATGGAATGGTGATGAGAGTGGAGGAATAGTAGTTGACTAAAGCCCTATTTGGGAAGGTGTATGGGGTAAGGAGCTAGGGCCTCCAGATGGGCCATCACAAATGCCATTCCAGAGATACCTAACTTCCAATGTAAAGTCAATGGGGAACATGGAGAGGATATAACTCTTCCAGGGAGAAATTTTCAGTAGTGATCGTAATTCAGGACGTAGACTTCATTTTCATACAGCCATTTGAACCTTAGTTAAAGGTAAAATAAAAATAAAAAAAAGAAAAAAAAGCTGACTTGCTGTGCTTTATACTATGTCAGGGTGCGTGTGCACTTATACACAGTAAATTATGGGACCTAGGTTCATCTGTACTACTTTTTAATATTTTCAATATTTCGTTTTTATAATCAGAGTTGCCAAATGGACCAGAGCTTGGCTCTCAGGCCGCTGATGGAAATGGATCCCATTTCTGGAGCCTCTGATGCTGGTGATTACAGATCAATCTAAGGGTTTCACTATGAAACTACATTTCCCCTCTCTGCTTACTGAAGACTAAGGTGAACTACAACAGATAAGGAATTAAAAAAGTCTGGAGAGATGGGTAGCAATCATCTATCATCTATAAGTTAGAGTAAAAAATAGAAGATTTAGTATTTGCTCCAAAATGTGCTATGTACCATGCTTCTTTTCTTATTTTGTATCAGTTTAGCATTACTTTCTCTGTTTTTATTTTTTATTCATAGATATATATATTGTTTAAAGTCAGACCATGTCATTTTTGGGTCTCTTCTATATTTTTATTAAGCACTCATTTGTTTCTTTGCATTCACAGTGATCAGTGATAGAATTTCTTGTATATGTTTATACAGTACTTTACTTAGAATTTACTTTGTTAATGTCTTATTTCTTTTTATTTTTTTCACTAATTGTACTTTCAGTTTAAAAAAAAGTTAGACTAGGGGAAAGGTTCTGTGTTGAATAATGTTATGTTATATAATTCCTTTGGGAAATCTGCCGAGTAAAATTGTGTACGTTGACTCCTGATTTTGTATAATTGTACGTTCTATCCATAATTAGCCGTCATTATCATCAGCCAGTGAAATCTATGTTGTTTCTCTGGCTGTATAAACCTCTAACAGTGAGTCCTTAGTGCATCGTAAAACTCTTGGCAAGCTGATTTGAAGTTTATTAACCTGTAAGATTTACCCCCACTTTTTTGCAGTCAGCCTTTTCTTTCTCTTGTTTACATGTATCTAATTTCTTTAAGACTTTAGTTCAGTACTCACAATTTTGATTTATTTATTTTTCCACTTGTATGCAGAGCTTTTATCAAAGTTGTAAATATAAAATGGTACATCATTTAGCTGGACAACATAATAAACTGAGCATAGATGAGGTTTGGATCAGTTGTGTAAATGGTGCAATGGGCCAGAGACAAGACAATGATCAACAGAACAATAGTTGCAGCTGGGAAATCAGGAAAATTAGGGGAGAATCTAAATTGTATACGGTTGGTGAAAAAATAAGTGTTTTTTTCACAATGTCCTGTGTTAGCCTGTACTAGTGATTTGACATATGTATTAAAAAAAAAAATATTTCAATAAAACAGAGATTTTCTAGCTCTCTGAAATATATATTTTAATAATATTTTGGCAACATTACAGTATGTGATTGAGAATAAAATAATTTTAGATAAATCACACGACTGGGTTAGATTCACTCTGGTTCACCCTAAAGGGCTGAAAAATATTTCTGGCAGTTAATAATTTAGAGACTTGACTGTTTTCAGTTTGACTGCCTTATGATAATGATGCCTGAAAGCACTTTCTATAACTATATTTTATTCATTGTCTGCTGTGTATATCTAAAACATTTTGCAGCAAATATCTGCAAAGGCTAAGTTCACAGGCATGCAAATAATACTTTTCTTTGATAAGTTTGAAATTGTATATTGCCTTGTATTATAATACAAATACTGTAATCTGCACATTCATATTACATAACTATATATGATAGCATCTGCTTTATATTATATTAAAAGCTAAGGTTTAAATGTATTTTTATTTTACAGCTTCTGTTATAAGAATCATGGGATAAATAGTAACGACAATTAGGTAATATTTATTTTTTAAGTTTGATATTTTACAGGAATATTGTTTGTTATAATCCAGGGATAAAGCACATCACTATTATTTAAGGGGACAATGTAGTAGTAAAAAAAACGTTGTGGCCCTTGAAAAAATTTTGTTATATCAAGCACAATAAAAGCCCAATTAGCCCAGTCATATAGTTATTAATAATTATAATGTTGTGTATTTCTCACTGCATTCTTCTAGGAGCCCACCTGTTTGCCTCTTTCCTTCCTCAGAGGTGGGAGAACAGTCAACTATGAATCTATGTAAAGTCACTTCACCTTCCTACTGGTTAATAGAGTGTAACTTCTAGTACAGGAACCAGCAACAT
Organism: Discoglossus pictus; assembly: GCA_027410445.1. Taxonomy (NCBI): domain Eukaryota; kingdom Metazoa; phylum Chordata; class Amphibia; order Anura; family Alytidae; genus Discoglossus; species Discoglossus pictus. Next base: position 72,000,777 of record CM050165.1, read on the forward strand.
TACAGTGTCTCTTTCATTGCAAAAGCTATATAACAGATTCATTGGCAAGCCTAAACTACTTACAGGTGCTTCATGAATCTAGTGGACAGAACTATGACCAGTGTTGTAAATGTAATTCAACATCAACATGCTCCTATTAACAAGACTTGTGTTGGCTTGCGAAAGTTACCGTATATACTCGAGTATAAGCCGACCCGAGTATAAGCCGAGGCACCCATTTTACCACAAAATACTGGGTAAAATGAGTGACTCGAGTATAAGCCGAGGGTGGGAAATGTGCTGCCCCCTGTGTCCCTCTTGTGCCCTCTGTGTCCCCCTCTCTCTCTGTGTCTCTTCTTCCCTCTCCCTTCCCTGTGTCTCTTCCCCCTCCCTTATCCCCCTCAACTCCTCACCCTCAACCTCCCTCCTCATCCTTAACCTCCCTCCTCATCCTCAGCAGGTAAGTGAGGGGAGAGGGGGGAGGTATTTAGGGGGGTTTAGGTGGAGGAGAGGGGTTGAGGGGGTTTAGGTTGAGGAGGGGGGAGGGAAAGAGATACAGGGGGGTAGAGAGACACACTGGGGGGAGAGTGACTCGAGTATAAGCCGAGGGGGCCTTTTTTTGCCTTTAAAAAAGGGCTGAAAAACTTGGCTTATACTTGAGTATATACGGTAATAAAAAAAATAGCTTACTGAATACTGAGAAGACAATTGTTGATTATTACTGATTCTTTTTCTTTTTTTTTTTTACTGTTTATTTTGACCTCTGCATAAGTGACTGAGTATGTATATATATAACCCATATATAACACCAACCCAAATAATACACTTGACACCAGGTGTGGGATATGACAGACCACAGCTTTATTGATAAACATAAAAGAACAGCGGCGATTGCTCAAAACTATCAGATAGCCCACAACCAACTGAGGCCTCTAGGAACCCCGTGCCCAGGAGGCCTCCGGACCAATCGTGGTGTAAGACCACCCACCAAATAAATGGGCTCAACCCTATAGCGAGCAATCACCCCGCAAACCCCTAGCTGTGACAATATGTCAATAAGTTCACCAATAGGGAGGGAGGGATACTCAGCATGCGCCCCAGCCAATATAACTGACAAGGGTGGGAAAACACTAGTTTTATTAAAGTGACAACTCCTCCCACCAGAATAATCCCACCAATGACTCCCTAGCACTAGCCCGGTCAAAAGTCCCCTCCCCATGCTGTCTCCAGGGGCTACCTTTCATTTTGTAAGGAGAAGTACAATAAAATAAATCGAGCCATATATTAGCTAGAACTTGCTACGAGAATCAGACAGGACACGAGGACTAGACGTCTCTGATATTCGATTTGTAAACAAGCTTAAGCAAGGAGACTCACGCACAGCAATAGTATGGGGTGGTCTGCTTTTTTAACATATACAAACATTTTTATATCTTAGTACAGGTAACCATTTTTTTGTGGTTCTATTACTGATGTCCCTTATTCTCCCAGTCAATTCCCTTTGTTGACCTATAGCTTGTTCTTTCAGCGTCCTGTTGACTGTCCTTAAGATAACATGTTCTAACCACATAGACTTCTAGTCTAATTATTTCTGTTATTTACCTTGAGCACTTAAATGTTATTAATGTGTTCCTGAGATATGGACAACTACTGATTTGGATGAATATAGAATCAATGTTTTCCATAGGAAATAACTAAAATTGGAATAATCCATTCTCAGTCTCGAATCTGATACATAAATAAATTCAAATTCAACCAGAACTTTACCTTTACCGAGGAGTGATTATGGCAGAAGGTGCAGAGGAGCAAAGGAATTATTGTTTATAATAAACTACTGAAACCTGCAGTAACTCCAATTCTGGTGATCTATTTTGTTTTTCTTTTTTTTGCCCTTGTCTAATTTTTTATTTTTATTTTTTTAAATTTGTGACTAATATGGGATTTTTGCATGAATATAGGATTTTTTTTGCTAAAAAAAAAAATTGGACTAATATTGGGTTTGACGAATATAGGGGCAGAATATAATTATGACTGGTTGTTATTAAAAAAATGAGTGGATGTATTACATAGTTACATAGGGCCTCATTCTATTATCGGCCGTAAATCGGCCGTAAGGCTGCGATTCCTTGCGGGGGTTCAGTTAACTCGCGATTCTATTATACGGCCCCGCAAGGATCTCCTCTTACGGCCGGCCGCATATCTTGGAACCGGCCGTAAGCTGTGAAATCTAAAAACTCAAAAATAAATTCAAGCCTGCACTGTACAGCTCTGTAAATGCTAGGGATCATATTGGGGGACATGAGGATTAAAAGGAACCCACTCTCAAGCTTGCACATCAGCCCAAACCCGAGTTCAAATTAACTGTTTATTTTCCGGCTGCGGCGTGGGTGTGTCTGAGGTGCTCCAAGCACTCTGGACTTTTTACATGGATATTTTACGGATATTAAAAATAAAATATTTTACGGATTTGAGTACAGGATAATTATGTGCTATTTTTTCTAACACCTAAAATCCCTTTATAGTCTTCTCAAAGTGCAGGATGGCTTTATTTGAGCTATTTTATGTGCTTAATTGGTGCTAGCGAGACCTCTTTCCTGCAAGTAAGCTGCGGCTCGCTTTTAGCCTTGCAGAGAGGTTTCCCGGAGGAATTGAATTGCAAAACTCTTGCGGCCGTTTAAGATCAAAGGATTTCCTCCGGCGCGAGCGGCCGCAAGAGATAGCAAGGCACCGGCCGCAAGCCTGCCGGAGCCTCCGGCCGTAAGGGAATAGAATAGCAGAATAGCTTGCGGCCGGTCCTTGCAGCCCCGTAACGGCTGCGGCTGCTAATAGAATGAGGCCCATAGTAATTAAGGTTGAAAAAATACCTTCAGTCCATCAAATTCAACCTTTTAAGATCTCCTCTGATTAGTTATTAATTAATTAGTTGTTAATTAATTATTAATCAACTATGTAGTTATTTATTTATTTTAATTATTAATTACTCCAGACGAAGGCAAACAGAAAAAAAAAACAAATGAAACGTAGCCAATCGTCTCAAAGGAAAAAAAAAATTCCTTCCTGACCCCAGATACTGGCGATCGTATTTCTCCCTGGATCAGTACACTCTCTCTAATTATCCAGGATAACCCTGAATTCCCTTCTTAATTAGAAATAAATCCAGTCCCCTTTAAAGTTATCTATTGAATCCGCTGTCACCACTTCCTTTGGTAGAGAATTCCAGAGATTAACCACCCTTACTGAGAAGAACCCTTTTCTTTCTTTAAGGTGGAATCTTTTTACTTCTAACCTCAAGGGATGTCCTCTTGTCAGTTGAAAACCTCTTGGCACAAAAAGTTACCTTGACAATTATTTTTTATGCTGACCCCGGATGTATTTATATAAGGTAATCATGTCTCCTCTTAGACGCCCTTTTTCTAGAGAAAATAAGCTTAATTTGGTTAGTTTTTCTTCATAACTTTGCCCCGTCATTCCCCTAATTAGTTTTGTTGCCCTCCTCTGTACCTTTTCCAGCTCTTTTTTTTATAAAAGTTGTGCCCAAAATTGTACTCCATATTCCAAATGAGGGCGTATTAGAGATTTGTATAGTGGCAGAATTATATTTGCTTCCATTGCTTCTATACCCTTCCTAAAACATGCTAATATTGTATTTGCCTTTGCAGCTGCTGCTTGGCTTTGAGCAATCTGAGTATGTTCCATTTACAACAACCCTTTGCTTTCTGTCTTTTAGCCAGCTCTCGATACATGAGCAGTTATTTACTGCAAATCCTGTCTCTCATGTGGCACTGTATCAAAAGTCTTTGCAAAATCCAAATAGACTAGTTCAACTGAGTTGCCTTGATCCAAGTTCCTAACCTCCTCATAGAAATTAATTAGAATTGTTTGACATGACCTATCCCTCATAAATCCATGTTGACTCCTACTTATAATCCTATTCAAATATACATATTCTTGTATATTATCCCTTATTAACCCTTCTAAAAACTTTCCCACTACAGAAGTGAGGCTCACTGGTCTATAATTCTCTCACATCAGCTTTTCTCCAGTCATCTGGTAGAGACCCTGTGTTGAGTGAATCTTGAAAAAGTAAATATAATGGTTTGGCTATTACAGAACACAGTTCCCTCAGTACCCTTGGATGTATTCCATCAGGACTCAGGACTTTATTAACATTTTTTTCCCAACCTCTTTTGTATTACTTCCTGCATTGACCAATCATTCAGCAAAGGTAGTGTAGCCCCATTATGTTGCAGTGTCCCAACCACTGGTACCTCCCTTGTGTATACCGAAGAAAATAACCTATTTAGCTCATCTGCCTTTTCCTGGTCACTAGTTTTCAGACGGCCTGTGTCACATTGTAATGTTCCTATAGCTTTCTTTCTCGCCTTCTTCCTATTAATATACTTAAAAAATATTTTAGGGTTAGCTTACTCTCTTTTGAATTAATTTTTCATTTTCTATTTTGGCCAGTGTCCTTTTGCAAGCCTTATTGATTTCCTTGTACTCACGTAAAGCAGTCTCTGTCCCCTCTTGTTTGTATAATTTAAATGCCTGTTTTTTACACCGTATCTGGATCTTTAAATCATTGTTAAGCCACATTGGATGGGATTTACTCCTTTTACTTTTATTCCCACTTGGTATATGGTGATGTGTATGTATATTTAGTAAGGATTTAAATATTGTCCATTTATGTATTAGATAAATGAGTTTGAAAGTTAGGTAATTTTAAGCATAAATTACACAAAAAACACCTCCTACTCTCCTAATAGGTTTTTGTCTTTTTTTCTCACAGTGGTGTGGTTCAAAACCAGATTAGCATGCCCACTTGTTAAAACTATACATATAAGAATAATTATAAATATTTGTTGTACATTAATATAGATTGTTTTGCAAATACAGTAAATTACTTTCTTACTATATCAACAGATATGATATTTCACAGATTTACTTTCTTTCCTAAGTTATTTATTTATTTTATTTTCCACTTAATAACTTATTATGTATACCATCCCCTTCTGGATCGCTACTTTGTCGTGGTGAAGAGGCTTATGTACCTCAATGAAGCTGTGAGCTATACCATGTAGGGTCACCCAAGATGGGCAGGTCATAGCAGAGAGGTCACACAAATCGCGGTTTACTGGAGAAGGAACTGGCAACCCACTCCAGTACCTTTGCCATGAAAACCTTATGGATTAGCACAACCAGACACAAGATGTGCCCGGTGTTCTGCTGTCCAAAGGGCCAGACACGACTGAACGACTAAACAACAACATGTATGTATAAATAATTTGTATAACATGTATTTTCCTTTTTTTTTTTTTTTCTTTTTTGCTAATTCTATTATGTTATTAGGTACAATGCTGCTATCGCCTAGGACTACTTTTATTTAGCTTTTCAATTGCCCTGCGCCGCAAGTTAGTCCCCCTTCCCAATAATCGCAAACCCTGCCGTCGGAAGTAGCATCTACGGGCCTGAACATGATGCCCTTAACGCCCCTATTGAAACAGCCAATGGAAACCCCCACATCATGGGGGTTGGATTTGGGAGCAGTGGGGAGGATATGTAAGGGCTTTGCAAGCCCTTGCGACACCTCCTTGTTACATGTAGGCTGTAGTTAGTGTTTTGCCATTTACAGGCTTGGCTGAGGGGGTAGTTGGAGCAATTGAATAGCGATTTGTGATTTTTGCGGCTGCAACTCTTGTTGCCCATGAAATATTAAAGGCTTTGAGGGAAGTAAGCTGCGATTAGACGCTTCACAATGGAAAGTAGCGCGCAGCACGTAACCCAATTGGAGCACGCAAACAAAAGGCAATTGAAAAGCAACGTAGCTTGCGATCACCACTTGCGACCATGGATCTCAAAAAAGTAGCAATTGAATGAGGCCCTGTGTATACCTTTATCTATAACAATCAAATAAAGAAACAGAAAAAAATGTTCTATAAATATAATCTTAATGGGAAGAGTGAGGAATATAATATAACTATTAATACTTTTTATGAAGCATAAAACAGTTGTTTGGAGCTATTTGCGACTGATAACCTGCTGCTACTTTGATGGTTAATTAGAGACCAACTTACTGCACGCACTGTAGATTGCTACGGATATAAACATTCATTAGGATCCATTTTTACCTTTATCTAATATTCAGTGAGGTCAGTTGAGGGCATTCTGCACGAGGTTAATGATGTTGACTATGACTTTTTGCTCATCGAGCCATATGAACCACTTTAGTGTTGCAAGTAAGAGTTGAAAAACTCATACTTATTGTACCTTAATTGCAATCTAACACAAATAATCCTTTTACAGTCGAAGACTTTGTAGAATCACCAAAAAATAAGCAACCCTTTTTCTCGAGTGAAAAATAAAATTCCTAATTGTATTTGTCATTGTACCTCACAGTCAATCTAAATCATATAACCTTTATTAGGTTTACAAAAGAAGTAATTTTTAAGGATTAAAGATAAGATTAAGTCAATCAGTTGCTAATGCATTTTAATTATATTTGGATACATCCTACTGCTTACAGATTTACAGTCTGTTTAAGCCAGCAGCAATTTTTGCTTATCAGTGTTTAAAAAATGGTGTGCTTAAGGTTTCTTTGAGCCCAAGGAAGATCAAAGTGTATTTTGAAATGAAGCAAGTAATGCCGTCTGTATTTCTTATGAGTGGATAGTCACTTAATTTCTTTAAGCAGTTATATTATAATATTTATATGAAAAAAAAGTAAGTGGTAAGTGTGGGAGGGAGAGAGAGATGGAGGGAGAGGGACAGAAGGAGGGGGGAAAAGAGAGAGAGAGGAGGGAGAGAGGGGTGGGGCAAAGAGAGAGAGGGAGGGGGCAAAGAGAGAGAGAGGAGGGAGATAGAGAGGGAGGGGAGAGAAAGGGAAGGAGTCGGAGAGAGGGAGGATAGCAGAGAGGGGGAGGGAGGGGAGTAGAGAGGGAGAAAGAGGGAGGGAGAGAGGAACGGGACAGAGAGGGGGAGGGAGAGAGACAGAAAGCACACAGCGCAGAGAGAGGACAGAGAGAGCATAGAGAGAGTGCACGCACACACACTCAGAGGGCATTGAGGGGGCGCAGAGAGAGACAGCGCACTGAGAGGGCACACAGATGGAGAGGGAGCACAGACAATTGAACATAAATTATGAAATCGCCATTTATGAACAGTAAGCTACTAGTAAAAAAATAAACTCATGTATTTCAACAGTTAAATTAGAAGTATAGAAGCCCTATAATTTTTATATCCTACTCTTCCAAGACGTTGATCTTAACAGTCCAGTGTTGTAATCTTTCAGCTGTAGCGTTATGTCCCATTGGACAGTCACTGAAAGACCAAGGAAGAGGATACTACTGACGCATTTCGCGATTTCTGCATAATACAGTGCTCAATGGCTTTTTATATTGCCCATACTAGACCTGAGCTGTCTGTTCTTTGTGATGTATTCCCTCCCTTGTATTGAGAAGATTGAGATGCCACATGCCACTTAGACTATCTCTCAAGTGATTTTTCTTTAAATAAATAAATGTGCCTCTAAAAAATTTAAAAATAATTACATGCAAACTTAAGCTTATATAAAAAATGTTTTTTTCCTGTAATGCACCTAAGTCGACGGGTAATTTACATCAGTAAAAAAATGGATTAACATAAAATGCCATATATTAAAATAACACAGTGGTTAAGGCTTCATTAATATACCATATATTAAAGGTTCATTATTTAGTTCAATAATTTATATTATGCATTTAAAGTAACATAAAACACAGAAACAAAAAAAGCAATGTATTTGATTTGCTTTTTTTCCAAAGAGAAATGTAAGTAAGGACTCATGGAGAGTCTGTTAATTGTTTTCTGATCTGATTTACATTCAAACTAGCACGAGGCTGTTGCTTCCCAAATCTCCAGAAAGCTCACTGTTCTTCTGTTTCTTGTAACATTCCAGGGCAGAGGAGGAAAAAAAACAATCCCACTCAGTTTCACTTGAATTTCATTTTTTTTGTATAATAAAACGCTAATTATTTGTATAAAAAATACTACACAGTGTGAGAGGAAAAGATTAACCGTCACATAGTGAATTTCCCCATGTATTTATAAATAAGCCTCCATGTGGATAGAAAAGCCTAATAGTATTTTACATCTAATCACATCTCAGTTTGAAATTGTTTCTTCATATATCATGAAGACAAAGTATTTGTTACAAAAACATATTAAAATGAGCAGATTCTTTGATCATCTATACAACCTTGCACATCATATACTTTCATTCCCTGTGTGTTATTAAATTGAGAATCAATGGAACGCTATCACATTTCTGGGTTAAATCAAGACGTAACATTGATTCTACCATTCCGGCCAAATGGAGAATAATCACATACAGGAATAGTTCATAATTGTTTAAGACCTGCAGGCTCAAACAGTCCAAATCCTCAGTGCTGATAAATAAGTGTAGGCGCCATTTTATAGACTTTTTTTAATCTGACCTTCTCTTGTAACACTGTAGGCTTAGGTCTGGTAAAATGTAGCTATACGGTTATGGAAAGTTGTTTATTTGCGCAGAAACCTGGGAAGTCTTAGTGTTTGATTCAGATCAGTTGCAGAGTTAGTAAATGGAGGATACACAATAATTTGGGCCTCCTTGCAACTTCTCTATCCATTCATTGGGGTCAATAAAAAAAAAAAGCTAAAAATAAATGTAGATAACCACATCACCCTATGGTAATCAGAACAAATTTCTATTAAGTCTGCCATCCTTATGTAATAAATCGAGATTTATAATTTACTCACAGTAGCAGAGGGCCCTGGTGCATTGTACCAGCTGGACCTCCATCATGGATTCAGATGAATGCAATCTCACCTTCATACTGGATTTGAGTTCTTCTTTGCAGGAGAGTCTGGGAGTTGTAGACCTACTATAGCCCAGTTTTCAACATAAGGCTGAGAGATGTACGCCTGAGGGTAGACAATCTAAAATACTTTGCTCTTTACCAGTGTCTTGTAAGCTTATTATCTGTGGACCAGCCGGCTAACTTCCAATGTCTCAAAAACCACCCTTGAGATCCAGAACAGAATGAATACATGCCACACTTTATTGTCCTATTCATTCCCTATTTCTAGTTTCTAACTTATTTGATAGAGTACTTTTTAAATGGCGTAATCTATATATAACTGACTAATTGTAGTAGTGGGTTAAAGTATTAGGATTTCCTCCATTGTCTGAACTGGTAAATAAGGTCTCAGAGACTAGCACATATCCTTGGATTGGCAACTGAGAGTCACTGCTTTATAGGATGACACCCAACAGGGACAGTCTCTTTTATATGCTATAGGAAATGTAACACACATGAAAACAGTTTCACATCTCCCAAAGGACAGGCCAGCTATGAAATACTAGGCTAATCTGCCATGCATGACAAAAACAGCAAGATCCAACATGAGCTGCATATTTGTCAGTGAGGGCTGTTCTAGCAGCAGCAGCAGCTTTCACTCCTCACTTACACACCGGTACGTTCGGCTGGAGGGTGCAGTGCTGAACCAATAAAATATAAAACTGAATTGCAGAGACCTACAATGGATGATATATAGGTGCCTGTAAGCATTTTGTGGCATGACAACCTGGCTCCTGACATATGTTGAGCCCTGCACAATTTAATTGTTATCTAAAGTACAGTATTCCAAACTTTTCTGGTTGCCTGAGTTCTGGTTAACTGAGAGTCTACTATATATATATATATATATATATATATATATATATATATATATATACTAAATAAATTGTACATTTGTAATCACATTTGAATGTCTAAAATAAGTAAAAAAAAACTTGTTTCAGAATTCCGAGAAATACTATATATACCGTATATACTCGAGTATAAGCCGACCCGAGTATAAGCCGAGGCACCCATTTTACCACAAAATACTGGGTAAAATGAGTGACTCAAGTATAAGCTGAGGGTGGGAAATGTGCTGCCCCCTGTGTCCCCCTCTCTCTCCTTGTCTCTTCTCCCCTCTCCCTTCCCTGTGTCTCTTCTCCCCTCTCCCTTCCCTGTGTCTCTTCTTCCCTCTCTCTTCCCTGTGTCTCTTACAACCTCTCCCTTCCCTGTGTCTCTTCCCCCCTCCCTTATCACCCTCCTCAACCCCAGTCCTCAACCTCCCTCTTCATCCTTAACCTCCCTCCTCATCCTTAACCTCCCTCCTCATCCTCAACCTCCTTCCTCAACCTCCCTCCTCATCCTCAACCTCACTCCTCATTCTCAACCTCCCTCCTCATCCTCCCTCCTCAACCCCCCATCCTCAACCCCCAATCCTCAACCCCCCTCCTCAACCCCCCTCCTCATCCTCTCTCCTCAACCCATCCTCCTCATCTTCAACCCCTCCTCCTCATCCTCCCTCCTCATCCTCAACCTCCCTCCTCAACCTACCATTCTCAACCCCTTCCTCAACCTCCCTCCTCAACCCCCCTCCTCAACCCATCCTCCTCATCTTCAACCCCTCCTCCTCATCCTCCCTCCTCATCCTCAACCTCCCTCCTCAACCTACCATCCTCAACCCCCTCATCAAGCCCCCATCCTCATCCTCCCTCCTCAACCCCCCCATCCTCATCCTCCCTCCTCAACCCCCCATCCTCATCCGCATCCTCATCCTCAACCCCCTCCTCAACCTCAACCCTCCTCAACCTCAACCCCCACTCAACCCCAACCCCCCCTCCTCAACCTCCCTCCTCAAATCCCCATCCTCATCCTCTCTCCTCAACCCCCCATCCTCAACCCCCCTCCCCCTCCCCTCCTCCTCCCCCCTCATCCTCAACCTCCCTCCTCATCCTCCCTCCTCAACCTCCCTCCTCAACCCCCCCATCCTCAACCCCCTCTCAACCCCCCATCCTCAACCCCCCCATCCTCATCATCAACCCCCTCATCCTCAACCCCCCATCCTCAACCTCCCTCCTCAACCTCAACCCCCCTCCTCAACCTCAACCCCAACCCACCTTCTCAACCTCAACCCCCCTCAACCTCCCCCCTCAACCTCCCCCCAACCTCCCCCCTCAACCTCCCCCCTCAATCCCCCTCAACCCCACCCCCCTCCTCAACCCCCCTCAACCCCCCTCCTCCACCTAAACCCCCCTAAATACCTCCCCCCTCTCCCCTCACTTACCTGCTTGTGCTCCGGCCTCCGCTCCTTGACCCGGCGCATGTGATGTAACATGCACGCCGCGTCATTAGCATATACCGGGTGCCGGCACCCGGTATATGCTAATGATTCGGCGCGCATGTGACGTCACATGCGCGCCGGCGCCTGGTCAAGGAGCGGAGGCCGGAGCACAAGCAGGTAAGTGAGGGGAGAGGGGGGAGGTATTTAGGGGGGTTTAGGTGGAGGAGGGGGGTTTAGGTTGAGGAGGGGGGAGGGAAAGAGACACGGGGGGGTAGAGAGACACACGGGGTTAGAGACACACGAGGGGGTTAGAGAGACACACGGGGGGGGGTTAGAGAGACACGGGGGGAGAGTGACTCGAGTATAAGCAGAGGGGGCCCTTTTTTGCCTTAAAAAAGGGCTGAAAAACTCGGCTTATACTCGAGTATATACGGTGTGTGTATATATATATATATATATATATATATATATATATATATATATATATATATATATATATATATATATATATATATATATATATATATATATGCTTTGCTACCTTGTCATGGTGAAGGGTCTTGTGTTCTGTGAGCTATACCATGATCACCCATGATGGACAGGTCATAGTCGAAGGGTCAGACAAATCCTTGGTTCACTGGAGAAGGAACTAGCCACCCACTCCAGAATCATATGATCACAGAGAGTCATACATGACTGAACAACAACAACAATAATAATGTGTCATTATGTATGTACATGCTGTAAATGTATTTTGCTTAATCATTATATTGAAGAGTCCTGCATAAATATTGCTGCTCAGGGTTAGCTGTGCTCACACCAATGCACTTTGTATGTCTCATGAAGTAACGCGTACTTCCTACTGCTGACAAAAGGCGCCATTGAACCTCTAATAGGCCATTCTAAGCTTGCCCAGTTTACAAGCAGTTAAATCCTCCCAGATGTTCATAAACAGTTTTCTTTTTGTATTCATGTAATACAGTAGTTTGAGGCTCCAAAAGAGACTGTCTTTATTCTTTGATGTATTTTCTGCAGGTTGTCTGGAGGTCAGCATTAGTTGTATAAAACATTAAAGGGTTCTTAAAGGAAGTCTTACACTTGTTAGGGCAATGAGACAGGATTTGAACATCCGCAAGTTATAAGGGCATATTACACTCACACATATATGTAGTGACTTTAGCACACGTGGACCCTCTCACCCTCTTCCACACGTATGACTGAGACTTTCAAATATATCAACGGATTTAATGAGGTTCAGAAGGGAAGAATTATCAAGAGGAAGAGGTAAGCACGAATAAGAAGTGATTTAATGTTGGAAAGTAAAAGATTTGGGGTAATGTGTGAAAGTGCTATTTTACAGACAGGGTAGCAGTTATGTGGAAGTAATAGGGTTACACAAAGTTAAGGGATTTAAACATGTTACACATAAAATCATCCTGAGGTTTAATTAAGCCAAGCTTTTATGAAGATAGAATGGGCAGACTAGTTCGGCTGTTTGCTTTTTATCTGCCTTCAAATCTATCATTCCCTCACACGTAATCTTAAAGGGCCAGTGTAAGCTATATACAGTGTGTTTTATCTGCACAGACCAGCACTCACTCTTATAATAAACTAGGAAATTGCCCGCCACACCATATGAGGATTTCGGCCCTCTGAACCCCCCCCCCCCACGCCGTGTAGTGTAGGGAAATTGTGATTATTGTTACTGCCTTGGGTTATGTGTTACTGCCTTGGGTTAAATATTACTGGCTTGTGTTAAGTGTTACTGCCTTCAGCCTTGTTTTCATCCTGTTACGTTTTTTCGGCTGCCGTTTTTTTTCTTGCTTAGGCGATTTTTGAACGTAAAAAAAAATATATTTTTGGTGTGTGTAATTGAATTTGAGGCATAATTGTGTTTTTTTGGTGGTCTTTCCAGTTGCGTGGTTCAGGTGTTTGACGTGCTCCTAAGTCCTACGGGGCTCACAATGAGTGCCTCCCCCTTTGGCGCTCATTGCAGCCTATATCCTACGGGTCTTGCGATGTGCAGCTGTGGCGCTCATCGAGCCCTGCAATAAGAGCCTTTGTCGCTCATTGTTGCCTAAGTCCCGCGGGCCTTTGCAAGGCCTGTAATATTTAACATTGTGTGACCTACGGCCCGTATAACCACAACTATTATATATGATGGGTATATGTGTAAAGACAATCCATAAAGCTCTGAGAGGAAGTTAAGTTTCACATAATGATTATCTGACTCCCTGTCACAGATAGTGGTGTTTGGGGTTGTTTAGCTGGTGTTTATAGGATTTTTTTTTCAATGGCTGTGTATAACTTTAACAGAGGTTGCCAGGCATTACTGAGAGGTGTGTGCATATGCCAAGCATGCCCTCAATCACCCATGTAATTTTGAGAGGCATAACTGTTCCCTTGTGTATGTTTTTGTGCTTGGGACAGTGAGATTTAAAAGGAGCAGAGATAGTGTTGTATAATCCATCTTGTCCTGTGTCTCTGTGTACTGGGCGTTAAAGTGACACAGGAGAAATTCCAAATCTAGTATAATGTAATACTACAGACAATAACAAGTACTTTATCAATTAAATGCTGTTGAACATGTACATTAACATCAAATTTTGTAGTTCTGAACAATCAGTAATAATCTCACATTTACATTTCATTTCATTTTATATGTTTCACCCCCACCCCCCACTATTAGAGGAGGGCTGCATTGCAACATATTTCTGCCACTGGTTTAAATGACACCATCAGCCTCATTCAATTCAAGATTGTAATTCCAAAAAAGTGGGACTTACAATGTGTGCCTGCTGCTGACCCGATTTAAGGTTCCATTCAATTGGCCAGGACCCAAGTTAGGCGCTGGTCGCGAGAATCGGAAACCATGCTATTGACAGTAGCATTTGCGGGCTTGAACATGATCGCAGATCGTGGACGCAAGCCCGCAACTTTAAATAAAGTATTATATTTTGGCGATGTGCAAACTTGAGAATGTTGTGCTTTTAATTCTAATGTCACCCATTGTGTTCCCCATCATTTACAGTGCTGTATTGAATTTATATTTGCATTTAAAGTGCTCCAATTTGTCAGTAAGCCCTTTGCGAGACCTCCTTGGTCCCAGTAAACTGTGGTTCGATTTTTGCCATTTGCGGGTTTGACGGAATGGTTTGCGCAGGAAAATCGGAGCAATTGAATAACAGCTGTGGAAGATCAAAGGCTTTGAGGGAGGTAACTTGTGATTTGACAAATCACTAGTAATCACAGCCCGCAGCAAGTAACACGACCGGAGCCCGCAAACTGAAGGCAATTGAAGAGCATAGAAACTTGTGAGGCCGGATCTCAAAATCATGGCAATTCAATGAGGCTGCATATTAGGAACCTGAACCGTGCAATGAAACAGAAGACAGCTGGGGGATGTTAATAAAAGGGACTTTCTGTGAAGGGTGATTTACCATTGCTATATACCATATATACTCGAGTATAAGCCGACCCGAGTATAAGCCGAGGCACCTATTTTACCACAAAAATTCTGGGAAAACTTAGTGACTCGAGTATAAGCCGAGGGAGGAAAATGTGCTGCCCCCTGTGGCCCTCTTGTGCCCTCTGTGCCCCTTTCTTATATCCCCGCCTCTCTCTCCCCTGTGTCTCTTCACCCCTCTCCCTCCCCTGTGTCTCTCCCCTCTCCCTCCCCTGTGTCTCTCCCCCCTCTCCCTCCCCTTTGTCTCTTCCCCTCCTCTCCCTCCCCGTGTCTCTTCCCTCTCTCATTTCCCTGTGTCTCTTCCCCCCTCTTCCTTCCCTGTTTCTCTTCCCCCCTCTCCCTTCCCTGTGTCTCTTTCCCCCCTCTCCCTCGTGTCTCTTTCCCTCCCCCTCCGTTATCACCCTCCTCAACCCACTCCTCAACCCCCCTCCTCATCCTCTCTCCTCATCCTCCCTCTTCATCCCCCCTCCTCATCCTCAACCTATCTCCTTAACTCCCCTCCTCATCCTCCCTCTTCATCCTCTCTCCTCAACACCCCTCCTTAACCCCCTACTTAACCCCCTCCTCATCCTCGCTCCTCATGCCCATCCCCCTCAACCCCCCTCCTCAACCTCAACCCCCTCCTCAACCCCCCTCATCAAACCCCTCCTCAAACCCCTCCTCATCCTCAACCCTCCTCCTCGACACCCTCCTCAACCCCCCTCTTAAACCTTCCTCCTCAACCCACCTCCTCATCCTCAACCCCCCCTCCTCACTTTACCCCTCTAATTACCTCCCCCTCTCCCCTTCCCCTCACTTACCTTCCATTAGCAGCTGCTTCTCCGTGCTCCTTCCGGCTGCTTCGGGACCCGGTATATGCTAATGACGTGACGTCACATGCTTGTCACGTCATTAGCATTGGCCGGGTCCCGACGCAGCTGGAAGAAGCGCTGAGGAGCAGCTGCTGATAGAAGGTAAGTGAGGGGAAAGGAGGAGGGGGAGGTAATTAGAGGCGTAAAGTGAAGAGGGTGGGTTGAAGGTGAGGAGGGGAGTTGAGGGTGAGGAGGGGTGGTTGAGAGTGAGGATGGGGGGTTGAGGATGAGGGGGTTGAGGATGAGGATTGGAGGGTTGAGGATGATAAGGGAGAGGGAGGGAAAGAGCCACGGGGATGGAGAGACACGGGAGTGAAAGAGAGCCACGGGGGTGGAGACACATGGAGGGAGGGGGGGGAGAGAGCCACGGGGGTGGAGACACGGGAGGGAAAGAGAGACACGGGGGGAAAGAGAGACACAGGGGTGGAGAGACACCGGGTGGAGAGACATGGGTGACTCGAGTATAAGCCGAGGGGGCCCTTTTCAGCCTTAAAAAAAGGGCGGAAAAACTCGGCTTATACTCAAGTATATACAGTAAATCAATATTATATAATATATTTTCTTTATAGTTAGGGAAAACAATAATGCATATTGCAAAATTGGACGCTGGGTGTTGCAAACAAAGTATGTTATATATGTTACAGTGGCCTTTTATCCATGCACACATATTTAAAACATCTGTCAGCAGCACACTCAGACATACTCTCACACTCACTATCACACTCAGACATACTCTCATACTCACTATCACACTCAGACGTACTTCCTTGAGTAACAGTGCACAAAAATGAAACATATGCAAACGGTGCCAGAAAAAAATAGTACTTTTTGTTATCTTCATATTCCTTATCTACTCGAGAAGAAATTGACGGCTTAAGCTCCACAGATTAGATATCCGACTGTAAATACAGAAAGCATGTTCAGCTGCATTTTTATGCTGTTTTCCTAAAATGAGAGAGCTCGAGAGATTATTTTTGTCCAGCTCAGTCATGTCTATTTATGTGTTGCTGTAGTGTTCTGGGGAGGCTCCACATGGGGCTGCCAGGTGCTATAACTGAGGCTCTAGTTATTTCACTCAACACTAAAGGCAACTTGAATAAAGCACAGGCTACAGCTCACATGGCCTTGGGATTTTAACCCTTCATTTGATATTTTAAAGGACCGCTGTGATCAGTTTTTTTTTTATAGGGTATTTTGAAAAACAAGTCTTGAGCAAAATGTATTAAAAAGCAAAACCACAATGCTGTGTTCTATAGGGTCACGGAGAGTTGGACACGACTGAATGACTTAGCAACAACACACAATATAAACAAAATGTGTTAGAATATGAAAGGAATGGGACTTATCCACCATCAGTGGCAGCAGTGATCTGAGGCAATACAGACTCAATTCTAATGGTATCATTCCAAGTCCATTATGGAAAAATGAAGACTGGAACAAAACAGAATAAAGAACGAAGAATAGAAGTGAGTTTGAAATACATGACTCAACTGAATATATTACAAGGGAAAACAATAAATACAAAACTTAGAGGTTGTGATGCAGAAATATGTGCCTGAAAAAGTTTACTAGCCTTTTTTAATTACAATGTTGTGTGTAATATTTCTGCTTCTTCTTGCAAGGTAGGCCTTGTATCTTCTCAGGGTTGTTAAAAAGGCAGGAAATCAAAAGCTTTCCTGGGAGAGACATAGGGCCCCATTAAATTGTCAAAATCGCAATTACCGAAGCCCGTAATATAGCCTGCGAAAGTTACTGATATTTAATTGGCCTCCTCTAGCTATCCGCAATCTATTTGCGAGTTACAGGCTCAAAATTCCTGCTATTGTCAAAATGTTAACTTCCGACCCATCAAAGTCTTTGATCTTTCAATCCCGCAAATGTTACAATCTATAAAATCGCAACAATTCCACAATTGCCTTCAGACCGTAAATGTCAAATGTAGCAAAAAATGACACGAGTACTAGATGGGACCCGCAAGGGAATTAAACACCTGTTCTTAAAACTATAAAAACATAATACTGGACTTTAAAAGATGGGGACAGCGATGAAAGACATTAGAATTAATTGCACAACAGTCTCAAGCTCGCAAATATGCAATAAAATATATATATTTTTTTATATCTTATTGGGAATCAAGGAGTTAATACATATCAGGCCACCCACATGGACTATATATATATATATATATATATATATATATATATATATATATATATATATATATATACAGTAGAATCCTGGTTATCCGTCACCCTACTAACCCGCAATCTCAAGAGACCAGCATTAATTCCCCATTTTCAAAAAACTCTCGCTAAACCGCCACTATCCGACACTATCCAGCAGTTCGAGACTGCAAAAAAAATGCTAACTTTTTGCTAACGTTTTCCTAATTACTTTTTTGGGCGCTAAATGGCCCGGTTTAGGTGCTAATGCCTTTTGCATTTTGATGGGGATTTGCCGGGGTTTATGGTTCGTTTAGACCCTTAAAATCGGGGACTCCCGATTAACCCGGAAACTACATGTATCCGGCAATAGGGAGTCCCCGTGGGTGTTGGATAATGGGGGTTTTACTGTGAGAGGGGGTTGAGGAGGGAGGTTGAGGAGGGAGGTTGAGGAGGGGGTTGAGGATGAGGAGGGAGGTTGAGGTTGAGGATTTTGCTTCAAAGTTCTTTATTTGAATTATTATTTTTTTATCCTGAAATTCCCTTCTTAAAATGAGGTGCGTGTTATACACCGGTGCGTGTTATATGCCGATAAATACGGTACATATATATATATATTGCAGAACCAACACACTTCTAGCCTCTTCGTATGTGCACATGCCATGGAATTATGCACACATACCACAAAACTCAACGTGGCCATTTTGCATTTACAAATGTACAGCAGAACAGACAGCCTCTTGGCTCTTATATTTCCACATGCATAAGTACAGATAAACGCCTGTCCTCTCTCTATATACATTCATACTGTAGCACAGGCATATTCTGGTCTTTTGCAGAATATAATTGTGATCTTTCAACGCAACGTCCTGACGGGATAAATGGATTTCCCAGTATAAGTTGGGCTATCCTCCCAAAAGAGTCACAGTTATGTGCCTTGTATTATATGGGGCAGTTTGGTAAATCATTATACAAGTTAATAGCACTCTATAAGGTGCTTTTGAATTTATTCATAACATATGTAGTAGCAAATCTATAGTGCATACATATTCCCTGCAATGATACTTATCCCATACTGTACTATGGTGCTCAATGAAAATGCTATCATTTATTTGAATTGATTCTCCCATTGATTTTGAAGCTGCTGCAAAATAAATTTGTTTTTGTGTAACTGCTAAAATAAAAAAAATAAAAAAAAGACATAATATTCTTGACTTCTACATGAATGATGCTTAATTACTGATAATATTTAATTTCCTCCACCCCACCTAACAGCCTGGTCTTGGCAGAATGAATACTTCATGTTTATAGACATGCATTGAATGCTAGTTCATCAGCCTAATCTGATCGCACAAAAAGGTCTTTCTATTAAAGATGCTGGCTACAATTTGAGCTATGTTTAATGCCACTTTTTGGCTGTCTGCCTGAAATAAAAATCGGTCTGCAGCACTTTAATTGGGTATAAATACGGGCAGTGCAGTCGGCTGCAGATTTACTCATGCAGTAGTATTTTTAGTTTGATCATTGTTCCACATTTTAACTGCAGCGCTTGTGAAAAAAAAAAAAGTATTCTCACCGGTGATGTGGTTTTGCTAAAGATCTGGGATAACATCTGATCCTGTGTGTTGATGTCGGCTCTCACTGCTCAGGATCATTTAATAGATGTTCTGGATCTCTCTATAGGAGTAAGATGACCTGCAAATCGTTAGGTGCAAAAACGGGTGTTATCAGTGTTAAAAGCGGAAAACATTAATTTGTTAAGCGTAGTCTCCTAGGGTTTCCAAAGCATCATTAAGGCATTTTTCACATTAAAAGGACATTGTCACCCCAAAAACAGGTTGGTTTCATATTTAAAGGGCATTAAAAAACTGTCTATATTGTATTTATACTACTATAAATCATTATTGAGGTATTCAGCATTGGTTGTGCGCCCATGTATGCTAATATGAGTCTCAGTATGCTAATTTGTGACTCAGAGTGCTTGATAAGGAAGGTGGGCGGGGTCTTACTGCGTTCAGGGCATAGTTTTTGTCATCCCAGAGACAGACTGTAATCCTAATTTGCTCATCAAAGCAGCTATTTAGTACTCAAGAATACAACAGAAACAATACATATTAACTCAGGAGTGATTCACTTTAGAATTGAATGGCTAGGACAATGTGAGCTAGTTCATGCTCTTTAAGAATAACTTTAAAGGTAATCTGTCACCCCAATTTTTTTTTTTAATCACATTACTTGAATCTCACAAAAAATAACTTCTGAGATATTTCAAGAAATACATTATTTAAAGGGACACAGGTCTCATCTGGCCACCATAACAAATAAATCAGTTCATTGTCACAAAATGGAGAACATACTCTTGTATCAGTAATAACGGAGTACATTTCTTTATTTACATTTGTGTATACAATTGCTGTAAACCACATGTTCTGTCTTAAATGTAAAGGACCATTGTAGATTAGGAAAAGCTTCACATATTTATGAAGTAGGCAGACAAACACCATTAGCATCTGTGTAAACCATTGGCATAAAACCATTTTCAATTGAAAACTTAATTTTAGTAGACTAATTGTATGTGAAAGCTGCCTTGACAGTTATGCTTCCATTTGAAGGCAGTATTTAGTATTTGATACCTTCCCCTTAAAGTCTCAGAAGCAGGCAGTCACAAGCACACCCGCCCCTCTCTCACACACAGCCTTCACCAAAGAGTCATGGATGATCAGAGACATTAATTGTTTTTTTTCTTCTAATTAACAAATTAGCGTTATGACCTCTTCCCTTATCAGACTCATAATTCACACACACCAACAAAATACAATTTTTAGATGGTTAGATGGCTTTCCAAAATATTTGAAGCACTCTCCTTGGTTTAAAACAAAAGATAACTCATCAAAGTTTAGAGATAACAAGTAAACAATTCCCAGGATCCCAGATGCATTGTGGGCTATAGATGAGATGGTTTGATGATTATGAGATGTGACTTTGACAAGAAAGAATAACAAAGCCTATCTTTATGAAGTACACAAGATTCTGTATAGAT
Source organism: Discoglossus pictus (assembly GCA_027410445.1). NCBI lineage: Eukaryota > Metazoa > Chordata > Amphibia > Anura > Alytidae > Discoglossus > Discoglossus pictus. The sequence goes on from CM050165.1 coordinate 72,021,411, forward strand.
TGCCGAGAGATGAATGAAGACCTCCCGTTGAGCTGGACAAAAGGAGAAGTAGAATGGTGTATATAAATAAGTCACGCTCCCACTCTGTGATAAGAAATTACTGATGGACAATTTAAAAAAGATAGCACTTGTTGTCATAGTTCCCACATGTTAGTTACAATGGCTGATTTATTACGGTCCTCACGGAATAACATACCATGAGAGATGATTTAGCATTTTCTCATCGCAACCAAAATAAATAAAAAATATTATTCAACTAGATTTCGCCTCTAGCACAATTTGTACTAACTAGTAGACATGAACAGCCCTATTAAATCCCCTTTAAGTGTAAAACCGTAGCCCGTAACGTAGCCAGCAAGACTTACGGCTATTAAATTGGCCTCTTAAAGCTACCCGCGAAGGACTTGAGGGATAGATGTGAAAAAAAAAAACTACGGGATGTGGAAATTTGAACTGTGCGCCCACAAATCCTTTGATTTGTCAAGCCTGTAACTGTTACGTTTAGAATCATGCTATTAAATTGCAACATATTCACTGGCGTTCAAGCCCGTAACCTGCAAATGGAGCCAATGAGCCAACGAGTGCTAGAGAGGACCCACAAGGGGGGGTAAAGTCCAACACATAACGCTTTAAATGCACACATACACACACTACTGTACTTTTATTAACAGGGAAAGTGTTGTTATGTCTTAGAATTAATAGCACAACATTCTCAAGCTCGCAAATTGGCCCCCAAAAAATGCTTTATTTCATGCTTAATTTCCGTGTTACATCGATCTCTGCAATCAATGTTACATATAATGGAACTCACATGTAATATAATATCATATTTACGGCTTTATCAATATTGCATTATTTCTGGAATGCGGGTCCAATCGTAACTCGTAATTGAAACCTGTAAGACTTTGGAATCCCACCTCCATTTTTTGTGACATAATTATCTCATTTGCCATTGGCTCCTTCTAAACCTGTACTCTCCCTCTCTCCCCAGCTTTCTCTCCCTCTTTCTCTCCAAGTACTCATCCTCTCTCCCCAGCTCTCCCTCCCTTAGTACTCACCCTCTCTCCCCAGCTGTCTCTCCCTCTTTCTCTCCCAAGTACTCACCGTCTCTCCCCAGCTCTCTCTCTCCCCACTACTCACTCTGTCTCTCCCCCTAGTACCCACCATCTAACTCCAGGTCTCTCTCCCCCAGTACTCCCCTTTCTCTCCCCAGCTCTTCCTCCCTCAGTAATCGGGCGGGCCGTCTCTCCCCAGCTCTTCCTCCCCTAGTACTTGCCGTCTCTTCCCAGCTCTCTCTCTCTCCCCACTACTCACTCTGTCTCTCCCCCTAGTATCCACCCTCAAATCCCTGGTTCTCTCTCCCCAGCACTCACCCTCTCTCCCCAGCTCCTTCTCCTCCAGTACTCCGGCGGGACGTCTCTCCCCAGCTCTTCCTCCCCTAGTACTTGCCGTCTCTTCCCAGCTCTCTCTCTCTCCCCACTACTCACTCTGTCTCTCCCCCTAGTATCCACCCTCAAATCCCTGGTTCTCTCTCCCCAGCACTCACCCTCTCTCCCCAGCTCCTTCTCCTCCAGTACTCCGGCGGGACGTCTCTCCCCAGCTCTTCCTCCCCTAGTACTTGCCGTCTCTTCCCAGCTCTCTCTCTCTCCCCACTACTCACTCTGTCTCTCCCCCTAGTATCCACCCTCAAATCCCTGGTTCTCTCTCCCCAGCACTCACCCTCTCTCCCCAGCTCCTTCTCCTCCAGTACTCCGGCGGGACGTCTCTCCCCAGCTCTTCCTCCCCTAGTACTTGCCTCTCTCCCCAGCTCTCTCTCTCCCCACTACTCACTCTGTCTCTCCCCCCAGGTCTTACCCTCTCTCCTCAGTATGACACCCTTCTTAATTATCGGGTGCGCTATTGTCGGGCTCACTTTTTTCGCCTGCGATGGTGTGGGTGGGCACATTTGTCAGTCAGGCTGTTATTAGTGCGCCCATTTAACGGCGCGCATGTCTTATGCGCCCAAATGTCGGGGTGCCCTCTCAGTCATACCTTCTGAACCATGGTTCAGCAACACATGGCTCTAAATATGGTTCCTTTGGAATTACAAATCAAAATGAGGCTCTCCAGATCACTGGTAACTGTGAATTCAAATCAGTATGCAATTATTTAGTTGATTAATGAAAAAAAGAAATAATAGTTTGATTTCTTTCATATAACTTTAATATAATTGTTGTTGTTGTTCGGTCCTTCAGTCGTGTCTGACTCTCGATTACCAGTTGGACACACCATGATAGGTATATCTATCTGTGTTTCTGGTTGTTCTTATCCATATGATCTTCTTGGCAAAGATACAGGAATGGGTTGCCAGTTCCTTTTTTAGTGGACTGCAATTTGTCTGACCTCTCTGCTGTGTAATTTATTTACCAATGGCTACAAAACTCCTCAAAAGCAACTACTGCATTGTGTTATTGTTTGTATTTTAATGATACCTTGGGCTCCATTAAATTCTAAGCTCGCAATCGTAAATCATTTGTCAGCCGTCGGATTTGTGGGCTAGAATATAATCAATCTAGCAAGCCCGTAGTTATGGGTTTAGATGGAGCCAATAGAAACAGAGATCATCAGAATTGTGTCACAGTAAAATGGAGGATGGATTTCAAAGTCTTACAGGGTTCAATTACGAGCTACAAGCGAACCCACATTCCAGTCATAATGCAATATTAATAAAGACGTAAATATGATATTCTATCACATGCGAGTTACAGTATATGTAGTAACACATTGATTGCCGGGATTGATATAACACAATATTTATACATGAAATCAAGTATTTTTGTGGGCCAATTTGCGGGCTTGAGAATGTTGTGCTATTAATTCTAAGACCTAACATCACTTTCACTTGTAATAAATGCACAGTAGTGTGTTTTTATTTGCTTTTCAGGTGCTTTGTATTGGACTTTACCCCCCTTGCGGGTCCTCTAGAGCACATGTTGGACTTTGGGCTCCATTTGCGTGTTACGGGCTTGCTCACAAGTTTTTAATTTAATAGCTAAATTGAAAACGTAGCGATTACAGGCTTGACGGATCAAAGGCTTTACGGACGTGAAGTTCAACGTTGCTCAACCCGTAGGCTTTTTTCGGCATTGCTGCATCTTAACCCACAAGTTGTTTGCAGCCTGCGTTACAGGGCTAATTAAATAGCAAAAAGCCCTAAGATCTACGTTACCGGCTACGTTTTAACACATAGCCAGAATTTAATAGGATTCCTTATCATTTGTTCTCTTATTGTATTTACAATACCTGTTTTCCTTCACTGTGTTCTTAATAAAAGGCACTAAGAAAAATGTTGACCTTTATGTATAAAGCCTAATAATAATAACTAATTAAATTATTTATTTATTTATAATCTATGCCAGTGATCCTGAACTCTAGATCCCTATAAATTGTGTACTGTAGTTTTTATCAATTTAATTTGTTTTGCTAAATTTGAGACGTTTCCTCTGCAATATCTACCACCTCTATTTAATTTAGGTAATATTTTTATCTGAAACATTTTTTTTTGATGTGCCTTGTTAATTCTAAAAGATTCTGCGGTTAGAAATAATTTATAGCAACCTGCTTGCTGCCCTTTTAAGTGTATATTTTAATTAGTGACTTTTGATCTTAAGTATTTCAAATTCATATGGTGAAGGTGCTGTGAGCTGTAATACAGCAGTATATGCATGAGTCAAATACCGGCCGCACTGTTTCCAGACAGGATGATAGAGAAAATGTCTAATTATTGAAACTAATAAGCCACCTTTACAGAGAAATGATAGGAAAATATTAATAAACTTTTGTTTCTGAGAATTGTTCTGCTGTCATGATTTTGGGGCCAGAATGGGACCCCCTGCACCCCACAAATAACGCTATTACCTGGGACTCTTATACATCTGATTACGAACACCAAGGCTATCAAAATGGACATTTAATGTTATGTTAAAAGTGACTAATGTGAATATCTTGTTGCTTATTTAGCTTGTGCATTTATTTTCTATAGTTGTGTGAAATATGTTGGATGTTTTCTCTTCCCCTATATCACATTTAAACAAATAATATTGTAAGAACCACAGAGAGACATTTGTCAGGCATCTGGCCTCTGACCTAGGGATAGAAGTGCCCTCCACCACCAGAATTACAAAAAAATGCTTGGTCTCTGGCTTCAGTAATAAAAGCTGAAGTTAGTTCATTGCCCATCTGAGGTTGTAAAGCAAATCAGGTTTGAGGACCAAGATAAAATTAACCCCCCCCCCCCCAACCCATGGACAGAGACACATACCAGATCAGATATATTGCATAGAAAAGAATAACTGGGGAGGAAGGCATAGGGAAGTGAATCTTTTGGTACTGTGTAAAATCTCTTTTGTAAGAAATAATAAAACCCGACTCTGCCTCTGAGCTTAGAAATGTGATGTGATTTCTCCTGTTTCTCCATGACTGATGTCCTGATTTCAGTTGCTGGTGCTGTGATGAATACAAAGTCACAACCTGCAGATTGCTCCTATAAGCTATAGTAGGAGAATTAGGGGTGTAGTGAACTCTCTGGGTCGTGGCATCTACATTTTACTCTGAATTATAATTGTTTTCTTCAAACATGATATTCTGCTTTATGGCGAGATAAAAGATAATAGAGACAAAGCCAACAAACATATTTTCCTCCATTTATGTTAAAACTTAAATGAAAACCCCTTTTGCTGTACCTAAAATATGGGGCAGTTGTATGGCTGCATCATGTGATTAACCAGGCAGGTTCCCTTGTGAGATAACTACCTTAGGTAGCTGCCTAGTCTGTGCAGTGGTACACTAGATAGATAGTGTGTGTGTGTGTGTGTGTGAACATAAGTCCCAATATTTCAAATGCTTAAGATGAACAGTTAATTTTGGAAATGCATTATTGGCTAGTGATGTTGATATACACTTGCAGCGTAGGACAGTTCAACATTTTAAGGAGAGGTATCAGGGAAGATGTGAGAGATAGAGCAAGGGCTGGATGACATATAGTGTAGTTTAGGCCTCCCTCCACACTCTCCTCAGTTGCACAAATGTAAAATGATGGAGCCTTCAGTTGGCTAGAAGGAACAGAAGAATGTTCTCTTAACAGAGCTACTGTTGAGTGATAGTTCACAGGTATATATCATTTGCATTTTGTACAAGTGCTCGTTTCTTTGTTTTGAACATTGTGCATTTAATGTAAAACAGCTGCAAAACAAGAGTATAATTTAAAATGCATTAGAAAATATTTTCCAGCTAAAATGTAACATTAGGATGTATTAAGTTGTTACTTAGCAAGAATATTACGTATAGGTGATTAGAAAAAGCTCAATTCAATCTTGGTTTGTTTAGTCTATACTAAAAGTAAATATAAATGTATTGCTTATAAGTTTCCCATGCTTGCTTTATGGAGTCCACATATTTATGTGCTCCAGTATTTATGCATAGGTTCATTAGGAAACCAGTGATGTTTAGGCTGGTAAAGCTAAACATTCGCTTTGACGTGTTGTCTCAAATAAAGGCTTTTAGACAAATTAAGAGTGCATAGTTAATATATCATTAGAGTTATTTTAAGTTTGGTTACCTAATTCATAGCATATGAGCAAGTAAGAGTTACAATGGTGTTTCTAATGTTCATGCTACAAAACTTAGGGCCAGCTTAAAATGAATTATTCATGACTCCATTAATTATGTGCAAAGATATATTAATGCCAGGCTATTAATGTGCTCTGTGCTTAATTACTATCATTTGGGGCTGGCACAGAAATCATAATAAGCTGCTTTAATAATAACTCAGCATTAGTCTATTCACTTATCAGTGGCACTGTATTTATAGTGAGTTTCTGGATTACGTAAATTTACTGAGCGGATCTTAAATTTTTTTTTTCAAATAACTTAAACACTCACAGCAAAGGGGAAGAGTCATGGAAGCCTGGGAGTGTGGTTGCAAGCGAATTTGAGACATATTTTCCGTTTTTCGTCAATGGACAATCGGCTAAGCGTGGAAAAAAATGTCAGATGAAAAACTTAAAAAATCTGAAACAGGATGAAAACGAGGCTCACCAATGACAGGCACGCTGGACTTAGAAAATATACGACGGCAAAGACAGTAACACTTACACGAACAACTTATCTAGTAGTGTAGCGTAGTTTAAGTAGTGCAGTTGCCAAATAAAACAATCAAGCAAACAAAATTTGGCTTTTTATTGTTTTTCCCTGTAATTCTTATTTGCTTCTGAATGTCTGTTAAGCTTTTTATAACAAAATATGTGTCTTTGCCTCTTTCCCACCTCCTTCCATTTTCGCTTTCCCATTCCTTCCATTTTCTCTTCCTATCTGTCCTATTCTTCTCTCACCTGTTCTCATTTCTCCCTACAAGTCTCCTTACTTTCATTCCCATGACTCTTGCCCTTATATTGACATAGAAATAAAAGCAGGATGAGAAATATTTTATCTGTCTCCAATTACACTTGCATCCCTACGAATGGGACTGGAAAGAGTTAATAACCTGCCTCTGTGCAGAGCATGTGTTGTGGATGTGATTTAGGTTTTACTTATATTTTTCCACAATGAAGCCCCTGATATAAATAACAGGTGAAAAACAACTGCTATCATTTCCAAATACTTGACTTTAAAAAAAAAAGACTATATGCAATGTAATTTTGATGTATAACTATTTTCTGGCTATTACACGTATGCTTTAATGTGTTTCTTTTCTATTAAAGAAGTATCCTAAAGTAGGTTAACCTACCTATGTAAATTTGATGAAACTTACCTAGTTTGCCAGTTACTCGTTTACTTTTGTAGCAATGATCAATGAACTCTGGGAGCTGATTGGAGCAAAAGTTCAAGTGCCACCTCAAGTACCAATCAGACTGCAGTTGAGTTCTAAGCTGTGACAAATGTATTGATTTATCTGTATACTTCAGGAGCTCACATCACCTACTATATAGAGGTTTTAAAAGTTATCATAGAGGCATTAAAAGGCAAGTGTTAAACCTTTTACAAATATATTTGAACTTCTATAAGTGAACTCTTTCACATAAGTGCAACTTGTTTAGGTGACTCTTTCCCATTGCCTATTTTCAGTTACCAGAATACGAGTAACATTTGTTTCTTTTTTATTATTTTATACAGTTTATGAAGTGTTCATTATGTGTTGCCAGAAATATTGAGAGAATCTATATCACCCTTAGATTGTAATTTGCGAGTTTTCAACCGTGTGTCAGTGCCCTGGAAACAAGCTCTATGTACATATGATTTTATGCTCGAAAACAGAGCCCTCCATTCTTTACAAGGTGTTTAATTTGTTTTCTGCTATGTACTTAACCCCTGTACAGCGCTACGAAATATGTTGGCGCAATATAAATAAAGATAATATTAATAATAATAATTTACCATTGTATAGAATGTCCCAGCCCAATGAAGATGTTCCTATTGTGTTTGTGGCTTGACAAAATATCATATTGTAATATGTTCCAACTATTTGTTTGCTTATTGTTGTTTATGTTCATTGTATGCACTGTAGGTAATGTGCCGGCGTCTTACTTTCATCACTGACTACTATGAACATGTTATTTTCTCTGGGCACTTCTTTATAATTAGAAATGATGTGATGATATATTGTGCGCCGCATCAATGTTAGTAATACAGCAGCATATATTGTAAAAGTATAATATAATTGCTATTTGTCCTCTCTGACAGTCATTGTTTTGTATGCTGTTAGGATACATGTTACTTTGGACTTTTCAAATACATACAATTTAAACCCAATTATTTGTGAGGAACAATCTGTATTCTTGGTGTAAAGATTTCTGCAGACATTCTTGAATTGTATTACTGTGTTTGTCTGGGAAGGGACTCTAACACTTCTCCTTGGCATTAAATCAAAGAAAGCCTACAAAACATAAAGGAATGAGTATAAATTTAGATCTGTAAATGTCAGAATAAGACAACCAAATAGAATTGTATCTGCCTGTGCAATGTTTATTCCTTTTGTTTTATTTTTTTTTAACTTCAAAGTAACCTTTAAACTCTTCTAAACTGTGCGCTGTTTCTCATCGCGCACATTGGGGAAGATGCCTACTTAGTTCTTTCAGTAGAGGAGATCATCATACTAGTTATCTTAAATCTGAACTGTATTACTATTTTTAAATGTTTGATCTTGAATAGTCAAGCTTCCACTTCTTGCTTTGCCAAGCAGATGCTTTAAGATCATTTACCAACCTCATCATTTAGTGAATGTAATTAGAAAGAATGTAAAGCACAAACCCGTGTTATACAACTACAATGGTCATGTATTGAAAGGGGCATGGAAGGTTTCTGAATATTATATACCTGTGTATCTATTTGCTTTTGTGTAAAGTAGGAAGTGCTTATAAGATCATTTTGTTATTGCCTAAAATCATACAAATAGTATCTGCTTGAGTCTGCCTTCTACATGAAGACACCCGTAGTACTATCTGTGCAGCGTCTCATACTAGTGACCATGTCTCAGCAGTATATTGTAGAAAGTGGATTAGACTTTACCCCTGTTTGGGTAGTATGAAACACAGTTTACTTAATTTTAGGCAGTAAAAACTGAGATTTTATGCACTTGTTAATAAATGAAACTACATAAAAGTAAGTAAACAGATACACAGGTGTCACATTATAGTTGTCAGTGTGGGGAACGTTTGCGATGTTGGTCACGCTTTTGCGATTTTGGTCACGCTTTTGCGTCCCTCGCATTACGAGGGACTGCGAGGCAAGGCGAGCCGTTGACACATGCATGACTCAGGCTGCAATGAGCACCGAAGGTGCTTATTGCACTGCGAGCCTCGTAAAGCAAGGCGAGCCGTTGACGCACGCATGACTTAGGCTGCAAAAAGTGCAAAGGTGCTCATTGTACTGTGAGCCTCGCAATGCAAGGCGAGCAGTTGAGGCATGCGGGACTTAGGCTGCAATGAGTGCCAAAGGAGGTCATTGCACCTCGAGCCTCGCAAAGCTAGGCGAGCAGTTGAGGCACGCAGTTGGTTCAAACGCGTAACTCCAAAACCACAAAAATAATTTTTAAAAAACCAACACACTCACACACAGCACGGAGGGGGGGGAGGCAGGAAGCCTGGGAGTGAAGTTGCAAACTAATTGGAGCCATATTTAGCATTTTTCGTTGAACGAGGGAAAGAATGGCGGACGAAAAATGTAAAAATTATGAAACAGGATGAAAACGAGGCTCAGCAACACCAGGTACAAAGAACTTAAAAATTACACAACGGCAAAAACAGTAACACTTACACTTCAACGCCAGGCACGCAGGATTTATAAAACCAACGCAGGTGCTCAGAGGAAAAAAAGCCTCACATTGTATGGCAAACCGTATTGCCAATTTTTCCCCCATAATTTTTGACAGGCAAATTCCTAGTCCACTATATTAGTTTTCAGCTTTTGAGTAATTCCTGTGAGGTGCGTTTTGCGCTGGCGTTACTCACAGGCTACTATTGTTAATAATGAAAAATTGCACAGCTGTGCATGCGTTGTCCTTGTGTAGTAGCAACTGCTCATGTGCGACAAAGATGCGCACTCACAGTTGCATCCTTTTCGTGCGGGTACAACTAAGAATGTGCAACAAAATTATGCATGCACAGTTCCGTCATCGCGCCATACCAACGAGAGTGAGATGGAGGAAGGGAGAGAGAGAGGAGAGAAGCAAAGAGGAGGGAGGGAGGCAGGGAGAGACAAAAGGGGAGGGGGGAGAGGAGTGGGAGAGAGAGGGCAAGGGGTAGGGAGGGAGACATAGAGCACAGAGATAGGGCACGAAGAAAGCCAGAGGACACAGAGCACGTACACACAAAGAGATTACGCACAGAGAGAGAGAGAGATAGCTCAGAGAGAAAGAGAACGCAGAGAGATGGAGCACAGAGAGAGAAGACAATTCACCATAACATATGATACTGTCTTTTATGACGGGCAAGTTACTAGTATTATATATTTGGTAAAATCCAGAAACCTTCTTTGTTCCTTTTAAAGCAGGGGTGTCCAAGTTCGGTCCTGCTGGGTCACACACAGGCCTGGATCTGAGGATAGCCCTGCTGCACCCAGGTGAGACTATCGCTTCTTCAGTCATCCTACTTGAAAATCTGGCCAATGTAATAAAAATTTTAAAAAAACTCAACCTCAACTTAATTAACTTTTTATATGCAATTATTTATAGTGCAATCTACCATTTTGATTTGTTACTGATGAACTACTGTGGCAACTGCAACTTCAAGTGCTTTCAGCAAGACCAATGGAAAGTTTATTATAGAAGGACAAACCACCATGAGAAAACAGCAACAGAATCTGCAGAGAAAAGGAAATGTAACCCCACAATATAGAATAATTGCATCTAAAAGTTTGAAACATAATGGCTAGACTTTCAATTTTCTACACTTTTGCCGATTATCAAGTTCAGTTATTCAAGAGACAATATAGAAAATATTTGATCACAGCGTATCTCTAATAGAGCTAACAGAGGGAAGTATCAAACAGAAGATACTAAAAAATGCTAAGTCTCACAATACTGTAGTGCTAATACCAAAATTAGCATCTATCCTGTTGATTATGTTTGTGTTAAGTAAGTGGTAGTGTCATCTGACTGGCAGTCTTGCTAAAGACTAATTATTGCAAAGAACTTAAATTGGATAAAATATAAAACTTCCTCCTGAGCTCTCCAGATGATCTGATTCTTGAGCTTTGAATAGGTTTATTAGATCATTAAATTTATTAGACTCATTTAGAGTCCTACATTCCTCGGTCAAAGATTATTCATTTTATTCTAAATCTCACTCCTCGTACAGCTCTATTGATTACATTTTTATTGAATCTAATTTAAGAAAAGCATTATACAAGGCTGTGATTATTAATATGACCTGTTCTAATTATGCATATCTATTACGCATAGGCACTCCTTGTTCCAACTTTAAATGGCCAGTGTGTCTTACTAATTATTCTACTGATAAATAAGAGGGAATATCCGAGGAACTCTGCAATCTTTAAGATTGTATACACTTACTGTAATAGTGACTGTTAAAGTAATGCTATACATTTTTGCTCCACCCCTCACTTATGTTGATTTTCATCCAATCAAATGTCATATTCCTTGATAATGTCATAGAATCATCTCTTAATGTAAAGGAGACCAGGTAGGGGCAGATAAGATAATTCAACCTGTCTCCCTTTCTTGTGATATTTAGGGTAAGATTAAGTCTTAAAACCATTTTCATCATTGTAATGGTTTGTTTTTGTTTTTGTCATTCAGTTGTGTCCAACTCTCTGTGACCTCATGGACCATAACAAATAAGGCATATCTGTTATGTCCATAGTAATGCTGATCCACTTGGTTTTCATGGCAGAAATACTAGAGTGGGTTGCCATTTCCTTCTCCAGTGGGCCACAGCATACAACTCCCTGCTTGGCTACATGTTGGTGAGACCTTTTGGTTCCCTAACTGGAATCAAACCCAGGTTACATGGGTGAAAGCACTGAATCCTAACCACTGGACCACCAGGGAACCCTTCTATAATGGTACTACTTGCTTTATTTTTATTTTTTTCTTGCTTACTTAATCAGAAAACACTTTTCAAGAGTAATAGGCCAATATAATGTTACAGGAGTGGGAGTCTGTTTCAGAGATTTTACTTTTAGACAAGAGGCAAAATAAGTAGCTGTTAAAAAAGATTTGAAAACTAACACAAATAGACTACTATGCAAGTTGCAGGATCGCCCAGAGAAGTTATTTGTCTTTCAGCTAGTTTGCAGGGGCCTGGGTAACTCGGGAATCCATGCTGTAGCTAGACAAATCCATTGTATGGACAATATGATTGAATAATTTTACCATTCATGAAACTTGTTTGGTATATGCAGAGATGGATTTCGGTTTCATGCTGCCCTAGGCTTAGTATACTAGGATCTGTACCCGGTCCACAGATATTCTAATTACTTACGGCTAATTACATAGGGAATATTCTATCGGCCAATTCACAAAGTTACACACACTTAAAACCAGATTCTATTAGCAACTCGCATTCCAATTATGAGTTCCCCCGACCACAATCACTATGGGCCAGCCAAAGCCGCAAAACCAGCCTTAGAACTCTATTGGTTTTAGCACAGCTCGAATATTACAAGCTCTAAATAATGAAAGTTACACTAAATAAATATTCTATTAGACTCGGAGCACTAGATCGCAAATAAAGTCTAACCTGCAATTGAAAAAAGTATCCCGTTTCTGTCAAAAATATTATGAGTACTCAAGAGGACTCGCAAGGCTCTTTTCAATCAATTATTAGAGCCTTAACAGCTATTAAACAAGCAATACTGTACGTTACAAATATGGGAAAGCATAGAAATACTTTAGAATTAATTGCAGAACAGTCTCAAAACCACAAAATATGCTATTATTATTATTTTATTTGTTAAATGTTTTTTGGTGTGACATGAATTCCAGGACCTAATGCATATCATGGAACCTGCATGGACTAGAACAGTTGCTTTAATTAATTTTATTGATTTCTACATTGCTGGATTGCGAGTCTGATCGCAAAATTTACATCTCAACACTAATTAATTTGTAATCTCGGAGTGAAGTTTAAGTATAAACGCCATGTTTTACTGACGTCATGATGACAGCGCAAAGGAATATACAGGAATATGTTGGCACACCACAAAAAAACAATAATAATAATAATAAGGTCAATCGATCTATCTTTGCAATGACACTTTTCAAATCCTGTTTATTTATTACAGGCTTTGCAGTATAACAATAGTTTCTGGTAACTTCTTTACAAAACTTTTTGATAAAACACACTTGATAGCTAGAAAAGTGATTATTAACCTTCCACTTTAAGAGCGGCAAAGAAACAAGATCTTCTTTGATCTGTGTTTGAAGAGGATAGAAGCAGAGATATGTCCCATTTGCATACTATTTGACTCACTGTTGTGGGCTGAGAAATTCTCTAGAGAACCTTTTTTTCTGACCATCTCACACATTACTTCTTTTGTATCTACCAATGTAAAAAGAGTCAGAGACATACTGAAAGACAACTGAATATATATATTTTTTTATTTATTACAAAGGTAATCTGCATACAAATATTTTTGTAAAAGTCAAATATATTCATTAAATATTTTTAAATGTGCAGCAAGGAAGACAACAGAAGGGTCTTGCCCAAACCTTTGTTTTTAGATATTATATTTTTTTGAACAGATGGACTAACAACTGGTGTGGCCATTTATCAATCTGTACAGAATAATTTCTTATCTGTGTAAATAGCACAAAGCTCTTTTTTCAAACTAATTTGGTGGTAGTGAATTCCCAAGATTATGGTTGCTAGATTAAGCCCTATTTCTTTTTTTGTTTTTGTTTAAGATAAGTGAAACAATCCTCCCACGTGTTATTGAGACCCATATTTAAGTAATACATCCTTGAAACCAGGTGTGATGTCATATGTCACTTGTTTCATGGGGCTGTCATCAAGGGGAATCATGTCTACTCTTCCACTGGCGTAATTGGAATTGGTGTTACCATTCTAAACAAATACAAGAACTTGAGGGCAACAAGAAACACAGTGCACACACATTGTGTACTCTTGCAAACAGCAACACACTTTATTGTAACTCACAAGTTACATACAGAAGGCTGTTACATGGTTCATGGTGCAGCCCACCAACTAGATGGAGGCCTCAACTGATCCTTCTCCCATAGGTTCTAATTAAACGGCTGTAGGATAGGCCTTTAACCTCATTGGGAACTCCACCAATCTTTCATTTCTGAGTGTGCCCATGAAGTCCTTAAAATTATGGACACCTCAACCTGTTTACAGTTGTTAGGTAATGAGCCCACCATGGAACCAGTGCCAGGTATTCTGGGGGGTACTGTCCATGAGTAAATATGATAACTTCACTGCCCACTTAATCAACTTAATCCCTTCCCCTCTCTCTGGTCCTGTTCCCTACAGCACAACATAGTCAAGATGCTGTGTAGAGCTTTACTCTACCATACTTCTTGAGCAGAGCTCTATGTCGTAACCTTCCCACAAGTTCCAAAGTAAAATACATGACCCGTCACATATATTAGCCTGTTTACCATCACACAAGCATATATTTTATTTATTACCTACAATATATTAACATATAGAAATATGTTTATTATGTTTTATATTCAAGCTGATTTTATTCTACTAACACCAGCCATTTTAAAGGCTAAGATGTAAACTGACAGTGCATCTGGTAGATGGAGCTGAGTAGATTTAATTAAAAATACTTTAGATAAGGAGGAATGAATAGAATGGATTTTCAGGCTTCTATTAAATCAGAAAAATAAATAAAATCTTAGGTACTTAGCACTTTTTAAGTTCAATAAATATGCCTGAATATCACTGTAGCAAAAACTTCTGGCAAGTTGTGATCATTCATCAGTGCATGGAGTAACATCGCTTACAAGTTTGAGTTCACCTCTAATGCTTTCATGGTGTGCACTGATACCCTCCCAATAGAGGAAATGTGTAGTATGGTCCAAGGCAATACTCAATATATTTTTATGTTCATAATATGTAACTTTTGTGATAGTGTAATTTCAGCACACAGATAAACCAAAAAAGCATTTCATATGATCATCTGTATTGAATCATAGGATTTAGACTCCTGCTCTAGTAAGTGTAGATAAACTGGATGTCCCCTTCTGGATTGCTACCTCGTTGTGGTGAATGGGCTTGCGTACTTCAATGAAGCTATGAGCTATACCATGTAGGGTCACCCAAAATGGACAGACAAATTGTGGTCCATTGGAGAAGAAACTGGCAGCCCACTCCAGTATCTTTGCCATGAAAACCAAATGGATATGCACAACCAGAAACATAGACAGATGTGCCTGGCATGCTGCGTCCATATGGTCACCAAGAGTCAGATATGACTAAACAAAAAAAAAGGACTGAACTTAAATCATGTTATTATGTTACCATGTAAAAGCAAATACATAAAGAGTTAGTAGATACCAGGATTGGTTGATCTCAGTAGATAGCCTAGCGCTCCAGAAGCTGTTCTATATGAACAGTATTTTTTCGGATACATATAAATATATAGTAGTAACTTGCCTGTCAAAAATGTTGGGATTTAAATTGTAAGGCTGGCAATGCTGTTTGCCACCCAATGTGAGGCTTTTGCTCCTCTGAGTACCATTTGCATGGTGTGCGCTGACTGCTGTTGGTTTTATTTTCAAAGGCCCATGTGCCTGGCGTTGTTCGTGTAAGTGTTACTGTCTTCGGTGTCGTGTATTTTCTAAATTCTGCATGCCTGGCATGCCTCAGCCTCGTTTTCATCCTGTTTCAGAATTTTTATGTTTTTTTCCCTACTTCAGCGATTTATGATCGTTAAAAAAGACAAAATATGCCTCAAATTAACTTGCCACCTCACTCTGGTTCTGGCTCTGGCTCTTCTACTGTGCTGTGTGTGAATGTGTAAGTAAATTTTAGGCATATTTGTGTTTTTTTGCAGGCTTTTCCAGTTCAGTGGTTCGGCCGTTAAAGTTGTTTTTTTGCGAGCCCCGCAGTCCATCTACATACTTCGGGTCCTAAGTCCTGCGTGTCTTGGGATTAGCATCAGCTAAGTCCTGCATGTCCACCCCTGCAATAAGAGCCTTTGGTGCTCATTGCAGCCTAAGTCCCGCGTGCTTCAACTGCTCACCTTGCTTTGCAAGGCTTGCAGTGCAGTGAGCACTTTTGCAGCTTATTGCAACCTAAGTCCTGCATGCCACAACTGCTTGCCTCGATTTGCGAGGCTCGCATTGAAATGAGCGCCTTCGGCTCTCATTGCAGTCTAAGTTTCGCATGCCTCAACTGCTTGCCTCGATTCGCGAGGCTCACATTGTAATGAGCGCATTTGGTGCTCATTGCATCCTAAGTCTTGCGTGCCTTCACTGCTCGCCTAGCTTCACGAGGCTCACAATGCAATGAGCGCCTTCTGCAGTTGCGACCCTCACAATGCAACCTAAGTGCTGCGCCGCTGCTTCGCCTCGCTTTTCGAGGCTCGCATGTGTGACGGCACCGCTGGCTGGAATGAGCGTCTTTGCCGCTCATTGCAGCCTAAGTGCTTTGCGGCTGCTTCGCCTCGCTTTGCGAGGCTTGCATATGTGCCGCTGGCTCGCCTCGCTTCTCTACCAACTGCATTTCCAACATTGCAAACGTCCCCAACACTGACAACTATATATGTGATAACTGGTGCAAGGACTGTCGTTGCTACAGATACATTGCTTTATGTTATTGTCATGCTACTGCTAAATTTGCATGACATTAATCCAGAAACTGGAGCATGGGCTGTTATTGCTACAGTTACGTTGCTATATATTATTTTCATGCTTATGCTAAGTTTGCATGACATTGATGCAGAAATACTGTACCAGACCTTTGGTGTGGATAAAAGTTCTTATAATGGACCATTAATGAAGTAAGAGGGGCTCAGATCTTTATGAAAATAACTATAAGGACATTATCAGGTTGTGACTATATAAGATAATGGTGGCCAACTGAATACTTACAGGTATGTAGAGAAGCCTTATCTAATAGTAAAAAGATATACATACATTATGTTAAAGTTAAGGGTATATTATTGACCGCTAATAATAATGGTAATATGGTGCCTCTAAGAGTCTAGATACAATAAGAGCATAGTATAAGGAGCAGTCCTCTGTTGTACAGGAGTTCTAGAAATATGGTCTTCAGGGTTCTCTTGGTTCTCCTGATATATTCTAGGCTGCAGAAGCATGTAATCACATATGTAGTCGGAAACAGTTTTTGAAGTGTTGAATCATGAAGGACTTTGTTTTCTGGGTTGAAAGGACTTTGTTCCTTTCAGTTGTTTTGAGGTAGGTACATGTAACACATCCTTTAGTTCCACATTTATATGTGCCCCCCATGTGGCATATGGACCCCTTGGGTTTCTTAGTGTTTGATCACAGTTCACTTGGGGCAAGCAGGTCTTTGAGGTTACAGTTTTTCTTGAAGGTAATGGTTGGTTTGTCCAGTAACACTTCTGTCAGTACTTCATCTTCCAATGAGATAGGCCAGAATTTTCCAACGCTGCTCTTGATAGACTTGGCGGCGCTATTATATCTCGTAAGGAATCTTATCTGATTATTCACATCTTTATTATTCTTTGCAGTTTTTTCCTTCTTTATCAGTTCTGCTCTATTACCTTCTCTTGACTGTGCTTGCGCCTTTTTGACCATATCTTCTTGATACCCTTTGTCCAGAAATTATTTCACAAGTTTATCACTCTCCTGGTCATAATCATGGGTATGTGTGCAATCTCTGCGTATCCTCTTGAACTGTCCTGACAGAATGTTTTTTTATCCATCTGGGGTCATGTCCGCTGGTTGCATGTAGGTATCCATAAGTATCTGTTTGTTTAACATATAGTTTTGAGATGGCATGTTGGTCTTTGCCCTCTAAAATGATATCCAGAAATGGAATATATGCTTTGTCATGATTCATAGTAAATTTTAAATCCATGTTGTTTTGATTTACATATTGGAGACATATATCCTTATCTCCTGTTGATTGTTCCTGCCAGAAGATAATGATATCGTCGATGAACCTTTTCCAGCAGACAATATTGGATATGAAGGGATTATTATTCCAGATGTAGATGTCCTCCCACATCCCCATATAAAAGTTATCAAAACTTGTGTCGAACTTTGTCCCCATCGCTGTGCCAGTTTTTTGTAGATAATATTTCCCCTCGAACAAAAAGTAGTTATGTTGCAGGATGAATAAAATGGAGTTCAGAATGAAGTTAGACTGAATATCACCCATCCCTCCTTCCATGTACATCCATCTTTTAGATGCAGCTGCCCCAAGATCTTGGGGGATAGAAGTGTAAAGGGAGGTGACATCCAAAGTCATCCAACTGTAGGAATCATGCCAGGGTAGAGATTCCATAACTTCTAGAACATGGGGTGTGTCCCTAATGTATGATTTCAAGTCAAGTTCCAAGGGTTTTAAGAAGTGGTCGACATATTGGCATAATTTTTCAGTGAGAGAACCAATTCCGGAAACTATAGGTCTACTTGGTGGATTGTTGGGGTTTTTGTGGACCTTTGGTAGGTGGTAAATGATGGCCCATTTTGGAAATTTGACATCCAGAAATTGTTTTTCCTTTTTGTTTGGGATGCCGTTGTCAAAGAAACGTGTTATCAGGGCAGTGTATTCTTGGAGGAATTTTTCTGTTGGATCACTGTCCAGTCGGTAGTAGGTGTTGATGTAATTTATAAGATTGTATGCTTCTTTTAGATAGTCCTCTTTATTTTAAATCACTATATCCCCTCCTTTGTTGACTTGTCTGATCACTAAATGTCTAAACCTCCTGAAAAAATACACCACAATAATTTCTTCCCTGTTTAGAACCATTTTTTGATATGAGTTGTGGAGCAGATCACAGATATAAAACTGTGAGTAAAATATGGACTTGGGTTGGTATGAAGAATGAAGAATGCCTTTCTCTAGAGTTGAGCTAGTAGAAATATTGATGGAGGATCCTTCTGAGGTAAATTCATCATACTCTGGACTGTTAGATACTAAGTCTTCCAATACATGAAGGACCGTTCATCAAAGTCTTGTTCATCAAAGGGAGCTCAGAGAGGTGCCTGTGGTTCTGAAAGGTGTGCTGCTAATTCTTCATTTATGGACAGTTTATTGAAATGTATTTTTAGGGTGAAGTCAATAAACTGTTCAAATGAATTCAGCTCAGCATCCGGTGCAAAAGAGACAGGTTGAGAATTTTAATAGTGTCAATTATTTGTCTTTTCGTCTTTTGTAGTTGTACAATTCTCCCTCCTCTGCATCCTTTCCTTGTTCTATGCTTATTCCTCCCCCCCCCCCCCCCCATTCTCTGGGGTGTTGGTGACAACCTTATTGGGCTTAAATTCGGATTGGGGAGAATGCTTGGTGTTGCAATCAGGGTTTTGGATAGTGGGATGTTTGGTTTTGACTATATTCCCAGTGTCACTGCTATGGGGTTCTTGTACATCTAGTAATACAGATGGGTAATACAGGGATGGGTATGGTGGGAGTTTAACGGGGAGTTACCCTACCCTTCTTATCTAAAAGCAAATACAGCTATTAATTTATTATTTACAATTGTGCTTTACTGTGTTCGTCCTTTACTTTTTTTTGCTTTACTTAATTATCACCAAAGAAGATGGTACTCAGATCACAAAAAATAAACTAATGTCTTCCCTGTGAAAACAAAAATCAAATATAAATACTTAACTGAATACTTAAAGCTGTATTTATTTAATTTCACTAATTTCTAAAACATTTGGAAGTCTTCAAAGGAGCTTACTGTAAATATTTGACCTCTGAGGCCCTTTACCAGCTGAATGCTTTTGACTGGATAACAAAACCAAGCAATTTATACACAAAAGTTTGGTCAGGTAAATGTGTGCTAGCATTATTATTAGTAATAGTAGTTACTTGCCTGTATCATATAATGGTATTCTCTCTCTCTCCCTCTCCCTCTCCCTTTCTCTCTCCCTCTCCCTCTTCCTCTCCCTCTCCCTCTTCCTCTCCCTCTTCCTCTTCCTCTTCCTCTCCTCTCCCTCTCCCTCTTCCTCTTCCTCTCCCTCTTCATCTCCCTTCCAAACCTCTCCCATCTCTTTCCTCCCCACCCACTCTCCCTCTCTTCCCTCCCATCCTCCCCTTCCACTCTCTCCTACCCTATCTCTCTCTCTATCTCCCTTTCTCACTTCTTCCCACAATCTCCCTCTCTCTCCTTTCCCTCAGTCCTTCTCACCCTCCCTTCCCATCCTCTATTCCCACCCTCCCTTTCCATCCTCTCCCTCTCTCTCTCCCCACGCTCCCTTCCTATCCTCTCCCTCTCTCTCTCCCTTCCCTTACTCCTTTCCCATCCTCCCTTCACATCCTCTCCCTCTCTCTCCTTTCTCACCCTCCCTTCACATTCTCCCCCTCTCTCTCCTTTTCCACCCTCCCTTCCCATCCTCTTCCTCTCTCTCGTTACTCACAAGCTGAAAGCTATTATAGTGGATTAGTATTGTTATTATTATAATAATCATATATAATAAAAATGATAATAAGAATAATAATGTATTATTAATAATTCAGGATTTTATTCCCTTTAAAAATGTACATTTTATTTGTGTGAATGAGCAGTATCATTCTTATATGTAAAAATATGCAAGCTCAGACATTGCTGTCCCCAGAAAACTACATTAGAAAAAAAGAGCAACGAAAAAGAACAGCATAAAGGGCAGAATTTGTTCAACCTAACAGAGAATTTCATAAATTTTGTCCTTGAGTTTGCTAGTCGTAATATTATCTTAACTGGGATTTTTTTTTCATAAATTACATTCTGTCTCGCACAGGAGGATCTGAACTTTCCAAATTTAAATCCGTTTTATTTCTACATTTTGTGCTACAGTGACTGATATTTTTTAAATTAAATCTTTGGCAAGTACTGGCTACACTGAGATGGCTGTGCGAAAACTACCAGCTGTTTTCTTTTTTTTTCTTCACTGATTTAAACTTCTGTAATTTCTTTTTTAAGTTTTAAATCCAACATACTCTAAACTTGATATGGGAACATTGTAAATAGAGTTTAAAGGTGCAGTTCAGTAGGAGGAATTACAGTATTTACTTATTTATCTCTCACCAGCTATAAGATTTAACTAACATAAAAAAACATATTTCAATTTGCATCTCTCATAACTGTTAAAACTTAGAAACATGTATATTCACAAGGTTCACTGACCTTCTCATTGTTTTTTGTAGCATAGTTTTGCCTATTCCCTATTTATCGTACCACTTTTTAAAAAACTAGTCTTGGAGAAATGTTCTGTAATAGTATAAAAAATATTTTTTTATTCATTCACTTTTGTTTACTGCAGGTGTCGCTAGCTTTGATTGTTTTTCTCAATTGTCATGTGTTGACATTCCACATCAATGTGACAGCCTTTCAATCAAATTGAATAGAGATTTATCTGAATCCAAAATATCTCCCAGGTTACTGAACAAGTTAGGGAAAAAGTGAACGATTCCCTTTAATAATGTAAAACTGAATCCACTATAATAGTTTACATAATGTGAGTAACTCCTGTGCGATGTGTACGGCATTAGGAGGGGAGAGAGGGAGGGGGACAAAGGGAGAGAGAGAGGTGGACAGAGAGAGAGAGGGAGAAGGATAAAGAGGGAGGGGGAGGGAGAGAGAGAGGGAGAAGGATAAAGAGGGAGGGGGAAATAGAGAGGGAGGGGAAAGAGAAATGGAGAAAGAGAGGAGAGGGAGAGAGCACACAGAGTGCAGAGAGAGGGCCCACAGAGAGCACAGAGAAAGAGCCCACACACACAGAGAGGGCGCAGAGAGTGGCAGAGGGCGCATAGAGAGAGACAGAGGGCACACAAAGACAGCACAGAGAGAGACAGAACAGACCATAGAAATTACATATGGCACCGTCATTTATGACGGGCAAGTTACTAGTATAGTAATAATATATTTAAAGTTAATAGTATTATTTTCCTTTCTAAAAATGTTTTACACATTATCAAATTAAGGCTTTCAGACACGAATATTAGACTTGGTGGACATTTAACTGAATAGTTCAGCACCCTAAAATAACCAACCAAATGAGTTTTTTGCCCGCAAGATGATATTCTGTAATGTGTAATTTATCGAAAATACATTTCAAATAATTTAGGTAAGTTATAATTTGTCAGTAAAAATTCAGTGCCCAGGACAGTCCACCTAAATATTTTCAAAAGCATTCAGAAAGTCATCCATTCAGAAACAATTACATCAGTTGTGCATTTAAACATAAAGTGGAAAGTCCAGCTGAGTTTAAGAGTTGTTTGACTTTTCCTTGCTTTTTTAAAAGAAAAGGTTGACTTAACCAAACAATTTATATATATATATATATATATATATATATATATATATATTTATATATATATATATATATTCTTACAAAAAACACAATCTAGCCTTTAATATGTATGTTTTTGGAGGCCATATAATCCCTTTAATTGTTAATTCTGCTATCGTTTACAAATTTGGAGGAAAGCGCTTAGATCACCAGCCCCACTTTTTAATCAAGCGCATATTTGTTCCTGCACTATATCTTTGTCAGCTACCACCTCATTAGTTCTTTATTTAGTATGGCATTATCTTTAAGTGTACGGATCTATCTAAATGCTAAGTAATGATTTAATTCAAAGGGTATTTAAATCTGTTTTGCCTGGACTTTTAGATAAAGCTCACGTGTATAGTATCATTACAAACTAAAAGGGAAATTGTCCATAATTGCAAACATTTGAATAATACATGTGTGTGTGGCGCAGTAGCTGTGATAGGACGTGTGTTTTTTTTGGTTATATTACTCAACACAATGGATTTTTAAAAAGATCATCTGGTTTAACATATTGTTTAATTATTTTACTATATAATCAACTATATGTATGGAAACATTGCAAATTAAGTTTAAAAGTGCAGTTCACGTTTATCAGAATTATTTCTTCTAATTGGTGTTTTTGCAAAGTAACAGAGACTAATTAAAACCCATAAATATACAACTGCAAAAAACACATATAGGGTAGGAATTAGTATAATACATTACAAGTGGTGTGAAACGCGTAAATAGAGTTTGATTAGCAGAGAAGAGACAAATTGTTATTGCCAAAAGCTGATAATATATAAGAACTTCTGGGAGAAAGTATGCAGTTGGTGTAGGTTCTGCCATGGGATACAGTAAAATGTGTAAGTGGAGATGATATCAAGTATCAACAACATTGGATGACCACTTAACTGCTCATTTAAAAGGAGAATATTACCCACCTTGTATTATAGTGCAAAAAAAAGTGGGATAATAATCCCCTTATAAAAACAGTTGAGTGGTCCTTCAATGCTGTTGATGCTGTAGTTGAAACACTCCCGCTGTATGCTTCTAAAAGGATTTGACTTGAGTCAGCATTTAGTTGGGCTATTAAATGGAGATTATATATAAGGACTTCAGGGAAAACATTTGTGATAAGTAAAGACTTATAAAGTCAAAAGTGGTGCAGGAAGAAGGTAGACAGTCAACGGTTAGTGTCCATAATAGGATATAGGGCGAAGGTATATTGTCTGTTAGTGGTGATAGGTTATGAGGGGGTGAATGGAGAAAGTGGATGGATTTAAAACCCAACACTATTTTATAATAGGCAGCAGAAATGGTCTGGACCAAGCTTCTCCTCATGGCTCCCCAGACATGCTGGCATTTTAGCACAACACGGTGTGACCACAGGTGAGGCAATTATAGGCTTCATTGCCTGTTAAATACCAATTTCCTCATCTGTGGTCACACACGGTTACACTGATATCCTGGCCTGTCTGGGGAGCCATGAGGAGAGGTTTGGGAACCACTGGTCTGGACAAAAATGGATGCTAAGCTATGATTAGGTGCAAGGTAAGGGTAGTAGATCTGGGTGGATTGGTAATATGTGAAGGGTGCTTATCAAGCCAATATCGGAAGTTCCAATAACAATTCTCATAGATTTCTCAAGACTACATTTCCATCTCTGGTTCATTTAGAATGTTTCAAGTGTTTCAAGTTCCAGTTAGAATTACTTAGTCTGATAATAATGCTTTCATCTATTACATCCCAACCTTCTTGTCTTTACTTAGAAAGGTGTAGCATTTTCTTTGTTAATAGATAGTTTGATTATGGTCAGTCCCCATTTTTGAGAAAAAACCCTATTGTTCTCCAAGCCTCCCACAACTAGGAAATATAAATATTGCAATGTGGATTTTGAAGCTAAGGTTATTGCATAACTATTGTTCATCTTATGTGTGTGTGTATATATATATATATACAGTATATATATTAGTAACTTACAAATCAAAAATGACGGAAATAAAATTGTAAGGCTGGCAATGCTGTTAGCAACACAATGCGAGGATATGGGCCCCTTCGGCGCTCATTGTGAGCCTCTTTCCCCGTGTACTGGGTTAACTGTTACTGCCTTGGGTTAAGTGTTAGTGGCTTGAGTTAAGTCTTAATGCTCGTTTTTACGTTTTTTCTGCCTCTTTTTATGTCCTTCAGCCTCGTTTTCGTCTTGTTTACGTTGTTCAGCAGCCATTTTCTTCTTGCTTCAGCGATTTTTGATTCTGAAAAAAGGCAATATAAGACTCAAATTAACTTGAAATCTGTGTGTAAGTCAATTTGAGGCATATTTGTGTGTTTTTGCAGGTCTTTTCAGTTTGGAGGTTCGTCCATTAAAGTCTTTTTTTTTTGCGAGCCATGCAGGCCATCTGTGTGCTTCGGGTCCTAAGTAATACGGGGCCTCGCGATGAGCGCCTTTGGCGCTCATTGCAGCTAAGTCCCGCATGTCTCAGGATGGGCCTAAGTCCCGCATGCCTGAACTGCTTGCCTCGCTTTGCAGTCAACGGCTCACCTCACTTCGCGAGGCTCGCAAAGCATGACAACCCCGAAAACGTGACCAGCGTTCTTGCACTGACATATATATATATATATATATATATATATATGTATATATATATATATAATAGTTTTTGGTTTATTTCATTTACACAGAGCTTATGAGAAATAAAGTTATGTGTTGAGGTTCAATAAATGTTATTGCTGCTACCTGGATACATGCTGCGGGCTGTATTTCTTCCGTGGGGAGTATTTATAGTTATACATTTTTATTGTTTTCAGTCTTGTGCATCATCTCTTTCATCACTGATTCAGACGAGATGAAATACAAATCTCACAGAGAGGATCTGGTTTTACTCAGTTGGGCAGCAGAAAGCTCATCACCCATTTTAATAGTGTTATATATATATATATATATATATATATATATATATATATATATATATAATTATCTATGATGTGTCAATAGTCAATATTAACATATATGAAATATTAAATTTTTTTTAATAAAACATTTTTGGGGGTATTTTAGACCTGTGATATATTTATCAGATAACTTTCTCTGAATTTTTTTTCTTTCTTACAAACTTTATGGTGTAGCAATTTCCACTTTTTTCAAACCATCACAAAAGACATCTCCTTGGAAAAAAATGGACCGGTCTTTTCACAAGGTCACAAAACTTCCACACCGTAATTGTCAAGATGGTTTCTGATCTCTGAAAAACAAAGCTACCAACAGACGTCCTTTTTACCACTTTGCTCTCAGTGCTTACATAAAACCAGCCTTTAAAAGGTGCTTCTCCCACAGAATATAGAGCACTAGAGATAATGGGATGACCTTTTATGCGGCAGAGCTACAGAGATACTGAAGACATTTCTATACAATTACAACATCATAAAGAGAAGATGTTCCAGAGATGGAGCATTTAAAATTAAATAATTTAAATGCTATTAAATATAATATTAAAACATACAAGGTGGTTTATATTTTACAGTTTAAAACTACATTCTGTATTACTTCCAAGTATGCAATGTGATTTAATCCTTTATTCCCAGCAACCTGTAGTACATCTTAGCAAATACATTAAATGACCACTATGATAATATACTTGTGTATAACTAAATGTGATAATTGGGAAAATGTTTTTAGAAACAAACTAAACACATCCTTTACATTTTACCACTTTACTTAGGCTTCTGCTTTGTTTTGCTGCCTGCTGCTGTTTGTTACTTTCTCTGGATGGTGTGTTTTTGTAGACGAATGCGTTTTCTTTTAGTCCTGCTGAGAGCACTGTCAGTTGTAACTGCCACATTCCCATTGTACAGGGAAAAATTCCTGTAAATTAAAATACTTCTCCGTTGTCTTCTCCCCCTGGAAGTTGACCTGCTGAAACCAAAATGGCAGATTCCATAGCAATATAATTGTATTTAAAAAGTAATACATTTTTTAAATTGTAAAAATATACTGTTGTTGCTTTTTATTCGTTCAGTTGTGTCCAATTATCTGTGTTCCTATAGACAAAAGCACACCAGGCATATTTATTGTTGTGTCTCTGGTTGTGCTTATCCATAAGGTTTTCTTGGCAACGATACTGGAGTTCCTGCTGATTTATCTGACCTCTCTGCTATGACCTGTCCATCTTGGGTGACCCTACATGGTATAGCTCACTGCTTCATTAAAATAAACAAGCCCCTTCATCACAACAGGATAGAGATCCAGAAGGGAAAAACACATTACCTATTTTCAACTATAAATGTCAAACATATATAGGGTCTCATGTTCTAATCCTCCTTTTTACAGGCCTTTTGTATCTGTATGTTTGTAAAGACTTACATAGACAGTACCATAGAATGTTACAATACAAGATACAATACAATTATAGATCACGTATTATGGGTGCATCCTTGTAAACTAATGAGCTTTCTATTCGTTCCCCTGAAGGTGCTAGGAATTTTAGCTGCCACATTTCCACTGTTGCAGATGGAAGTAGTGGCAACGTGCATGGGCCCAGAATAGAGCAGGGTCCATCTACGGAGGGGGATTCTTAATGTTTTACTAGAGAAGAGGAGAGAATTATTTTTATAGAAAGGCGATCTGGTCACCTTACATGTGATCTGACCATCTGCATATATTTGGGGCTTTTTATTAACTCCAATAGAAACTAGCCTTCAATAGAAAAGCCCCAAAGTTGGGCACACAATTAATTTGCACTGGGGCCCTGCATTCACTAGCTCTGTTACTGGATAAAGGTTTTCGGTTTGCTCAATTATTCTTCCCACCTGCAAAAGTAAATCAGCAGAAACTAAAATGACAGCATCCCATATAGGTCTTCAGTTGTCTTTTAAAGGGATACTGTGATGCAGGCACATTTTTAAATATAGCATAATCACCAGAAAGTATCATGCTAACAAACACCTTTAAATATAATGTGGTTTCATTTCAGTATAATTACTTACTTTTTTAAATATTTTCTTCGCGATATTGTAGGCATCCATCTTATCCTCGACCTTCTCCTGCCCACTCTCTGTACACGGTCACTGGCTGCTTGCATTGGTTATTTTAGGGGTAGGGCATTACCCAGCAGTTCCTTGGTGTCAAAGGCTCATATACAGACACATAATTTGCCTTGTGCAATGTTTACTTTAGGATAAGGACACATCAAGGAACACAAGCAAACAGCCAGTGACCTTGAACTGATGGAGGGGAAGAAAATGGTCAAAGATCCAATTTGTAGAAGATTGCATACAAACCTGTTAACCATACCTACCTTGAGATCCTAGAAGACTAAAGTGTTTCTTTAAAAT
Source organism: Discoglossus pictus (assembly GCA_027410445.1). Lineage (NCBI taxonomy): Eukaryota > Metazoa > Chordata > Amphibia > Anura > Alytidae > Discoglossus > Discoglossus pictus. The sequence goes on from CM050165.1 coordinate 72,048,661, forward strand.
GTATTCTGGATTTAGACTATGGAGTAAGAGCTGGGCTATAACACCTCCCATACAGTGTATAGGGTATGCAGCAGCCAACCAGTAAAGGATAAGTGGGTGAATTAAAGATTGAGCGATTTCCTCTAAATCCTTGAAACTTCAATCTAAAGCTGGAGTCTTAGGATCAATCATGAAAGTATCTAGGTCTGATTTTATTGTGTTTAGTAGACTCTTATCACATTTCGGACTTCTTCCTCTTGTTTTTTTTTTCAGACATATTTCCAATCTGCCTTGTGTAGAAAATCTCTACATCACTAAAAGCTTTTTTTTATATAACTGTATTGTAGGAAGAAGAGTTGAGTAGTTCTTGTGAAAGGGTTACTTTACCGAAGTTTGTTAATAATCCTTTTTAGAGGAAGGAATAATGGAAGACAATTACCTTTAATTGCTTTAATGGGGTTACATCATTCTTATATAATTCTTCAAATGCTAAATATACAACCTGCTATTTTTAGTAAATTAACATCATTACATATTCTTGGTATTAACAGCTAAATTCTGTATAAATATATGAATAAAACTTTTATTCTTAAGAAAAAGCTGTATTAGAGGTTAATAATACTTTTTTGCAAATTTAATTTTATCAGCATTGTCAAGTCCTAAATAATCTGTTTGCAACAAAGTAGCAGTATAGCATATTCCATTGAGTACAAAAAGCATTATAAAGTTCACAAATTTATGCCATTTCATGTTAAATTACAGTTATTAAGAAAATATAAATCTTCCACCTCAGATGATAAACCCCCTCAGATGATATTTACTGATCTTTAGAGGTTAGAAAGACAAGAAGAGGATATTATCATGATTATTTTTTTTATATTTTATTTGTAGGGTGCCAACTTACTCAGTAGCGCTACACAGGGGTTAAGTACATACAAATAAAATATATATATATATACATATGAAGAGTGAGGGATCCGTAAATGTCCAGTAATCCAGTTGAATAATCAGAGTATTGCAGTTTATTCATAATAAATGTATTCATAATATATATATATATATATATATATATATATATATATAAAACACATTGCAAAAGAATGGAGAGCCCTGTCTTTGGCCCTCATTTAATTGCAATTTGGCCAATTGAATAGGGCCCTAAATAAGCACATAACATATATTTTTTAAAGAAGTTTTTAGTTAGTAAGCATCTATCCAAAAGCAAGGTTGTCACAAACTAAAAACTTCTTTAAAAAAAATATGCTATGTGCTTATTTTGGGTCCTATTCAATTGGCCAAATCGCAATTGAATGAGGCCCTTTGAGTTTAGAATGAAGTACATAGTGCTTTCCCTAAAGCATCTTACAAGGCTAAAAACGCGCAGACTTACAATCTACAGGGTTAGTGTGTGACACAAGAGGGTGATAGAGGTGTTATGCATATTAGGGCTAAAGGTGAGTTTTTAGTGAGTTTTTAAAAGATGTGAGGCAGGAGGATAGTCTATTGGAGCAAGGTAAGGAGTTTCAAAGAATAGGGGCAACAGGTGAAAAGTTTGGAGACGGGAGTGAGAGGAGGAAAGAAGATGGTAGTTAGCAAAGCTGGTCGGTGGAGTATTTTGAGACAAAAACAGAGATGTAAGCAGTGCATTATTATTGAGAGCTTTATAACTTAGAGCAGGGGTGGGCAAGTTCAATCCTTGAGAGCCATACACATGCCTGTATTTGATGATATTCCTTCTGCGCACAGGTGAGTCCATCACTTCTTCAGTCATCCTGATTGACTCACCTGTGCACAGAAAGGATATCTTCAAATCCAGGCAAGCGTGTGGCCCTCCAGGACTGAACTTGCCAACCCCTGAGTTAGGGTCATGCTACTTTTACTCTGGAGGCTACGGAAATCCTGCGACGTGACTGACAGAGAGGCGCTGCAGCTCTTCCATGGGACAGGACTTTCAGTTAAAGGGATTTTCATGTTGGCAATGGGGGTATCAGAATGCTTATCATTTAATATTATAAGATGTGCATGTTACCGAGTGCAGTTTGTATGCTCTCCTACAGGACATAAACTACATTAGTTTGGTAAATGACATCAGTAGATGCAGGTCCCACCCATGCAGTCCATACAACAGTTGAGTATAATGGGTGGAACAAGAAGCTCCTCGAGCCTTGTCTGCTTATAATAAAGCAATATGTTTTTGGTACTAGCGGTTTACTTACTACCATAAGATTTTATTATATAGCTGAAAAAAAATAATACTTTGGATTGCTCTTGAAGGGTCTATTCCAATCAAGGTTTTTAGGCTATCCCTTTTGTGCATTGTTGTATTAACCCTTAAACCTGACCACTAAGGCTTTGACTCACTGCCCTTCACACCGGTCAATATTTTTACCTAACATGTCACCTCTTAATATAATATTGCTTTAGGCAATATTAGTTTGGGACCAAATAAAAAATTTGAACATTTTTTTAAATTAATTTGAAATTATATATGTTTAGTGTTTAAATTGGTTAGCCTCTCGGATAACAATTACATCTACTTAATAAGTAGTTTTATTATTCATATTATTTTACTTAAAGCTTGGTAACCAATTTTCAAGCTAAATGGAAATAACTTTATGAATAAATATTACATTTCATCCAGTATAAGCTGATACTTCCTCACTGATAGCAATTAGGGTTTGCAGCATAGAGGATAACACACTAAATATTGATGACTTGTACCAAGCTGAGAATAATTTAATGTTTATGATTGTTAGAGCAGCAGGTGCAGCACCATGCTTTGCTGTTTATCTTTAGGGATTAGAATAGTAAAAAAAAGTCACCTCTCATTAACATGCAGCCAGGAATTTAGCAACTTAAAGGGATATCTAAGTTTGCTGGATTAATACATTTCTGCACTCTATAGGCAAAAAGCAGCCTATATGCATGCAGCACATCTCATAAAACATTTTACTTTTATTTATATGTAAAAATCCCTCTAAAGATGGTGTTGACACCCACAGGGGGTGTCTACACAACTTCCTTATCCCCACCCAATCAGCATGCAGCACCCAGGGAGTAATATGAACCCACTATTTACCTGCTCTTGCTTGCTCAGCCAATAGTAGAACAGTGTTGTCAGCCTCCCAGGCACTGCTGGGATACGACTCATCCCTGCTTCCTGTATATGCTGTGGGGTGTTCCCATAGCAACTAACTGTGCTATGTCTAAAATCTTTCATCTAATCCAGGGGTCACCAAACTCGGTCCTGGAGGGCCGTACCCAGGTCTGGATTTGAGGGTTTCCTTTCTGTGCACAGATGAGTCATTCAGGATGACTGAAGAAGCAATAGTCTCACCTGTTTGCAGCAAGGATATCCACAAATCCAGGCCTGGGTGTGGCCATCCAGGACCTTGTTTGGTGACCCCTGATCTACCCGGATTGGTCAAAACAAATTATGGAGGGGGTGTTAACCTTAATTTTAAACTGTTTATTTTTTTATTTTTTTTAATGCAAACATTTTTTTTATATCCTATTAATTCTCCTCTATCAGATGCATTCATAATCCAGGAAGCTTACATATCCATTTAAGTGCAATCAAGTTGCAGGAGTGTTTGCTGTTTATTACTTATTATATCAGATACAGCAACACAGCACAAGAGAGATACAACTCAACAGCACCATTGCAGTTCTCGCTGGTTATACTCACCATAGCATTGGCTCCCAATGTGAGCCCCTATTCAATTGATCTATTGTTGGTTACTGGAGCCTGTAATGTAGCTCGTAAACTAATTTGCTATTCAATTGGCGTCTTTTAGCTACCTGCAAACAATTTGCGGGTTACAAGCTTAAAATCCTTGTGGTTGTAAAATTGCAACTCCAACCCATCTAAGCCCTTGATCTTTCAGGCCCGTAAATGTTACGATCGCTATTCAATATCTATAATTCCTCAAGCCGGCAAATGTTTTCACACCCGTAAATGGCAAAAATTAAAGCAAATCCTATGGGTACCAGATAGGACTCGCAAGGTGGTTAAACACCTGATCATAGCACTGTAAATACAAATAATTTCAATTGAATAGGGGCTGTATGCTTTTACCACCCCTCCCAACAATTAATTGGTCAGAGAGATGCACATGTATTTTTTTAAAACTGTCAATATTGTTACTGATATATACCCAACAAGTCTATGCTTTGTTAGTGCTTTAATAACACTTTCTCCCCAATAAAAGCAATCACAGATAGCAAGTACAAAATCACGGGAGACCCCATAAAAGATTTGTGACAAATGGGTACTCTGACCAGCCGCTATGGCTGTTCAAAACCTTAACAAGTGGTCATATAGCCCTTGCTATTACTAATTTTGTACCCGTCCTTCATGTGATCCATTATCTGATTGACTGAGCTGGTGGTAGGCCTAGAGGAGGTATAGGGTTAGATGGAAGGTGTGGCCCACTCTCGAGCAAACAAGTGGTTAAAGTCTATGGTGGTCATAGGTATGGCTTTAATATTGGGGTTAATAGTCCCCCAAAGCACAAAGTGGTGGGGTAAAAAAGCTTCCTGTTAATTAGGAACCTCGATTTTTTTATTATTGCCATAGACGATGCGTTATGCAAAGGTATTATAACCCCCTTCTTGTCTATTTAATTTTCTTTGTTAAATTCTTTTCTACCAAAGGGGTGCTGGGAGAAAGAAAAAACTGCTTTTTTGATTACATTAGTTGTTCACATTTGTTTTGGCTGTTCGTTAGTTAGTCATTGTACACATTGTTTGGTTTAGTAAAAATGATTTTTTTATATTTTTTTTTCTCATGAGGTAGAGCCATTAACAAACATTAAACTTCTCACTTAAAAACAAAATTGAAGGAGGTGGAGCAAGCATTTGTATCTAGTTGATAGGCTGCTCTCAGCTTAATTTATAAGAGTATTTTTTTTTAGAAAGGTACACTGTGTAGTTCTTGAAAATAATATAAAACTAAAATTATATTATCTGCAAAATCGTATGCATGATTTTTAAGAAGTAAAAAAAATTTTGTTGCAATTTCATATCTGGAAAAAAATATTCTAAAACATTTAAAATATTATAGTATAAAGCTATTTTTTTCCCATTCAACTTTTTTTTATTATAATAAAGTATTGGTAAAAATGTACAGTTATGATATGTGTTGTTACATGTATGGGGATTGTATCTGTTTATTTTATTATTTTCAGGTTGCAGTCTTTGTAATTAAATATGTATTTTTTTATTTGTTCATCAATACATTTTTGTCTTCTTCAGATGCTAGTTCCCAGTTGTCAGTGGAAGGATAATGTTTCTTGAGAGTGGTTTGAGAAACATGTTAAACATCTCTTCCATGTCAAAAGGTCTTTCACAATAAACTCCAAAACATTAATAAAGAATGTTGATAGAAATTCAACAGTCTTCAACCACTTGTGATAAGAGGTTGGCATAAAAATATATTATATTAATTAAAAAGTAATTTTATTCAATCCATTATTGTTCTTTGAAAACTCATAACATTGTCATTTATCTAACCTATACAAGTTGGCAGGTTATTCTCTCATGGATCATTGGTCGGTCCTCTCTGCAGCTGGTTTTCCAGGTATGATATACTAGCAATCTGATCTTGACGTGCAAGACAAGGGAATCATTCTGTGCAGGAAAGGAACCGATGTGTTATTTAGCATGAATACCGTAGCAACTGAAACAAGTAATGTTAGAATTGAAACATATACTTTTCTTCTTTCTATTTTTTGATCAGGGTCAGCGCATTGGTTTGAATGAATGTTTTCAATTAAAAGGGTGTGTGGGGGGGGGGGTAAGATATCTTGCAGGCTATTAATTCTAATTGGTTGGGAAGCACTAACCATAATCAGACATTTAATGCTGCAAATTCTTAAACAGATATATCTTTGAAAGTCCTACACATGTGTGCCTTTCAATATAAATCATGTATATTTATTATTTTAGAATTATTGCTAAATCCTTGCTTGTCAGAGCATTATTACTTCTTATTAATCAATTATTATTCACTGTATTTTTAAACACTCATTTTGTGCCCTTTCTAAATTTACCTTCATTTCATTATGTGATCTTTCTTAAGTTAAATAATGTGTGGAAAATCAATCATGTAATGTACTTTGTGGTTCTTGGGAAATAAACCGTATCTAAGAAATAAGTTCAAATACAATCACGTTTATGGAAAATGTTTAACCTCAACTAGAGATTATTTGTGTAAAATGGTAAGGAAAAATGTAATTGGTATAAAAAAAGCACTTATACTGGAAATATGAATGAAGCTGAGCATTATTATTTTATTATTATTCTCTTTTTAGAAACCTAGCATTTTTCACAGCAATGGAAATCTGTTATAGTAAATAATACCAATGAAAATACAGATTTTATCGCTTATATATACAGGAATTAGAGAATTTACAGTCTCAAGGAGATTGTGCGGTTTGGAATATGAGAGAATAAGAGAGTGGTTCAAACAGCAGACTGGATTCACTGGAAAAGATGGCGGTTAATACATTATGTACTGTGTGGGCCAACAGTAGAAATGGTTTCTTTAATGCAGTGAAGCCCAAAAGGTAGAGTGGTGAATTCTGGAGTTTATTTATTGTCTGTAGCAGCCACTTCCAACACTAGTCATCAGGGCTTTATTCAAGTTTGTCACATTGTCAGGATGTATTGTTTGAGTACTGAAAATGAGTTCTAGATACCGCCCACTAGGATAACATTGGACACGTCTAATCTACACATTTCATTGCATAATATGATTATTTAATCATCACTAGAACTTACTAAGTAAGTGTTGGTATTGATAAGGAATTCATGTTTTTTTTTTATTTAGCATAAATACATTTTGCTTACCAAGGGCCAGATTAAATTCCAGCCTCGTAAGTCCAACATGTAGCAGGTAAGGGCTGCGTGCTTCCAACTTGCTTTACTTACATTGCTATTAAATTAGGAAGTGCTGCGAGCTACGATCGAGAGAGGCTATCTTGTAAACCAGTTCGTGGCCGTCGGGGTTGCATGCTTGATCGCAAACAATTAAGCCATCTCGTAGTTATGGGTTCAGATGGAGCCAATGGAAAAAGAGGGGAGGATAGATTTCAAAGTGCTTCAAATCCAGTTTGCGTTCGGTCCCACAAGCCAGATATAATGCAATATTAATAAAGCAGTAAATATGATGTTCTATTACATGCGAGTTACAGTATATGTTGTAACACCTTGATTGCAGGGATCGATATATAAATTATTCATGAAATAATGTATTTTTCTGGGCCGATTTGCGAGCTTGAGAATGTTGTGCTATTAATTCTAAGATCTAACATCACTTTCCCTTATAATAAATGTACAGTAGAGTGATTTTTGTTACAGTACAAGTGCTACATATTGGACTTTACCCCCCTAGCAAGTGCGCTCGAGCACACGTTGGCCTTTCGGCTCCATTTGCGTGTTACATGCTTGCTCACGAGTGACCACATTGCAATTTACCGTATTTTTCGCCGTATAAGACGCACTTTTTCTTCCCCAAAACTGGGGGAGGAAAGTTGGTGCGTCTTATACGGCGAATATACATTTTCACACTGCCTCTGTCCTCTTGATTTCACCCCAGCGCTTCCTACCAGCATCGCGTCGGCCGGTGCGTCCTAGTGACGTCACACACGCAACGCTGCAGTACACGTGGAGTGCTGGTAGGAAGCGCTGGGGTGAGATCAAGATGGCAGAGATCAGAAGGAAGGTGAGGATCAGGGGGATCAGGGGGGTCAGGGAGGATCAGGAGGGTCAGGGAGGGTCAAGGGCTCCCAAATGCTGCAGTATATGGATATGTATGTGTATGTATGTATGTGTGTGTGTGTGTATGTGTGTGTATGTGTGTGTATATATGTATGTATGTGTATGTATATTTATGTGTGTATGTATATGTATGTATGTGTATCTATAAAGGTGAGGATCAGGGGGGTCAGGGAGGATCAGGACGGTCAGGGAGGATCAGGAGGGTCAGGGAGGGTCAATGGCTCCCAAATGCTGCAGTATATGGATATGTATGTGTGTGTGTGTGTGTATGTATGTGTGTGTGTATGTATGTGTGTGTGTATGTATGTGTGTGTATATATGTATGTATGTGTGTGTATATTTATGTGTGTATGTATATGTATGTATGTGTGTATATATATATATATATATATATATATATATATATATATATATATATATATATATATATATTTGTGTGTAATGTAGGTGTGTATCTGTGTGTAAAGTGTATTTGTGTTTGAGTGTATTTGTGTTTGATTCAGATTTTTTTTTTCTTGTTTTCCTCCTCTAAAAACTAGGTGCGTCTTATCTGCCGGTGCGTCTTATAGGGCGAAAAATACGGTAATAGCTGAATTGAACAAGTAGCCATTATGGGCATGACAGATCAAAGGATTTACATGCTCGAATTTCAACGTTGTTTTCCACGTAGCCTATTCTCGGGCTTCCTGCGGGTTACCACGCAAAGTCAGCTGCAAGCAACATTACAAGGCATCTTAACACGCAAATAGCCCTAAGATGACGGTTACGGGCTATGTGTTAACACGTAGCCCCAATTTAATAGGGCTACAAATTCATTTGGCCAAGTAAACAGTTCAGTGATATTTTACCTTTCTTATTACCAGAACAAGTTAGAAAAGGATATCAGATCTTTCCAACTACAGAGTTTTTCTACTCAGTGACACACCGCAGTCATACATCAAAAGAACTGTATCATTACGCTTTTAATAGGTCAATACCAAAAGAGAAAGAATGCTCAAAACAACAAGCAAATGTGTGCTACGGTCAAACATTGAAAGTGATAAAATACTGCACCTTTCAGCTAATAATCTGAAGTTCCATTACCACTCAGCCATAAACTGAATTATCAGTGACGTACAACCTGGATTATTCTAGCTGCCTCTTGCTCCATATATCTAAGCACTGACACTTAATTATGTTGCCCCACAGTAGATCAAGTTTTACAACAGCAACAGAGATTAGCACAGTTTTATATTGAGGATATTCAGAAGATAAACAACTTGAGCAGGAGTCTATTGCACTGCCTTCAGAGGGATTCTAAACCTAAATTTTATAAAATTATTTGACCTGGTAAAAAATAAAAAAGATTCCAGCTCGTTGCCTCTTGCTTCAGAATGTTTTAATACCAAAGGACTTGATTGCCCAAGCTTCATTAAAATGGACAGTTTTAATCTAATTTGCTTTATGATGGATTCTTCAAACAAATACTACAGAGAAAAGAAAATATGTAATGTATGTTAATGCATGACAATGAACCTGGAGTATAAATCCCATTTCCCTGGTGTTGAGTCACCAGGGTTTGCACACGTCTAGTTTATCCATTACTTGTGTGGTTCATTTCAACTAATATATTTTGTGCAGTGTCCATCAGGTTTAATCTGGGCCCTGACCTTTAAAAAACATCTTCATTAATTACTAAAGAATACCACAGAAATTACACACAATTCACAGGGTAATATTAAAGTTTATATAAATGTGAGCAAACAGAGGCCACAGTTCAATATGTTTTTACTTATTCGCATTGTAGAAAAAAGAGTTAAATAAAAGTGATTCAACTGATTCATAATCTGTTGATCAATAATTTATTGAAAGGGAAGAATACCAGGGGATATATAATCATTAAATTAATTCTACATATATTCACTCCATGTTAGACCAAAGGGTATACCCACCTATATTAAGTTAATAACCGGTACCCATGTATTAATATGTCAAATGTAACCACAAAAAAAAGAAAAATACATACATCAATTGATTAGTCTTTTTCTTTTGTCTTTTCCTTTTTTCTTTTTTGGTTATATTTAAGAATAACCGGAGACATGCTGATATGTCAATCTTAGCAGTAGTGCAGGGGTAAACAAGTTCGGCCCTGGAGGGCCACACACACGACTGCATTTGAAGATATCCTTTCTTAAGAAGTGATTGACTCACCTGTGCACAGAAAGGATATCTTCAAATGCAGTCAAGTGTGTGGGCCTCCAGGACTGGACTTGCCCAACCCTGCTGTAGTGGATGCAATACTGCAGAAAAACTGGTGTGTTTATCATGTTAGGACGGGTAGGTGTGCTCATGGTAGGTTTTATTGTATTTTCAGCGGTAGATTTTTCTATTACCATTTTATTCAGCAGGACACATTTTTATATGTAGCTTGGGTATGTATTCCGGCTTCACATATATTGGCCAGAAACCAGCTTTTGTTTAGTCCCATAGAAGACAAGAATATGGGCTCATTTCCATGTCTCTACCCAAAGTCTAAGATTGCACTGGAAACATGGTATATTTTGAGTTGGGTCTGGGTTCTCTGTCCTGTTTTAGATGTGCTATTGTATACACAATGACCCCAATTTAATTGTCCAAATTACATGAGCCCGTAATGGAGACCGTAAATGTTTCTGATATTTAATTGGCTATATTTTGCTACTTGAATTCCAATTGCGAGTTACAGGCTCAATATCACTGCGGTTGTCAAAAATTTAACTCCGTCCTATCTCCTCCTTTGATTTTTCAATCCCGTAAATGTTACCAGTGCTAAAGACGCAAAATCCATATTCAATTACAACAATTCAACAAGGATGCAATTGCCTTGAAACCTGTAAATGGAAAATGTATCAAAAAATGATACAAGTACTAAATAGGACCCGCAAGTGGGTTAAAAACCTGTTTGTAACAATGCAAAAGTGAAGAAACACACTAATATACTTAAGAATACTGGAAAAGCAATGAAAGGCATTAGAATTAATTGCACAACAGTCTCAAGCTCGCAAATCTGCAACAAAAATATTAATATATATTTTTTTATGTTTTTTTTCCGTAATATCGAACCAGAGAATCAAGGAGTTAATACATATCAGGGAACCTGCATGGACTAGTTGCTATATTGATTTTTATTGATTTCTACATTTCTGGATTGCGAGTCCGATTGCAAATCATACTTCTAAACACTAATTGATTGTAGTTTAAACTCCATATTTTACTGACGTCATGATGGTGGTCTCATTTACTACTGGCTCTGTCTAAATTGTAACTCATGGTCTTGCTTAATTGATCATGATTATGCCCTGAAATGCTATGTACGGGTTCATGGTTTGCGTGTTTGGGCTTCGAACGTGTAAATCTGTAACAAATTTGGAACCTGCAGCCAAAAGTTCAGTTTAAAGGTAATTACGGGCTTGCAATTAAGTAGGGGCCAATGCTATTATTTACTTAGAAAAACTGTCTAAGTACATCATACCATATCCATGTTTAAAGTATATTAAAGTAACACTGCAATTTATAGTGAACCTTATTATCTTATCACTACCCATAAACCCTGCCTCTGATGGAAGAACTGTACAAACATAATTATGGTTTGCTAGAAGCATGTAGATGTTTTCGAAATCATTTTTTGATGATGCCATTATTTTATCAATACAGTTCTCTGTTACAAAATATCCCCTGACATAGGGCCTCATTCAATTGCAATTTGGCCAATTGAATAGGCCTCTATATAAGCACATAGCATATTTTTTTACAGAAGTTTTTAGTTAGTGAAGACCTTGCTTTTGGATAGAAGTTCACTAATTAAAAACTTCTGTAAAACATATGCTGTGTGCTTATATAGAGCCCTATTCAATTGGCCAAATCACATTTGAATAAGGCCCATACTCAGTGCGAAAAGTAGATGTCAAATCAGATCGAACTGCCTCATGAACGTCTAAAAGTGCACACAGCAGGCCTCTATAAGCAGATGTCCATCTTTTCCGAGGGGCCAAACAAGCCACCTTATGTATTTCTATGGAGAGGTAAAACCTGCATTAGTGCAGTATATCTAATTGTAAGGACTTTTCAGGTGTACAGAGAATATGCTAAAACTACAAAAAGCAGAATGCCAAATGCACAAAAAGTGTGTGAAACTGTGTGCCATTATATATACATGTGCTAGCTTGTCTGTGTGCATGGGATACAGATAATCATATATATTTGAATGGGCCCTTGGCGAAAAAACATTAAATATGTCTCTGATGTGAGGATGTACTAGTGTTACTTTATAGAAAGGGCATTTATTTTTTATTTTTACTTTTTTTGTAACTGTGCTAGTGGCATTTAAACATTCTATGGACCAACAGAAATATTTAGCTTGCTATTACAGTATATTATGGTCCATGAGGTCACGAAAAGTCAGAAACGACTGAACAATGACAAAAAAATGAAACAAGTTGGGTATAATATAGTTATGAATTGGGACTTTAAGCTGCTTTTTCTTTTAGATAATCAGAATTAGAATTTGTATTATTTCCTAGTAGCTCCTAAGTATATAAAATGCCAACTAAAATAATTTGTTTCTTGTGTTGAACTAGTAACACATCCTGTTTCACTATCAGTGATCTTCTGCTTGAGTGGCATTGAGGAAGATTAGGATGGGGCATACATTTCAATTAATCATTCTGGGACAGGTCAGCAATTGAATAGTAATACAGGTTATTTGGCAAACGTTATACTGTATATTGTTGTATTTTTAGTGTTAAGCAGAACAACACTTTTTACAAAAGGCTCATCTATGTGGTTTTATGTAAGCCATGTTTTCCGGATATCTTGCTTGTGTATAGGTGAGTCAATCAGTGACACAATCATTTTGATTTACTTAAAAGACAACAGCACAATGAAATATATATATATATATATATATATATATACTTTGAGACTGACTAAGAGCAGAAGTAACAGAGAAAAAGTCAGCTGCAGAAACCTGGAGGGATCCATGATACTTTGGTAGAAGTTGTGTGTGTGAGACGTGTCCCATGCATGATCCATTTAGGCTAAGATGATGAATAACGGACACGACGACTGAAATGGGAGAACAACGGGCCACAGCTTTATTTATAAACAATTGTATATAACAACACATAACTTTATTTACACAAAATACGGTAATACTTTTTCCGGGGGAGGAGCCCGGCCACGGACAGTGACCTCACGCTTTGGGCCCTGCCCAAAGCCCCAATGCTTATATTAAGCACGCCCTGTGAGGTAGGGCCAACGCCCACTTAGGCCAGTGGGCCGGGCAACTCACCTCCCGCCAAGCCATAAACCTAGAAAAATACACCAAAATTGCCACTTCTCCACAAATTCCTTGAATACAAAACTCTTTTTTTTTATTTTTTATATAACTATTTACATTTTTCATTTTTACAATCAACCAAATTAACAGGGTGGGTGGGATTTCAGTCCGGGGACCGCGCTGCTGTGCCAAACGGCGTGAAACGCGGATGCACGACACGCCACCGACGCAGCTGATTGGCTGACGGCCTCACATGCTCCACTGGGTCACGCGACACGTGCTGACCCAGGAAGCCTGTGCAGCCTCCGCGTCAGACAGGTGTTTACAATTGTGGAGAGCTATGGTTCCATCCTTGGGTTTCCTGCTTCTGGGACAATGAGGAGGGAGAATGTGGAGTCAATTTTAATACTATCCAGTTATTAAACAATGGCTCCAGACTTCGGCCTGTTGCCTCCTCCACCTCCTCCATCCACTGATCACTACAAACTCACACCCATCATCTAACTCTCCGGATGTGATTTAAGAAACACAAAATGGACTCCTGCACTCACAACAGTCTTAAAAAATCCAGATGTTTGGTACATACATAAGAAATAAAAATGTTTTTTGTCAGCTGCCATGGTCATTTAATAGCTCACACAAGGATATCCAGCAAATGTATCCTGGAATGGCCCCCAGGACAAGCCTGTTTTAGACTGATTTGCAAATGGGTAAGAAAAAACATTTCTAATGTGTTTGGGTTCTCTTCTAATTATAACTGCTAAACAACTGTGTCTGACATTTACATTTTGTACAACAAGCAACTGAAAGCTAATTGATGTAAATTAAAAAATACTCTGTAACTATGCACCAAGTAACACGTCTGATTTCAAGGTATTTTGATATATAAAATAAATTTATGCTTGAATGCAAATATGTGTGAAAATGAGATACAATATAATTTTAAATTTAAGCTTTGTTTAGTTTTTTTTTGTTTTGTTGGCCAACAGACATAATTACCTAATTGCATAATCATGTCTGATCTAAGCAAGACGTTAGATTTGTAATTTGTGCAATCAAGGAAAGAGAGTAAATAAATGTAAATTGTTTATGTTATTTAGTGCCAGACTGTCGGTTTTGTTCAGTTGTCAGTTTATAAAATGTTGAAATATAAAAAGCCTATTGTATTCATGGGGTGAGATCTTGCATGGCAATGTACTGTACGTAAGCAGGGTGGAAGTATAAAGCACAGTAGGTAAACCATGAGTCCCATGGGGAGATTGGGGACTGTGTGACATGGTGTTAAAGTTTATGCCAATTATGGGGCAAGGAGAACAAAAGACTGGGTGTAAAATGGCAATTCTAGAGTGTAAATGAAAAAAAAAATAGGACATTATATGTGAATTTAAAAATGGTTGACAGCTTCAAAAGTGCTTAAGAAAAATCACACAAGCTTGAAGTATGTAACAACTATCCACATTAGCAGCTATATAAGTAATGAGTGTTAGTCTATTTTTTGACAAATTCTTCCTTTTTGCAGAATCTTCTAACTTCAGAACCTTTTGATAGCTTGGAGCCAAGGGGTTTGTACATAATTGCAGTAGAATTGAAAGAGAAGAGGGTAATATTTAATGTTTGGGGTTTTAGGATTTGACCACCTCTTCCTCAGAAAAAATATCTATCTATATTCCATGACTATTGCATTTTACTATTATTAGTTGACTGGCAGTGTAGATAATGGACAAGCTTCTGAGTAGTACCCCCTCTACGTGCCAAGTAATTCTCATAAAATACTGTAAATATTGACAAAGCTAATTTAAAATCAAATTATGTGACAGCAGCATAAATCTGGTTAATGCCATCATGTTCAACTTTCTAATTTAATGTTTCCACTCAAAAAGCCATGGAACCTTTTTTTTAATACCAAGTTGATGGCATCCCACAAAAACCTACAACCTTTGCCATTTATTCAAAAATGGCTTCCTCTGGTCCAAAATCACACCTATGGAAACAAAAAGAGGTATCAGTTGCTGTGTAGAGCTTCCTAAGAGCTAAATAGAAATATTAAAGTAATTTCAGATTTGGGTTTGTATAATGTGGCATGATATGACATTTGGCAAGTTTAATATGTTTTGTTCTATTGTACAAAACTGTGTGAGATAATGTGTGTAGTGTTTCCAAAACAAATTCAAATTCAAATTATTGAAAGAATTCATGACACCCAAATAGAGTCATTTATCCATCTCCACTAACACAAAATAGCTGCCTATGGAGAAAACCAATGCTCGGGAGCTCAAAGTAACCCTATAGATTTTAAAATGTCTGTCCTATAACTCATCTCTATCAAGAGACACATTATGTGGTAAATTTCATGGAACCCATACGCAAAATGTAGTCTTAGTCTTCCACAAAGTACTGGTCAAGGAAAACACTGGCCCGTAATGTTCTTTCAGCCCGTAATTTATTCAGAAGCAGAGAAATTAGAGAAGTACATATTTCTTTCAAATATGCTTTATAATTTTTTTCCAGTAAAGAATTTCAGAGATTTCTCTGCAAGCTATATAAATATTATTGTTATAACGCGAGAGGGTTGGAAATGGCAACTTGTCGTTAACACTTGTTTAATGGCAAAGAAAATACTATTTTAGTAGGCGAGGGATCAAACATATAAAACATTATCATTGTATGTGCATTAAGTAATGTAAGAATACTGATTTTTTTTGTAGGAAAAAAAGAAACCTTTAGAAAGAAAATGCTTTTCATACCAGCAGGAGGGCTAATAAATAAGGCTGAATACAGATCATCTGACAGAGAATTTCTTTTTTTTTTTTAAACCATAAACATGATAATTTCTTCATTTAAAGCATACATTTTTCTTCAATCATTCTTTCATATTATTCTCATCTAATTCTTGCTCATACATCTGAATGTGAGTTATATTGCATAGTCTGGAGGAGCTGAAATGAAAAATAATGAGACAAATTAGTTAAATTTTACACAACAGTAAGCCCTACCAGAGCCTGATTTATAGCCTCTGTGCCTGAAACTTCAATAAGCCACATACAATGCCAAGTTATGTAATTTTCTATTCAAAAGTGCTTTAGCCTAACCTCAAATTGTAGGTTTCTCAAAAAAGCTTTTTAATGTTACTTTGTCTCTCAAGTATAGGGTGGCCTTTGCCTTTTTCTCTCATGTTAACCATATTTCCCATTTTTTTTTCTCCCTAATTATTATGTCTGGTAAGGACCTTTTCTTTGCAGTATACACTTGAACTTAGAATTAAGGCGTGCACTCAGGTGCTGGTTTTCATCCAACAATGAGCTGTTAGAGGTTTAACCATAGTATTTTTCTTAAACCATTTTCTCGTTTTTCTCAGTCACTCTTGAAACCGTGGAGCATAACACAGTTCAGCGTGTCGCTAATCATTGATAATACTTGACTGCAGGAGATCCCCATATTGTTTGGCCCCAGCTGTCCTGTCCAACCCACAATGGAACACATAGACGCCATGCTTGGATACAGAATGTGCACAGCTGTACGGGAAACAAAAGCTTGCAGGAAAAACATTAAAAGGACACAGCGGAGCTTGAAATAACCAGTGGTTATAATGGCAGCCACCAGCATGAAGCCAGTGAGCATGTTCTGTAGTCCTGACAATCGGTGCAGGCCTGGTAGTCATGTTGTTAAGTATTCATCAATATTGGTCACAACCTTCTCAAATTAGTACCACCTACCTAGGTCCATTATATTTCATTTTTATAAATCAATCTATTTCCCAAAGATATATTGAAAGGTATATCTCATGTGATGCCTAAAGGAGCACCGCAATCCCATTTTTCTACATGGCTTTCTGAATAACCCAACTTGAAAATGGACAAAATGTTGAAATAATGTGAAAGAAAAACAATAAGCACAACCTTTAAACCTTTATTATTTAAATGTAATTATTCTTTACTATGTTGTACTTGTCTCAGTTGCTGTCTTGGGAAGTGACAAGCTTTCCATTAGGTCTATTGACAGCATTGGCATTCTAGTTGCCAAATTTTCATTGTAGCAGGTAGAGGCTAATCATATCAACAAAAGCATCAAACACTTCTAAAATGTAGTCTCACTCCAAATCTTTCCCACAATGAATAGAGTCATAAATAGATACTCTACCCATGTTGTGGTGGTTCATAGAAAAAAACCATAGGATGAGACCTGTGATTTATAGGGGATGGGACTGCCATGGGGTTCTTGCTGCAAAGGAAGAACTGATAGAGGATGGGATTAAAACATTTATAAAAGCTTTTTTTATTGGTACACGACTTCCACCAGCTATTTACTGGTGGCAAAAATGATTACACATCTGTTATAGGAAAGTTGTATAAAATATAACAATACGTGCGTCCAGATAGGTTGTTAGTGAAGAACGCCCAACATATATAGTGGTTTTGTGTCTCTTTTTTGATAAGCTGGTGCTTAATAAGAAAATGAATGTCTTTAATCCTTGATAAAATGCTGATCAGTGTAAATATTCATTGCATACATACATTTGACAAAGTAGCCATCGTAGCTTTTTTTTTTTATAACTGAACAGTAAGCTATTGTATCCCAAAACAGTGTAGTGTTAGCATAATGTGCTTATATCCTTACCTATTTCACAAATTGTGTAGATCAAATAAACCCACAGTATATCAATGGACATTACATTCTAAACCATAACGTTATCCAATGGCAGGTGCATTTACTGTAATTTACATTGCCATGTACCTACCACGTCATTGCGGGTATTGTGGGACTTTGCTATTCTGAGATGGCAAAGCTGCTATGTTATGCTAGCTGTCTCTTCACTGGATAATAGATATACATCCAAAAAAAAAGAACATCTGTATTCAGAGAAATGCCAGACCCTATGTCTGGAAGAAACAGCAACTCCAGACCTACATTTCAGCCATACTTGGCTTTTCTCAGTGGGAAGTTACTGACATTCCTAGACACAGTGAACAAGGAGCCCAGTTCTAGGTTACCCTTTGTTGCGGAGAGTTAACCTATGACATCTGCATTTACATCAATTAAGGCATCACTTAACTGTGCCAACGCAGGGTTTAGTCTATACAGTTCTTGCTCACTGATTTCAGAAGTGCCTCTCATCTTGCTTTAATAAGGCTTAGACACATAAAACAGCATTTGCACCATTCAATCCATTTTACTATATGATTTAATTTCCATGTTGATATTACATATGCATTTCCATTGTGCAATTAGTAGCTCATGAATAAACTCAACAAATATATGTGCCCTTTCATTGGTGAATGCATATTCTTTTGTTCCACTTTAATTGGAAAGTAACTTATAAATACAATATTCTGCACAGAAAATAGTTTACCACCTGCAGCATCACCAGAATACAACTCTTTTGCAGTCTGTCCAGCTATCATTGACAGTTACCTGATCATGTGTAGTTCAAGGCTTTTAAAAGACAAGAAGGGAGAAAAAGCAAAAATCTGACCTGACAGCTAATCAAGCCTTTTCTATGTCTTGTCTACATTTATAAGCATCCCTTAGTTTTAGCAAGATGTTGTCTTTTCCAACTTGATTCAAGATAATGAATTTCATTCTTTGAAGATGTTTATTTTGAAGCTTGTTATATGCAGTGACATTATTGAAGTGTCCTAGAGAATAAAAAAATAATGACTGTTTTTCCTTGTATTTGCATCCAAAGTTTTACTTGGCTCAGTGGTGACCTAAAATAAATAAGATGTTGTTTACTGACTAGATAATTTTTTTTGTTTCTAGTAATATTCTTTATATTCTTATTTCATTTTCTGTTACTTTCTTTCAGGCTAATAAGAGTTTCTGTTTAAGAGTTGCTCAAGACTATAAAGCAAGATTTGAATCTAACTAATGATGCTTTTAGTAGTCTTTAAAATGGTTACCTTGGCTGTATTCTGATCTCAAGTTATTAAGATGTTCATCTAATATTTAAAGTAGTTTTTTTATTCAAAGGAGGTGACTAAAATGGTTCATGATTTAAAAAACAAAACATATGAGGAAAGACTTCAGGACTTGAAAATGTATAGCTTCAAGGAAATAATCTAGAGGGATGGTATCATAGAAACCTTCAAATATAACAAAGGATCCAATAAAGTTCAGAAGGGAAGTGTATTCCAGAAAAGTGGAATGTGAGAGCAAGTGCTCAAGATTCGAAGCTGAAAAAATCATACTTAAGAGTAGACCAAAGATCGGTAACAAGGTCACAATACAGCTCAGCCACAGTTCTCTCCTCTATTAACATTAATGTTAACATGAACATCAACATCCAGCCATTTATGTCAGTAGAATTAGAATCTCCTGTCAACTTGAAGACGGTACAGTACTTCTTCTCAACCATCATGAGCTTTTTGGGGTTGTGTTGTTTAAAGCTAGTTTTGCCCGTAAATGAATACCGTACATATGTCTTCCAAATCGGTATTGGGGATTGATGGTGTCTATGCATCAGACTTCTGAAGCATTGAGCATGAATTTTATTTCATTACCTAAAAGCCCTAGGCTCTGAAGCAATACCATTGATAATAACACTTTTTAGAAAGTAAAAAATAAATATTAGCTAGTATATGTTAATATTATCTAGAATATTTATTGACTAGTATATGTTTTTATTCATTGGCTTGTTTGGGATATTTTTCATTGGCAGGAGGCTTATAAAATATAGAAGTATAGTCTATAACATTTTCACTAAATGTAGCAATTTTAGCTTGACCAAGAAATCACCTAGAAATATTTGCTATTTTCCAAAGGAACCAATTCAAGAAGAGGACAAATAATAATTACTTCAGATAACGGGGGCATGATGTATCATGCTGGGAAAACACTTTAAAAAATCAATGATGCATGTACAAAGGTAATCAGTTAATCAATGTTGTGATAGTTTCTAATCTGAGTGATTGAAAATATGGAGAATTTACTGGTAATTGTACATGGAAAGACACATCTCCGGAGCATGTGTAGTAAGGCGCTCTATGGATGGGGCAAAAAAAGGTACTGATGACAATGAGAAAAATTAAGTTTGTTCATGTGTGTGCGTATATATATATATATATATATATATATATATATATATATATAGTAACGAGTTATCCGTCTCCACTGTTTGTGTCCTTTTTTTCCAGCACTTTGATGGAGGATCACGATTACAAGATGCTTTAATTTTTTTTTCTCCAAATTATACTATATTATATATATATTATATATATATATGAGAGAAAAAAGTTTTTGATCCCCTGTTGATTTTGAACATTTGCCCACTGACAACGAAATTATCAATCTATAATTTTAATGGTTGGTGTATTTTAACAGTGAGAGACAGAATAACAAAAAAAACAAACAAGGAAAATGCATGTCAAAAAAAGTTAAAAATTGATTTGCAGGTCAATGAGGGAAATAAGTATTTGATCCCCTATCATTTAGCAAGATTTCTGGCTCCCAGATGTCTTTTATACAGGTAACAAGCTGAGATTAGGAGCACTCTTTTAAAGGGAGTGCTCCTAATCTCAGCTTGTTGCCTCTATAAAAGACACCTGTCCTCAGAAGCAATGAATCAATCAGATTCCAAACTCTTCACCATGGCCAAGACCAAAGAGCTGTCCAATAATGTCAGGGACAAAATTGTAGACCTACAAAAGGCTGCAATGGGCTACAAGACCATCGCCAAGAAGCTTGTGGAGAAGGTGACAACAGATTATTCCCAAATGGAGGAAACACAAAGTAACTGTAAATCTCTGTCTGTCTGGTGCTCCATGCAAGATATCACCTTGTGGAGTTTCAATGATCATAAGAACGGCGAGGAATCAGCCCAGAACTACACAGAAGGATCTTGCTAATGATCCCAAGGCAGCTGGGACCATAGCCACCAAGTAAACAATTGATAACACACTACGCCGTGAAGGACTGAAATCCTGCAGCGCCCACAAGGTCCCCTTGCTCAAGAAAGCACATGTACAGGCCCGTCTGAAGTTTGACAATGAACATCTGAATGATTCAGAGGAGAACTGCGTGAAACTTGTGGTCAGATGAGACCAAAATCGAGCTCTTTGGCATTAACTCAACTTGCTATGTTTGGATGTGGAGGAATGTTGCCTATGACCCCAAGAACACCATCCCCACCGTCAAACATGGAGGTGGAAACATTATGCTTTGGGGGTGTTTATTCTGCTAAGGGGACAGGACAACTGCACCGCATCAAAGGGATGATGGATGGAGCTATGTACAGTCAAATCTTGGGTGAGAACCTCCTTCCCGCAACCAGGGCATTGAAAATGGGTTGTGGATGGGTATTCCAGCATGTAAATGTCCCAAAACATACAGCCAAATCAACAAAGGAATGGCTCAAGAAGAAGCACATTAAGGTCCTAGCCAGTCTCCAGACCTTAATCCCATAGAAAATCTGTGGAGGGAGCTGAAGGTCGAGTTGCAAAACATCAGCCTCAAAACCTTAATGACTTGGAGAGGATCTACAAAGAAGAGTGAGACAAAATCCCTCCAGAGATGTGTGCAAATCTGGTGGCCAACTACAAGAAACGTCTGACCTCTGCGATTGCCAACAAGGGTTTTGCCACCAAGTACTAAGTTGAAGGGGTCAAATACTTATTTCCCTCACTGACCTGCGAATCGAGCAATTTTGTTATTCTGTCTCTCACTGTTAAAATACACCGACCATTAAAATGATAGACTAATCATTTCTTTGTCAGTGGACAAACGTTCAAAATCAGCGGGGGATCAAATAATTTCCCCCCTCACTGTATATATATATATATATATATATATATATATATATATATATTTATATATATATATATATATATATATATATATATATATACACACTATAATTATACACCAAAACAAACCAAAGAAAACAACAAGCCTAGCTCTTACCGGAGCACTACCTTCACCGAGACACGCATCTAACTATCTGCTCTCATCTAGCTAAACATTTCTTGCAGGCCTCAAACACAGCCTCTGTGACTGCTACAATCCACAAATGGCAAAACCCAAATTCCAGCTTCAGTCTGGTGTCAGGTCTCATCAGGTGAATCAAATTAGCTGCTCAAATAAGTAAACACTTTCAGCCCGAGGGGAAAGGGAGCTGCGTTAACCTTGTGGCTAAAAAAAAATCCCATGTATTACTTATAATTGAGTGGCCCAGTTCTGTGTAAATAATGTTTTGTTTTTAGAGCCGCCAACCCCGCCCAATCCTTCATGGTATCCCTGGGCCCCTCCGAGCCTCCACTGGGTTCATATAGTGTATGTGAAGCGTCCAGCTTGCAGGGTGTTGCATTATGCTCTAAAACAAACAGGAGATGGGAGCTCATGGGCAAGTTCGAAGTGTCTGCACCCCACTGCTCCATGCACACTGAAGCATAGGAGGTATAAGTTTATATATCAATTGTACTAGCTCCTCGTCTCACCTCGTGCATGGCAAACTCTCCATGGGTCATGAAAGGAGGATCATAAACATGGGTCCCCAGAATGGCCAACTAGGATTCCATCTTCACATTTCTTGTTAATAAGTAAAAATGCCTGTTAGAGTAATGATGCTTTATGTTGTGAGTTGAATAAGGAAGCCAGGAGTTTTAGTATATATTATAAAGTTGTATTTATCCGTCTCTTTTGGAATACCCTCATTCTCCCTTTTCCAGCACACAATATTCTTTTCCATTAGACAGGGTACTTTTAGGATTTTCATTACATGTTTTTTCCATATGTACCTGTACTAAACATTCTTATTTGTGTGTATATTTGCATGCCTAAAAATAAGTTAAGAAACATATTTCCTGCTCAGATTGCACATGCACGCCTGTTCCCAAGGGGCGGATAAAGAGTTTGTGCCTAGGAGCAGCAGATATGTAAATATGGCCCTGGGCATGTTTGTATAAATGCAAACTCAAATTGCCACTAGCAGCCCATTACACAGAAACGGGCCAAATTTGGGGAATGGAAGCAAGACTGTTTAGTCTCTCATGTGTATTATGCTTGTTTTATTGACTGTTTGCCCTTTATTGTTGTTGTTGAAATTTAGCTGCAAGCCCATAACCTTTGATTAATTATGCCCAAGTGTCTTTTGGCAGGTAGATTGAGCTGTAAGTGTTTTTACAATTGCTGTAAATGTGGCAATAAACATAAACCATAAAATACACTTAAAAAAAGATGAAAAGCTCAAACCATACAAACAGTTTAGTGATATAGTACCAATATATATACCACAGAGCAAAACAATATATAAACGCAACTGATCTTTATATTACCTCATTTCAAGATTTTATTGTCCAATCTGAAAGCAAATTGTTTAGTAGGAGTTCTGTATAGATTCCACATGAATGTTCATTCTAAGCAGTTTGCCGTATCAGGAATGTTATTGCTGTGTTTTATTGATATAAACCAGCTAGACTGAAAATGCAAGTAGTATAACTGTGTCAGAACTTTATATCAAGTTTATGCATTCCTGGCCTTGTTTACAGTATAAGGGCAGTTATCCCGAAAGCGCCTTAGTTCAATGATGACATACACAACCCCGATTTACTTCAATAAGCATAGTTATGTTCTGAAAATACAAGATGGAGCAGGAGCCTAATCTGGTGAAAATATTTGCTAGCAAAAAAACACACCAGAGTAGACTTGAAATGTAGAAATGTGGATGGGACATATCTATTATATTGGCTAAATGGTGTTCTGCAGCAGTGCATCTTGTAATGTCGGGAGACATTACATACTATAGACCCGTGGTTCTCAACAGCCGGTCCAGGGACAAAGAACAGTTAGGAGAACTACACACTTTAAACATGACACTCTCGTTAGTCACAGTTATACAGATTGTTGAGAATCTCATGTGCAGTTATGTACTATATTCAAATCATTGCAAAATGAAATGAAAATGTAGTGTGTCAGATATAGTTTTACACTGTTCAGAATTTTCTGGATCTCAGAAGTGGTGCCCAGGAGCACTGGAAGGTAACCCGCAGGTTCCAAGATCAAAAGAACGGATAATCACTGCTAAGGTCAATTGGTAATCTTCATGGTGTAAAAGAGCAGAAGAGTGTATGTTAAAATGATCTATTTTTTTTTTTATTACACTAATATCACCTAAAAAATCTACAGTTTTAGGTCTGTTTACAAGCACAGTTTCTTGTCTTTTCCATGATTAATAACATATGCCAAACCATGTGGGGAAGGCACAGTAAAAACAAAGATGTATAGCAGTTTTTCCCTGAGCTCAGAAATATAGCGAGCAGTTAACCCACAACTGCCCTGTTTAGCTGATTCCAGCATTCCATTCTCTGCACAGATCAATTTGTGAATATTTATCTCTTTTTTTTGCTTATGCTCATTGCACCAAGCTATTGCTGTGGGTATGTCTGGGGGCAGTCAGTGACACATGTAAACAGAGAGTTCATTTATTAATTACTCAGTGAAAAATGCACTTATTTTTTAAATTTTAGAAGTATTTCAACATGCTTTTAGGAGATATCTACAGTGGTGTGCTGAATTACATGGCCCTTTAAATATGCAGTGATCTGTGTAATGGACATCAATATCTTCCCGCAATAGATTGTTGTTAATAACATGCGTCTATATTTGTAGAGTGGAAAGATTTTTATATTTTTAATAGCTCTCTAATAGATTCTTCTTCTATGAACATAATATGGTAACAAGTATGACTTCCGCCCTGTGACTTTGTCATCTTTTGTTGTACTTTATTACAAAGTTGTCAGGTCTTTGGGGATTAATGAGCTATGAAGTTAAACATAGGCCACATTCCTTCACATGCATACAGTTCTACTATTTTTAGGCACAGAAAAAAGCCATGCTTAGTCAGTGCCCACATATTGGCGTGGATGCTTTTGGTCATGCCAGGATTAGGAATATGTTGTCTTTAAGAGACAAATTTAGGCAAACTGTATACCCCAATACCATGAGGTTCCATTTTTTCATGAGAACATCAACCAGAATACATTTGAGATCTGAACAGGGATTCTTTGGGAGTAATTTTTTGATCTTCGGGAGATATTTTGATGTTTTTGACAGGAATTGTGAGCTCATAGAGATGGATTGTGGAATCCTGAGGTTCTTGAAACACTTTAGAAGGCCAAAGTGGTTTCATCGCTAGATTAATTTGTCGATCACAGAATTAGTGAATTTAGCATTACTGTGTCTTTTTAAATGTCGTTGTATTAAAATATCTGTATCCGGGAAAAAAATCTGTAGTTACACATTGCTGAGCAAGTGTTTCCAAATAATTTAGAAATCGCTTTAGATATAACCTATGGGGCGAGAGAAAAATAAAAGTTAACCTAATAATGTCGAGGGTGTGTTTGTAGCATTAAAATAAAAAGTGTTAACCAAACTGTCTTTACTTTTATTAGAAGCAACTATTCCTTTCTGTTCCTGTAAATGTCTAATTATTCTGCATGAATGGTTATTTTATGGATTCATGTCAGCAATTTATTCCTGTGGCTTGGTACAGTGCACACCCTTGGTGAACATTAATATCTTACCAAATAGCGTTCACAGTCTTATTGGATACAGTTAAAAAAAAAATCCAAATTCCCAATCGAAAAAAATAAAAAATAAAATTAAAATTCCATTTCTCATGAATTCTTTAATCGGGTGCAAGTCATTATGTGCTTTGTTGATTCTTAAGTGCAACGATAATTGCAGTGGGCAGCATGAAAGTGGTTTGATTATTGCCTGTCAGCTCTTGTGAATTGTAATAGGTCTAATTGCATAGCATCAATTCATCATCTCAGCATCAGTTCTTTTTATTATTAGCTCTTCGGAATTGTAATGTGCTCATAAAGGAGTGTTGTAGTATATCAATGCTGACATTTTACCTGGCCTATTGTCATTTTTGTCCTTACCTAATGTGGTTGTAGAAATTAAAAGTTTATAATGATGTGCCCTTTTCCTGAAACTCATTTAAATTTTGCCTTCCAGGTGGAATAAATACAAGGTAATAATCTACAGTACCTTCTTATTTTTATTTTATTTTTATTCTTACAACTGGTAATGAAAGGCAATACTTTTTTTTAGGTTTTAGTTTTATTTTTCGTTACAGTTGTACCTTGGTTCGAAACCTCTTCGGAACTCAACATCTTTTAAAATCAACCTGTCTGGATGAGCAAAAAATCTTGGTACTAATTGGATTTACTAAAACTAGTCTACATTACTCCTTATGGGAGTTTGGTTCTCAACCTGTCGTCTGCAATGGATTAAGGTTGAGAACTAAGGTACCACTATATTTGTTTTTTTAGTCCTTTTTTTTTTTTTTTTTTAAAGCTACATCATGACTAAACTATCATGCTAAGCATTATTATTATTATTATTATTATTATTATTATCATCATCACTTTATTTATATTGTGCCAACATATTCCATAGCACTGATGTCATATTTTAGGTTGATTCTTAAAGAATCACTACAGTTCAGTAATAAACAATTGTTTGCCAAGTATGTACCAAACTTACAGTATTAGCAGCCTTGTAAGCATTTGTGCTAAACATTTTTTGGTGGAAATCTGATTTTTTTAACACTACCTTTATGAGTAGTGGATTCCATATTGTGTTTGATACATCACTTCCTGGGGGTGTTTGTTCAGAGAAGGTAGAGATGGTAGAGGAAGGAACAGACACAAGTCATTTGTTTTATAACTGGATAAGATTGAAATTGATACCATACCCCTATCTCCTCACTGGTCCCAAAACAGGATGTTGCATCAAAGGATGCAACCATAGCTCTCCAGAAAAGTAAACATTCTTTTCACACATTGAACTTCCACCCATGTATCATGGATCCCTACAGGTTACTAGAAAATTTTAGTTTTTTTTATTTTTTATTATAAAATAGCTATATGACGTTTTTTTCCTGCTCTTAGTCAGACTCAAACTTTTTAAACCTATTTATTTCATGGGTGTGCAGTGGTTCTTTACTGGCTACCAATTTATGAGTTAGAAACAAAAATTAAATTAATTACCTCTGTCACTGGACATTGAAGGCATCCATGATACTGGTTTCAAGGTTACATGTATATGAGGGTCAATTGCATTTTTGTCCCCTGTCTACATCCAATCATAAAGTGTCAGACAAGCTATAAACTTTCTAAACAAAAATTCTAAAATATTTTTTCTCTGAAAATGTTTTCATGCTCATTCCTTACACAGTTGCTAATTTTATTAGTTTGATACACACTTCACAAACCTGCAAATGTTTTTTCCTACAATTCCGTGGTCCTTTAAGCAATGTCCTAACCACTGGACAAAAACAGCCATCTAATTTACCTATTCACATGTTTAAAGAATGACTGATGTGATCAAAGGTAGGAAGGATGGAAAGGTTAGTACTTAGTTATGTGTCATTTAGTAGTAAAGCTGCCACACTTGAGGTTCACTGAGCCAAGGAACTCAGAATAAGAAAGATTAATTTAATATATCCTCTGTATAATGCCTGCATAGCTAATAGATTAAGGTTTAGCAGCAGGTCAGAACTGTGATTGATTGCACAGTTAGAAGGTTTGTCAAGAAGTAACCTACGGGGTTTTAAAAGCTTTGTAAAGTGCTTTATATAGTTGGTTCATTAAAAGGTATCACCTGTTACATGTTTTGTTTATTTTTTCTTTTAAGAAAAATATCTTATGGGCAAATTTACATTTATCTACAGTGCATTAAGAAATTATACAATAATATGATTACAAATTAAATGTGTATATTGCCAATATGCAACTTGTGTTATTGAAAAACTTATCACAAGGCGCATGCAATGAACTCAGATATTGCCACCACATTTGGTATTTGTTGTTGTTTGTACATTTTTGCCAAGCTTGCAGGTGCAACTGGCATAAAATTATATTAAATGAGTCATGGATTTCAATCCATGTCCAATTTATTTGTGCTAAAATCTATTGAAATACCATGACTTTTGACCCGGCAAGTTATGTTTTTATATAGTTTTTGTGTGATTATCTGCAATATCATGCTTTTTGAGTGGGCCTTTAAATGTACATATTTGATGATGAAATATAAAGTCTGAGCCATAAACCTTCGAGAGGGTTAGACAGAAAAATACTAAGGTAGGAAACATCAAAGTATAACATATATAGGATTATAAAACTAGAAGTAGTTACTAAGCACCATATTCTATTAATTGCTTGGAAATGCCTCAAACGTACAAATTTGGCTGCGGGTGTTTTTTTTCTTCTATGTTTAGATGTATTTTCTTGACTTTGACTCACAAATTCCGACCGCAAGACTGAACTCTAAAAACCCTATCTTTTAAAGTCGGATTTTAGGAGGTTTGATCATAAAATCTGACCATATTTAAGCATGCGCGCAATTTACTTCTTAGACACAGCCAATAGTAAATGAGACCGTCATCATGACGTCAGTAGCACATGGAAGTTACACGTAATCTGCAATCGCCAAACAACCCAAAGTTCACATCACTAAACAACTGTGCATTTGTAGATTGATTGTCACAGTATATCTCAAGGAAAGCTTACCTTAATATTGAGACCAGAGTGTAGAGTATGCAAGTTATTTAACTTGATTTAATATTATCCTTTATTGGCAACAAACTGCTGGCTGATTGGATGTTTATTTTTACACATTTCCAAGGGTAGAATAAGAATGCCATTAGAAAAGAAGTGCTAAATATATATTCCAATTCTCGAACTATCGTATTATGGCCAGTTGGCCAATTAATGGCATAGGATTGTTTCTAGGAAAGCCATAGTAAAATAATAATTTAATGACATTGACAATCACATTACAGGTCATAGCAGTTGCCTTTTGTTTATTCCTACCTGTTAACATACCCATAATCGGAGCACCTTGAAGCGTTACAAACCTTTTATTGTTTGCTGGAAAACACATATCTAAAAGTTGAAGACCTTGGGCAGATTAGTCCTCCATTAACAGATAAGCTGTCCACTATTCTCATAGTTGAATATCCAGATGCACCCCAGAAAGTTCTGATGACTCCAAATCAGTCAGCCACATTGTTTTTAATATTTTTTTAAAAACAATACTGGTTTATTTACAGAATCTGGTGGGGTCTAGACCAATGACTCCCAAATTGTTTGATCTGTTGAATGACTGGTTACCTTCCAGTGCTCATGGGACAATATGCATGAGATTCAGGACTTTTAATAGGGTGATACTACTTGTGACACACTACATTTTTACCTAGTTTTGAACATATTTGAATAAAGCACATTTTAACTGCAGCTATAGAAATAATCTTTCCATAACTGTGATTAATGGTTAGTGTTATGTTCGAAGTGTTAGGCTGTACTCATCCATCTGTTCCTCAGGACCTCCAGATCAATGTCACGGACCAGTACCTATCCTAGGACTCTCTGTTAGGCCACAGTATTTAATAATGATGGTGTTTTATATTTTTATTTTTCTAATTGTAGTGTGTTGCATATAATTATTGTATATTGTTGATTCAATAAAGTTTTGTTTTAAAAGTAATGTAACCATTTTTGTAATAATAAATATAAAGAGCTTTTGAAATTATTCTACAATTATAGCAGATGTTTTATATTAAGCACAACAAAACGTAGAACAAAAAAAATGCATTTATACAGAAATTAAAAAAATATGTTAATCGTCAGTTGATGTTATCTAGAAAATATGTTGTACCATTTAGAAAAATGAAAGGAAAACTGTTACGATGACATATAATACATGAAGTGCAGCTTAAAATAGGTGACGTACACAGAGATTTTTTTTCTAGTATCAAAAAATTGAATGCTGCCAAAAATAATGAAACAATTTGACATTGTTTGTATTGCAATATAAATTGTACATAACACATTTGGGTGTGTATTATTCTGGCATAGATACTGTCACTCAAAACAAATAGAAATCACGATGGAAAATAGCTCTATGTACAGCGACAAATATCTTTCATTTTTCGAGATTCAAAAGCTATTTGGGAATGTTTTTTTTTATATATAATGTTGTGGTGGAAATAGTACCTTGATGTAGACAAACTTGTTTATATATTAAAGGTCCATTTACCTCAGTGTAAGTGCTCTTCATGATGTGAAAGAACACACTATAATATGTTAAAATACACAAATAACAGATACAGTGCCTTGCAAAAGTATTCGCCTCATTTAATTTCCAGAACATGCCCCCAACTTTGAAGATGTTTTTTTTTTTTGAAGCAAACAACAAATAGGACAAAATAACAGAAAAAGTCAATGTGCATAACTATTCACCCCTTAAAAGTCAATACTTTGTAGAGCCAACTTTTGTGGCAATCACAGCTCCAAGTCGCTTTGGATAAGTCTCTATGAGCTTGCCACATCTTACAACTGGGATTTTTGCCCATTCCTCCTTGCAAAACTGCTCCAGCTCCTTCAAGTTGGATGGTTTGTGCTTGTGAACAGCAATCTTTAAGTTTGACCACAGATTTTCTATTGGGTGGAGGTCTGGGCTTTGATTAGTCCATTCCAACACATTTACATGTTTCCCATTAAACCACTCAAGTGTTGCTTTAGCAGTGTGTTTGGGGTCATTGTCCTGCTGGAAGGTGAACCTCTGTTTTAGCCTCAAATCCCACACAGAGTGGTACAGGTTTTGCTCAAGAATATCCCTGTATGTAGCACCATCCATCTGTCCCTCAACTCTGACCAGTTTCCCAGTCCCGGCTGCTGAAAAACATCCCCACAGAATGATGCTGCCACCACCATGTTTCACTGTGGGGATGGTGTTCTTTGGGTGATGTGATTTGTTGGCTTTGTGCCAGACATATTGTTTTCTTTGATGGCCGAAAAGTTAAATTTTAGTGTCATCAGACCAGAGCACCTTCCTCCATACATTTTGGAAGTCTCCCACATGCTTTTTCTCAAACTCAAAACATGCCATTTTGTTTTTTGTTGAAAGTAATGGCTTTCTTCTGGCCACTCTGCCATAAAGCCCAACTCTATGGAGTTTATGGCTTATTGTCGTCCTATGTACAGTTACTCCAGTCTCTGCTGTAGAACTCTGCAGCTCCTCCAGGGTTACCTTAGGTCTCCATGCTGCCTCTCTGATTAATGCCCTCCTTGCCCGGTCCGTGAGTTTTGGTTGGCGGCCGTCTCTTGACAGGTTTGCTGTTGTGCTGTGTTCTTTCCATTTGGTTATGATAGATTCGATGTGCTCCTGGGGATCATCAAAGATTTGGATATTTTTGATAACCTAACCCTGACTTGTACTTCTCAACAACATTGTCCCTTACTTGTTTGGAGAGTTCCTTGCTCTTCATGGCAGTGTTTAGTTAGTGGTGCCTCTTGCTTAGGTGTTGCAGCCTCTGGGGCCTTTCAAAAAAGGTGTGTATATGTAATGACGGATCATGTGACACTTATATTGCACACAGGTGGACATCATTTCACTAATTATGTGACTTCTGAAGGTAATCGGTTGCACCAGAGCTTTTTATGGGCTTCATAACAAAGGGGGTGAATACATGCCAATTTTCTGTTTCTAAAAAATGTTTTGAGTTTATATTTTTCTCATTTCATTTTACCAACTTAGACTATTTTGTTCTGATCCATGACATAAAATTCAGATTAACAAAACATTGAACTTAAGGCTGTAATGTAACAAAATAGGTAAAAAGTGGAGGGGGGTGAATACTTTTGCAAGGCACTGTACAAAATCTAAAGTTTTAAGCTTCTGTTTACATACAAAGTGTATCCTGCCTACCGGCTGTTGCATGAGTAATAATCATTAGCCGAGTCCAGATCGTGCTGTGGGAAAGCAAGTGATTTATAGCAATGTTTTACTGGAATCGCTTTACACTGCACTGACCATTTAACCCATAGCTGACGTGTTTAGGTGATTGGAGCATTACATGCTTGCACAGATAGATTTGTTAAGGTTTATTTTTTTCCCTTTTGATCTCTACTGGACCGCACCAGAGCGGAGCTCTAACCACTATGAGTTGCTCTTCATTGTTCATATTCACAGAGGCAAGAGAGCAGAAACCTGGATTTTCTGCCTTAAGAAATAACAAACTGGATTTGTAAGCAGTCTTAACAATTACTTGAATTAGACACACACCTCTGCAACCTGATTGGCTGTAATAATGCAAAAACGAGTGGTCAGGCAATTACAGATTTATGTATTTCAAGAATTCTAAAAAAGTATTTCAACATGCTTTTAGGAGATATTTACAGTGATGTGGCCCACATTGTGCTGAATTAGGTGGCCTTTAAATGTTTTACCAACCAAGTGCTTCATTATTTACTCCAATGTGCAATTAGTCTTTAATACATAAGTCATTTTAATATAGCTTTTTAACAGAAGCATATATTTAATGGGAGATAAGAACAAAAAAGGCCATACGGTCTGCCTATTCAAAATAGCTAAAACGTTTGAGTTAAACTAAAAGGCTATTCCACTTATCTTCTACTGTTACTGCAAAGTATTACCTCCTAAATCTTCCACTTTCCAAAATAAAATCATGACATATTTTCCTTGCATTCCTCCTTTTCCCAAAGACAATACAAACATAGAACAAAAATTATGTGAGTGGACTTGAGACAGGGACCATAACTACATAGTCTACAGCTTAACTCACTGTGCAATTTTTTTTATTTATATAGTGTTTGCCCACAGTTATAACCGTGGCTGGGTTTCTCACTAGTCAAACAAAGCAGCCGCCTAGGGTTTTTATAACTCATAGATTTAAATGAAACACCATTTGGTGCCTCCAGTGTGTCTCTTTAAGAATATTGGTTCTGGTTGTCTGTAAATCTGCATGCCTAAATCAGGTTACACAACTGTTCCCAGCTTACAGCTATAAATACTGTATTCATTTCCAATTTTAAATTTAGACATATTCTTAATGCCAAATCAGTTTTATTGTTGTACTTCTACATATTTTATATTTATAAAGTTGTAGTATAAGATACTTCTATAACGCCGAGATAACAACATAAAAACCCTGTCTGGAACTATTATGTTTGACCTTGGTAAAGAACAATTAGCTCCCTCAGGCTTAACCACGGTGTGTTACATCTAGGCAATGCCCTCCTTGCACTGGAAGGGATGAGTATGACGGTCTTGTCTATCTGGTGAGCTGGGTTATTAGGTTTCCTTAGAAGTGCATGACCATTAAATATTGCTTTG
Source organism: Discoglossus pictus (assembly GCA_027410445.1). NCBI lineage: Eukaryota > Metazoa > Chordata > Amphibia > Anura > Alytidae > Discoglossus > Discoglossus pictus. Next base: position 72,081,854 of record CM050165.1, read on the forward strand.
TCTTCTCCATCCACTAAGTGGTGAAATTTAAAGAGATTCTTTGATAACTGTTGGTTGTTAAATATATTCTAAATTTAACAGTATGATTATGCAACCACAGCAAGCACAGCTGTTCATTTAATTGGCTTTTCATTAAAAACATGGCATGCTATGAACTTAAAAAGGTACCATTAGATATCCAGCCTATTAAAGTAACTTTGTGGAAAACTTATTTTTATAATCCCACTACACGACTGCTTTAATTCCAGAATAAATCACACCGCCTCAATGTTATCCCTCATTCTGCTGTGAGGAACGTCAGACACCCATTCTGCTATCAACAAGACTGGCTGTTAAGTAGTAACATAATGATTATATTTACTTACTTCCAAGCATTATGAAGATGTCTCTGGCTTCAAGCAGTTTTGTCACTGTGACAGGAACAGAAAAAACAGATGAAGGATAAATTTGTAGTGGCAGAAATAAACTGAAGGAAATAGGACAGGTGTGACATAAAGCAGTTGGGAGCAAAGAGAAGAGAAGGATATTTACCTTTAGTGATCTTTGGATCCAACTGCTGTTTTTTTTGTATGATTTTTACCTACTATTGAATTATTTTTATTGCTTTTTTATTTGACAATCATTTTTTTAATTACTAGGAAAGTTTTCTGCAAATAGCATGTGGGATTGTGATAAATTCTAAATAGTTTTTATGGGGAAATCTTGAGGTTATTATTAATACTATTATTCCGAACCTTACATGTTTCTCCTGTTTGCCAAGGTTGCCAGATCATTTCAATACCTATAGCAGTGATTTCTAACCTTTCATCAGGTTATGATTTAGGCTTAAAAGCATATGTAAGTGACCTGGATTAGGAATGCATCTGATAGAGAATGATTTGTAGTGTATGAAAACATGTGTTATATAGAAAAGTTCAGTTTGCTTACAAAGTTATTTGCACACAAGTCAAATCCAGCTGTTCACACCCACGGAACACTTACATAAGCAGGGTACACACATGAAATACAGCAGGGTACATATTTTGACCTTTCTGGTACAGAGCATAGGAAGTAACTGTTGCAGTTGTTGTACTAACCACGCCAGAAGCCACTGAGGCAAAGAAAGATACAATGTGTTAGCCTGATTCTGAATTTGAATGTTATGCTAATTCAGGTGGGATTTTCTAGGGGTGTACACAATCGCATGCAAATTCCAAAAAAACATAGGAAATTTTGCTAACTTCAAGGTAAGCTAATTAATGTTTATTTGGGATATTTTCATGCAAAAAAAACCCAATATACATACACTACTAATTCTCCTCTATCAGATGCATTCATAATCAAGCTCACTTACAGATCTATTTAACACTGTGTGAATACAAGATGAGGCAGTTTGTATACAGCAAGCTATGGAACCTCTAATTGTCTCACATGTAGGCTTCAACCTAAATCATGTCTTGTTTGGGGGCCCTTGAGAAGAGGGATGCAAATCAATGAGATAGAATTAATGAAAACTTAGATCAGGGTTAGACAATGATGGTCCTGGAGTAAAGGCCAGTATTTCAGAACTTATCTGCTGTGCAAAGGTGAGTCAATCAATATGATCAAGACAGTTATTAGCCCACTTTTGCACAGCAGGGAAATTCTGGTCTTTGTCTTAATACATCTTATATAGATAACCTACATAGGACCTCTATTCTACTTAACGTTAATATATGTTTATCTGCTTTCCACATTAGTCATTGAGGAAATAATAATAATAATATATGACATTACCCAATTCATTTAGTGAGAACTGCTCAAGAAGAGGTTTTGAACAATCTTTTTTTCCCTTCCATCTCATTTTATTATCTCCCCTTTATTTTTGTTTATATTAAATGCATATTTTACTAATCTATTTTCCATTGGAATTTACTAAAATTGTGTGTTCTAGTCTCACCAATCAATCAAGATGCTTGTTGTTCGCTAACTTTCCAGACTATAGAAAATGCAAACATGCACTATTTTTTTTTTTTTAAATTGTATCAGTGTCTGTCTTGCACACAATCCCATAACTACGTTTTCCACAGCCAATAAAATGTATAGGTTTAATCACAATTAATGTTTTTTGTTAATTCCAAACTTTACAAATTTAACTAGTGAAATGCAACCCATAAATGTATTACTGATGCTAAATAACATCATGATTTTTATTGAAGAAATTGAGAAATCAGTGTAGAGAAATTATACCTTTTTTTTTGTTGTTTTTGTTTACATCTACGATAACTTAAAGGCATATTAATGTGAGATGGGCTATTAATGCATTTGATGGAAGAGAATTTATAGTGTCTGAAAAAAATAGTTTGCATGAAAAAAAATCCAAAGTGAACAGTGAAACCGTTAGCCTGAAGTTTGATGAATTTCTTGCTTTTGCAAACTGTTTTCTCTCAATGTTGACACCCCCTGAAATTAGCATAACTTATACAGTGTTTCTTTTTCTGGGGTTTGTGCAGGCATGCTGAGTTAGTACCTGTAGTCTGCCCTACTGTGGGAAGTCACATGATTTCAGACACTTTCCTTTCCTTTAGCCAATCGGCATGCGTATGTCCTGCATATTGGATATCTCATTAAAAATTAGATATCCAATATGGAAATCTCAGTTGCTGGGGGTGTCTACATCACCCCAGCACATTTTCTTTTCTGCAAAAAATGTTTCCATTTTTTCATACAAACATTTTTTGCTAGGTGGGTTATGATGCATTCTACAGGATGCATTTATAAGCCACCTCACTTTCATATACCTTTAGCTGCAGAAATCAGGACGTGGGGAGGCATATTTCAGTTTCCTTGCAGCATTTGTTTTATTTGACCCTTATTGCATGTTTGGCATTTTATGAAAAGGATACCAATAATGTATCTATAAGTATGATTAAAGTATTAGGTATTCCAACCCCATCTTTGTTCCGGAGAAGAATTACTTTAGACTACACCAGCTATATATTCACTTTCTTTATGATTATCAGTATATTTGTTTGTTTTTTGATGCAGTTGACATGCTTATTATAAAATATGAAACTTAATTAGATTGCACCATAGATGAATATTCCCCTTGGCTACTTTCTACGTCTTAAAGGTAACTTTGAAAGTGCAAAATGCTCTGTGCACATCCTGTTAACAGTTTCTCTATAAGCTACATATCCACATATGTCACACATAGTGGTATTTATTAATATAGATATAAAAGAGATTAAGCCACGATTGTAGATCATTCCTTTAAATCAATTTGTGATACAAACGGTGAAAAGCAAATCATTGTCTTTTGTTTGTGAGATGAATAGGTAGCAAGTAGCAACATAGTCACTGGTGTATATATGCATATATTAGATTGTATTAATTCTTTTATATGTACTGAAAGTGTATATATGTATGGGAATATATTATTTTAAGTTTATCATTTCCTTAAATATGTTCCTCCAGATATGGGAGTATGTATGAGTATACCCAAATATATATATATATATATATATATATATATATATATATATATATATTTTTTTTTTTTGTTTTTGTTTTTGTGTGTGATATATAAATATATATATATTAGTTTATAGGCCTGGCGCTTGAGTGTTGTGTTACTGTCTTGGGTTGTACTACTACCTTGGGTTAAGTTTTAGTGGCTTGGGTTAAGTGTTACGGGCCTGTGTTAAATGTTAGTGGCTTGGATTAAGTGTTATTGTCTTTCGGTAAGGGTTACTGCTTAGGGCTGTTTTTTACGTCCTTCGGGCTACTTTTTCGTCCTTCGGGCTAGTTTTATGTCCTTGTTTTCGTCGTTTTGCATTTTTTCGGGGGCCATTTTATTCCCCGCTTAGGCGATTTTCGATTGTAAAAAAACAAAAACAAATATGCATCAAATTAACTTGCAACCTGACTCACAAACCCTGTGTCTCTCCCACTGTGGTATGTGAGTGTAAGTTAATTTGAGTAAACGGCTCACCTCGCTTCACATGACCAACATCACAACGTGACTCACACTGACAACTATATATACTTGCAAAAGTATTCACCCCCCTTGACATTTTTTGTGTTTTGTTGCTGCACAACCTGGAACTAACATGGATTGTTTGAGGATTTGCATCATTTAATTTACAGAACATGCCCACAACTTGATGGGTTTTTTTGTGAAGCAAACAACAAATAGGAGAAAACAACAGAAAAAGTCAATGTGCATAACTATTCACCCCCCTAAAGTCAATACTTTGTAGAGCCACCTTTTGCAGCAGTCTCTATGAGCTTGCCACATCTTACCACTGGGATTTTTGCCCATTCTTTCTTGCAAAACTGATCCAGCTCCTTCAAGTAGGATGGTTTGCGCTTGTGAACAGCAATCTTTAAGTCTGACCACAGATTTTCTATTGGATTGAGGTCTGGGCTTTGACTAGGCCATTCCAACACATTTACATGTTTCCCCTTAAACCATTCAAGTGTTGCTTTAGCAGTGTGTTTGGGGTCATTGTCCTGCTGGAAGGTGACCTCCGTCCTAGCCTCAAATCACGCACAGAGTGGTACAGGTTTTGCTCAAGAATAGCCCTGTATTTAGCAACATCCATCTTTCCCTCAACTCTGACCAGTTTCCCAGTCCCGGCTGCTGAAAAACATCCCCACAGCATGATGCTGCCACCGCCATGTTTCACTGTGGGGATGCTGTTCTTTGGGTGATGTGATGTGTTGGGTTTGTGCCAGACATAGCATTATTGCCACGCATCCAGCGAGCAAAAAATGGTTTACACGTTTGCCTCTCAAACCCGTAGCTCACAGCATGTTCTAATTCAATAGCTCCGTAAATGCCCAAAATGTCAAGCTTGCAGCCTCTGCAGGTCTCACATTGCACATACTTGGAATTTAATGTGGCTATATATTGATTAAGAATAGATTAAATTATTTTACAATCCTGGTGTGGTTTTAGGATAAGAGAAGCACAACTTGATAACATGAATCTCCAAATTGCATGCCCTTTGGATTTGTGCCCAAATTACAATGTTACTGGAATTTCAACTAACCTGTGACCTTATGGAGTAGAAGTTTTTGGTAACATATGAAATAATGATAAACGAGCTATAAATAAGAGGTCAATCTCCCATTTACTGGACAAACACCAAGAGTCTCATTCAATTGAAGCTTTTGGGAGATCCGGGCTCGCAAGTGGAGCCAGCAAGTTATTTTGCTATTCATTTGGCGTCAGTTTGCGGCTCCGATTAAGTTAGAGGCACCGAGCTGCGATTTATATCGATTTTAAGAATCGCAAGTTAATTCCCTCTAAGCCTTTGATCTTTCACAGTCGCAATGCTAAAATAACAAATCGCTATTCAATTGCTCTGATTCTTCCCACTAACCACTCCGTCAAGCCCACAAATATCTAACCACAAGTTAATGGTACCAAGGAGGTCTCACAAAGGGCTTAATGACAAATCTGAGCACTTTAAAAGCAAATAAAAAAGCAATACTGTACTTTTATTAAGAGTTAAAGTGATGTTAGGTCTTAGAATTAATAGCACAACATTCTCCAATACTTTATTTCATGTTAAATTTTTGTGTTATATCGATCATGGCAATCAATGTGAAGTCCTACGGGCTTCAACCAAGGTTGGACATTGAAACCTGTAGGACTTTGAAAAATTGAGGTTCACTTCACTTACGAGTTACGGGCTTGGAGGTTGGACATGATCACGATCTCTGTTTCCATTGGCTGTTACTGCATCAGGAGTTACGGGCTTGCTCCCCTAACATGTTCAAGCCCGGAAATATTACGTCCAACGGCATGGTGTTCCGATTTTCGGGACCGTCACCTAACTGTGGACCCAGTCAATTGAATAGCATTGAAATCAGAGACCAAATGAAGCCCTCAACTCAATTGCTGGCATTTGGCTGTCTGTGATCGAGTTGCGAGACCCAGATCTATGAGTTCAGGACGCCGTCTTTAATAGTGACATGCAATGTTTATATGTTAAAGTTTACGTAAAGTTATACAATAGCCAAAATGTACATTGTTGTTTCTCTCTGTGCTTTACAATACAAAAGAGAATACATTAACAAAGCTTGTTGTTTTTTACTTTTTTAATGCACTAGAGGATTTTATATTGATGTAATTCTATGCAATAACCTTATTCATGGTGGCATAAAAAATAGTGCAGAACAATCCATTATTGATTTTTCTAACACAAATAATTTTTGGTGCAAATTACTTTTTTTAAGGAGGGTGTGCTCAGGAAAGATGTTATTGCCATTTTCGGTGTATATGGAATTAAACTTACATTTTAACTTATCTTCAACTTGTATAATAGTCTTATATTACAATATGAAACACTGACAAATTAATATTAGCTAAATATATTTGCTATTTGTTATATTTGCTCCTTGTTTTGTATTAGAAAAGTATATTGTTTGTAACTCTTCTTTTATTATAATACAAATTAAGAAATCTAGATTAGCTGGGGATTCATACCATAATAGTAGGTGAGTATACAGATATAGCATTAGTTCCAAATAATACCTATTCCCTTTAGTAAAGCTATATAGTAGGTTCAAATACAAGACTGATAGTTGCCTTGGGAATATTGTGAGTGGGATTTCAGTAACGTCACATGGAACAACAGTCCTCACATGGAAGATTTTAATGACATAATGGAAAATATTAGTGCAAAAGTACCCATATTGTCAATGGTGCTTGAAACTCAAGTATTCTACAAAGAAATTTGGGTTACAAAACATTCATGAAATAAAATGTATAAATAAGTAGTTAATAGATGTCTAGATGCTAGATTGTATTATTTATAACTCCCATAATGCTTTGCAGTTATTAAACAGCAGATGAAAAAATCAGTTTTAAGTGATCAATCATATGAAATATTTGAAGACCATTGGCTTAGTACACACAAAGAAGGCTCATAGTCCAAAAACATTGCAGCTCCTCTGCTGCCTCGGAAAAGTTTAATGTGGCTTTTCTAGAAAAACAAGTCTTGTTTACTAAGAGAAATTATCAACATCTTCTAATTATATAAAATTATTCCATATCCAAAAATAGAGAACCGGGAAGAAAACACTAGGCTATGATGTTTACTGTTATTATGTGTTTATAAGCGGTAGTGTCCATTTAATTATCTTTTTTTTTTCCAGAACATATTTAGTGATTTTGCTGCTAATTACTTAATTAAGCTCTTTATTTTACTTAATGACACTTTTTACATATGTTTATATTTAGTTTAGTGTTTTTTTTAATATAATATATTGGGGTGTTCTTAGCTTTTTTAATTAGATACACATGATTAGTTTGTAAACTAAACAAACCCCGCTGCTGTTTGCAGCTAATAAAAAGTCTCAGCATGGGTTTTCTAGGCTTCTATTAATTAGTACTGCTCAGTTTAAGGTTAGGTTTTTTAATGACATTTGCATGATGACAATACATTTGATCTCTTTTGTTCATTTGTTGCTAAGTGCAGAAGTTTTTAAGTTGAACAGTTTTTTTTTTTTTTTGCAAGAAAAACAATAGCACATATATTGTACGTGTTTATTAGCTCAGACTCCATCACCAAACAGTGTGATTACACGGGGCTTTATCACTGTACACTGCACACTAATTATCCCGTCTACTATTCAGGAATGTCATGTGTGAAATGGTAGAGGAGAGAAAAAAGAAACTATTTAAATCTCTGTTCCTAATTAGTCAAAATTGAATTTGCTTTGTTTTTGGCGTCGCACAACAGCTATAATATTCATCAGCAAAGTCTACTAGTTTACTTCTGGAATCAAAATATTTATACTTTGCAGATTACTTAAAGGACCACTTTAGTGGTTGTACACTAGGGTTTAATTATTAATTAGAAATAAAATGTGTATTTCAAGAACAAAAAGTCTGCACAGATTTAAAAACATAATTTGATCTCAAGTATTATAGCTTTGGTTATCTCACCTGTCTCTGAACAGCTCCTAATAGGTATCCAGGGGTAGGGATAGATCCGTACAGGAGGTTGGCCTGTAATCCATTGCCGGAAGGTCTGGTTGCCAGCAGGAGCCAATACATTACTCTTTCTAGGACAGTGTCCCGGGCAAATCTGCTACAGTCCTGTGTACCTAAAAGGAAGTAGAGAAAAGCTGCAATTTGTTGTTTAGTCGTTCAGTTGTGTCTGACCGTCCGTGGCCCCATGACCCGAAACATGCCAGACTGTCAACTGTCAGCCATTGTCCCTCTGGGCTCCATCATGCTCATGTTCATTGATTTAATGACCTAATGTATCTCTGTCTTCCCCTTCTTCATGTGTCTTCAATCTTTCCCAGCATCGGAGACTTCTCTAGGGAATCCTGCTGTCTCATGATATGGCCAAAATATTTGAGCTTCAGCCTCATGATCAAACCTTTCAGTGAACAGTTTGTCTTGATTTCCTGTAGTACTAATTTATTGGATCTTCCTGCAGTCCAAGGGACTCTAAATACTTTTTGCCAACACCACAATTCAAAGGCATCCATTCTATGGTGCTTAGAATTCTTTATGGTCCAGCTGTACTGGGAATACCATAGTTCTAACTATGAAGACCATAATATCTTTACTTTTTATTAGCTTGTCCATGGCTTTTCTCCCCAGAAGAAAAACATCTTTTAATTTCATGGTTGCAGCCACCATCTAAAGAGATCTAGGATCCCAGGAAAATAAAATCTGTCACTGCCTCCATTTTTTCCCCATCTATTTGCCGGGAACTGAGATTGTTGTTTGCCATGATCTTCGTCTATTTAACATTAAACAGTAGGCCAGCTTTTGCACTCTCTTCTTTCACCATCATCAATAGGTCCTTTAGTTCCTCTGCACTTTTATCTGCAGGACTAATGTTCAAATGTAAATGTAATTTTTAAAAAGTTGTATTTATTTCGTTTTTTTTATTACTAAAACCTATGGTAGTTCTATAAATGCTCACTGGCTAAAAATAAAAAGCCAGTGTATTGAACCAGAGTTACACTGATTGGTCTTTTATAGGGCCAATTAGCAGATACTGGTTATGACCCCAACATGGTAGAAGGGATAAGGAAAAGCAATCTGTAAAATAAAGAAAAAATAATGCTAGGAGCAGGTTGACAAGGAGGTCCCTGTCTCTGTTGCCCCAGGACATTGGGTGCCAAACAAAAATAAATGCAGAGAGAAATGCACCCAAAATTGCAGGAGGAGGCCCCTCAAGAGTGACAAGAGGGGTTTCAGTCTGGCGCAACTAAAATTAATATGGAACATGGACGCTCCTTTGCCACAGAATGGACAAGTGGCTGGAGAGTCCGTGAAATTCACCAGGTGCTCTCTCATGCTCAGTGCACCATGGAGCACTCTCCAACTCAACTCTCTGAAAAGGAGGCTGAGAGCACATGATGTCTCCATCCAGGCACCGACCTGGGATAACCCTGTTTAGCTTCTAGAAACAGACATTTTAATTGGAAGACTCATTGTGAGATACGTTCAAATACCCTCTTAAAGGTGCTTTCAAAGGATCACGGTGGTCATATTTTTAAAATGTACTATCTTGAAGAACTACACTGAAACGTATACAACTTATTTTTGGAATGTAAAAAAAAATAACAAAACCTCTAATGTATTACTTTTGATATGCATTTATAATGCCACCATAGACTCTACCATTTCAATTCAATAGATCAACTTCCTTAATTGGAAGGAAGACTCCTTCCAATTAAGGAAGTTGATCTATTGAAATAAAAGGAGGGTACAGGGAGTTGTGTCCGCACAATGATAATGCAGCAGTTAAAACTGTCAGGGCTCTCAGAAGTACTAAAGAAAGCTTATTAGTTTGCAAGAACGCATGCACTTGAGAAAGTAACAGGCAACACAGAGAAGAAACAAACTGAAAGCCTGCAGCAAAGAATAATTTCATATAAAATCTGTACAATGTAAAGGCCGTATTTAGTTTCTTTGCTTTCTAAAAAAAATATACAATATGGAAAAGAAAACTGAACACTGGTTCTTTAAAATAAGAAATGATATTATTTTATTAAATATGCTTACTGCTGCCTAGCTGTTATTGAGTTGAAACAGCGCTTTAAACTAACAAATCACATTATCTTCGGTAAGTGCCCTTTAAAATAAATACAAATTTGATATAATTTAAGTTTAATTTTATCATTGAAAAAAAAAGTCAATTATTTAAAAATATACTTTTACAAGGGATTATTGTTTAATGTGTTTTATCTACCTTGTTAACCATGACAAGAAATTGAGTTTACCCGTCTTTTGTTGACTCAAAATGGCCATTGCCTTAGACAAGCTGATCCTATCATTGATTTCCAACTAGATTAACACGAGTAAGAAATATAACTCTTGCCATTAATAAAAAAAGGAAATCAAGAGTACATTTATGATTTGAAATGATACTTCAATACTTACAATTTCATATAGACTCAATCACAAATAAGCCCTGAGCGCAGATAAGTTTAGATTATAAAACTATCCTGTAATTCATTTTCTTCCACTTGACCTTCGACATATCCAGTTTCACAACTAATATACAGGTTATTACTGTGTAAATGAACTTGGATCAGTACAAATTAACTCTCTAGTGCTTTGTGGCGTTGTATTATATTCTTTTCTAATTCAATTGACTGGACTCTGATGACAGTCTTTAAAATTCAACTTTGCAGCATTATGAGTGACAGCCGAGAGAATTAGACGGCAGCTTTCTAGGTGAATACATTGTGGCACTGACAGTAAAACAAACTGGTAAACAAATGTATATTCAGACTCCAAGGTTTCTTAGCTTTTTCAAGGTAATGTTTATGGTGAATCGTACATTATTTATATTTGATTATAATTTTTATGTCTTCCACATAAAAACTAAATGTAATCATTTCTGGCTAGGTAAATGTTCCCTTATTTTTGGCTTTTTTATAGTAATGTTTGTTTCTTCACTCATTCTGTAAAATCTAGATACTTAAATGGATACTTAATTCAGCACAAGTTGGACCAAATCACAATAAATACTTTTTAATTTTTTTTAAATAGATGCATTTTTCACTGAGATATCATATACATTAAATATGTGTTTACATGTGTCACTAACTGTCCACTGCCAGACCCACCGCTACAGCTCTGTGTAGTGAGCATAAGAAAACAAAAGGTTAACACTTAACAAATCCATTGATGCAGAGCATGGCATGTTGGAATCACCTAAACAGGTCAGTTATTGTTTAACTAGTTTGTGTGTTCCAGAGTGCAGGGAAAACTGCTATTAATCACCAAGTGGCTTGGCTACCTGTTTTTACTCATGCGACTGCCCGTAGGCAGGATAGATTTTGTATGTAAACATACTTAAAACTTTAGATTTTTTTACTTTTATTAGTGCAACTAGCGAATTGCCAGTCAAAAAATGATGGGCATAAAATTGTAAGCCAGGCAATGCTGTTTGCCAAACAATGTGAGGCGTTTACTTCTCTGAGCACCATCGGCGCTCATCGCGAGCTCCGCGATGAGCGCCTTCGGGGCTGGCTCGCAATGAACATCTTTGGAGCTCAATGCAAACCTTTCCTCCCACCTACTGTATGGTCCGCTTATTGCAGGATTCATTAACCTGCAAGTTTTGTGCTTGGGAATGCCATGTGTCTCTTTCCAGCATCTCCCCCCTGTCCCTTCCCTGTGTGTTTCTCTTCTGTGTTTCTGCTGACTGTTTGTGTGGGGAGGGTGCTGACTGACATTTGTTTTATTTTCTAAGTCCCGCGTGCCTGGCTTTTCTCAGCCAGGTTTTCAGTCAGTTTCAGGAATTTTTTAGTTTTTCGTCCGCCATTTGTTTTCTCGCTTAGCTGATTTTCGAGTGACGCAACTCGTCAAATATGGCTCAAAATCGCTTGCAACCTCAATCCCATGCTTCCTGGCTCTCCCACTGTGCTGTGTGTGAGTGTGTTTTTTTTTTCCATTTTTTATTATTTTTCTTGTTTTTTGTGGTTTTCGATTTCCACAGTTCAGCCATTAAATTCGTATTTTTCCGAAGGTCAGATTTTTTGTAAGTGTTAGTGTCTTTGGCGTTGTGTATTTTGTAAGTCCCGCGTGTCTGGGTTTGCTCAGCCTCGTTTTCATCCAGTTTCATAATTTTTTACGTTTTTTTACGTAGAGTGATGAAACACATCAAATAAGGCTCAAAATCGCTTGCAACCTCTCTCCCATGCTTCCTGGCTCTCCCGCGGATAGGCTGTTAAATTCATATTTTTCCCCAGAGCTTGCGTGTGTGACGGGGCCGCTGGCTGCAATGAGCGCCTTTGGTGCTCATTGCATGCTAAGTGCTGTGTGGCTGCTTAATTGCTCATTTCAGCCTAAGTCCCGCGTGCTTCAATGCCTCAACTGCTCGCCTCGCTTCGCAAGACTCGCAGGACAATGAGCGCCTTCGGTGCTCATTGCCTATGTCCTGCAAGCTCGGAAGGCTTCAATGCCTCAACAGCTCGCCTCGCTTTGCGAGGCTCGCAAGCGTGACGACAAATCGTGACGACAATTATAATATGTGATTAAAAAAAATATATACTTTTAACATAAAATAACATCAGACTATGAAGAGCATGAGGTAAATGGCCCCTTAAAATATGTTATAAATATGAGATTACAGTAAGCTTTTAATACCTAGACCTGGCAAAATGTTTTAAGAAAGTAAAAAAATATATATATCACATATATAGTTGTGAGCATACGAGCCGTTGCTCACGCTTGCGGGCACGCGTGTAACGCAAACAAAATACGACACACGTTACGACCCATTACGACCTCACAAAAATCGGCTGCAACACGCGCACATGAAAACATGAAAAATACAACAAATACACACAACAAATGCATAAAAAGCTTACTTACAGGAAGAGGGAGCATCCAGGACCTCGAAAACTGAAGTTACAACTCAATTTAAGTCAAATTAAAAGAGTTTAGACACTACAAAATTCGCTAAGCGAGAGAAAAAATGGCCGCCGAAAAAAACGAAAACGAGGCTACAGCAGTCTAAAGACGCAAAACACCTACGTATTTGCCGAAAAACACCTACGAGATTAAAAAACAAGGACACAACCCGCGCAACCCCAAAAACATTACAAACACAATAAAAACAAACACATAAAAACGTTACTCACAGCAAGGGGGGGGCACCGAGGACCTCTGGAAGTGAAGTTACACCTCCATTTAAGCACAAATTTCGGAGTTTAGAGACCCGAAAACCATCTAAGCGAGAGAAAAAATGGCCGCCGAACAAATCGAAAACGAGGCTAAAGGTCCTCAAACACGCAAAACACTTCCATAAACACGCAAAACACCACCAAACACGTACCGATATTAAGAAAAAGTCGCACAACATAGAAAACGAACGACGCTACATCAGCCACATTATATACACCAATCACCCTTAGCTCACTTACAATTTCAATGCCGTAATTTTTTGATGGGCAATTCGCTAGTATATACAGGGAGTGCAGAATTATTAGGCAAATGAGTATTTTGACCACATCATCCTCTTTATGCATGTTGTCTTACTCCAAGCTGTATAGGCTCGAAAGCCTACTACCAATTAAGCATATTAGGTGATGTGCATCTCCGTAATGAGAAGGGGTGTGGTCTAATGACATCAACACCCTATATCAGGTGTGCATAATTATTAGGCAACTTCCTTTCCTTTGGCAAAATGGGTCAAAAGAAGGACTTGACAGGCTCAGAAAAGTCAAAAATAGTGAGATATCTTGCAGAGGGATGCAGCACTCTTACAATTGCAAAGCTTCTGAAGCGTGATCATCGAACAATCAAGCGTTTCATTCAAAATAGTCAACAGGGTCGCAAGAAGCGTGTGGAAAAACCAAGGCGCAAAATAACTGCCCATGAACTGAGAAAAGTCAAGCGTGCAGCTGCCACGATGCCACTTGCCACCAGTTTGGCCATATTTCAGAGCTGCAACATCACTGGAGTGCCCAAAAGCACAAGGTGTGCAATACTCAGAGACATGGCCAAGGTAAGAAAGGCTGAAAGACGACCACCACTGAACAAGACACACAAGCTGAAACGTCAAGACTGGGCCAAGAAATACCTCAAGACTCATTTTTCTAAGGTTTTATGGACTGATGAAATGAGAGTGAGTCTTGATGGGCCAGATGGATGGGCCCGTGGCTGGATTAGTAAAGGGCAGAGAGCTCCAGTCCGACTCAGACACCAGCAAGGTGGAGGTGGAGTACTGGTTTGGGCTGGTATCATCAAAGATGAGCTTGTGGGGCCTTTTCGGGTTGAGGATGGAGTCAAGCTCAGCTCCCAGTCCTACTGCCAGTTCCTGGAAGACACCTTCTTCAAGCAGTGGTACAGGAAGAAGTCTGCATCCTTCAAGAAAAACATGATTTTCATGCAGGACAATGCTCCATCACACGCGTCCAAGTACTCCACAGCGTGGCTGGCAAGAAAGGGTATAAAAGAAGAAAATCTAATGACATGGCCTCCTTGTTCACCTGATCTGAACCCCATTGAGAACCTGTGGTCCATCATCAAATGTGAGATTTACAAGGAGGGAAAACAGTACACCTCTCTGAACAGTGTCTGGGAGGCTGTGGTTGCTGCTGCACGCAATGTTGATGGTGAACAGATCAAAACACTGACAGAATCCATGGATGGCAGGCTTTTGAGTGTCCTTGCAAAGAAAGGTGGCTATATTGGTCACTGATTTGTTTTTGTTTTGTTTTTGAATGTCAGAAATGCATATTTGTGAATGTTGAGATGTTATATTGGTTTCACTGGTAAAAATAAATAATTGAAATGGGTATATATTTGTTTTTTGTTAAGTTGCCTAATAATTATGCACAGTAATAGTCACCTGCACACACAGATATCCCCCTAAAATAGCTAAAACTAAAAACAAACTAAAAACTACTTCCAAAAATATTCAGCTTTGATATTAATGAGTTTTTTGGGTTCATTGAGAACATGGTTGTTGTTCAATAATAAAATTAATCCTCATAAATACAACTTGCCTAATAATTCTGCACTCCCTGTATATATTCTTTACCAAAGGGAGCAACTACCTTGGTTAAATTGCTTTCCCAAGAGGGAAATTAAGGAGTCCTATTGAAAGCACTGTTAATAGGGATAGAATATGGCCAGTTGCAATTTTCTCTTTCTTTAACTTGTCCTTCCACATGTAGAAGCAGTTGAGAAGAAATGTAAAAGGTGGCTCTCACTGCAGTGTAACCTCATATAAGAGCTAACAGGCATAGACATTTACCATTTACATATAAGAACCAACAGGCACAGACATATGTTTTACTTTGATATGCAATCCTTTTCTCAGCTCTTTCTGTCTGTACTTTCTCAAGAAGTTTTGTCCTTGCCCCCCTTTGAAAGCACTGGCAATTTTAGATGCCATGTTTCCTTTGTGCCTGTCTCCTCCCGATTTGGGAAACTGATCAGTAGCAAACAAAATGTTGGATTCCACACAAACAGAATTTTATGTAAAAGGTAATGATTGTTTTAATAAATTCTAAAAAAAACTTTTAGCCTATTTTTAAGTACGGTTCTTCAATACACTTTAAGACTGCACTGGTCCTTGAAGTATGTCAAAATATTTTTACCTTGAATATGAAAACAAACAATTGTGGAAGAATTAAAAAATATAGAACACATCTGCATTTTTATAGTCTTAGGGCCTCATTCAATTGCAAGCTATCTAGTACCCATAAGATTTTCTTCTACATTTGACATTTACAGGTGTGAAAACATTCGTGGGCTTGAGGAATTGTAGCAATCGAATAGCGATTTGATTAAATTAACTCTTGTGGTTTTGAAAGATCAAAGGCTTAGATGGGCTGTTCTGGTTGTAGCAACCGCACGGATTTTCAGCCAGTAACCCGTAGACCGTTTGCGGCCCCAAAAAAGATGCCAATTAAATATATTAATTTATATATTTCAGTCATCATATCTATATTAGAACTAAAACTATTGGCAATATTACACCTCTACATGACATATATCAAGTACCTGGGGAACATACACCACACTACGCAAGAGGTCAACACGGATCTGCAAACACACAAGGACCACCAGAGATGCTTGAATGCAATGACTATTAAAGGGATAGGCACATCTCAAATAATACTCAGAAACACTACTGATCTTCACCACGGCACACTGCTGACACAGACCATGTACCCACATCCATGGAAAGGTACAGAACCTTAGCTTAAAAAAATTGGGGTGGAAGAAATCTCAGCAGCATGTTATCAACTATTGCTGAGATGTGGTCACTGATTGGTTAGTCTGACACACTGCCCAACAAGTTCTAAAGAGTAGGTGTATGTATATACAGCCCGCAGCAGGAATCCCTAAAATAATATAGCGATAAATGAAAATAAGTTTAAATGTATATTTATGTTGTAAAAAAAGAATGTATGATTTAATGTGTCTTTTTTTAATATGTTAGGGTATAGGGTAGGGGGGTGTGCGGGTGTATTTGTAGTGATTAATCTACATGTGTAGCTCTGTGTCTTATTCTATGTGTATGTATAATATGTGTTATCAGTTAATATGTTTTTTACATAGTTACATAGTAATTGAGGTTGAAAAAAGACTTTCAGTCCATCAAGTTCAACCTTTTAAGATCTCCTCTGATCTGCAATATGCGGATTAGTTGTTAACTAATTAGTTGTTAATTAATTGATTAAGAGGAAGGCAAACAGGAAAGAAAAACAAGTGTAACTTAGCTAATCATCTCAAAGGGGAAAACAATAATAATTCATTCCTGACCCCAGATACCGGCAATCGGATCCCTCCCTGGATCAATACTCCCTCTCTAATTATCCAGGATAACCCTGAATGCCCTTTTTAATTAGAAATAAATCCAATCCCCTTTTAAAGTTATCTATCGAAGCTGCTTTCACCATCTCCTTTGATAGAGAATTTCACAGATTAACCACCCTTACTGTGAAGAACCCTTTTCTTTCTTTAAGGTGGAATCTTTTTACTTCTGACCTCAAAGAATGTCCTCTTGTCAGTTGAAAACCTCTTGGCACAAAAAGCTCACTTGACAAATCCTTATACTGACCTTATACTGAAGATTATAAATTGCATGGCTATTTTTCTTTCCCAGATGCATAACTTTACATTTATCCGTATTAAATCTTATCTGCCATTTAGATGCCCATTCATCTATTTTATGTAAATACCTTTGGAGGGAAGTACATAATTATCTGATTTAATCACCTTGCAATGCTTTGTGTCATCTGCAAAAATGGAGACACTACTTTCCAATCCCAGCTCAAAGTCATTAATACATATGTTAAAAAAGAAGAGGACATACTGAACCCTGAGGAACCCCACTTACCACATTAGTCCAATCCAAGTATGTTCCATGTACCATAACCCTTTGCTTCCTGTCTTTTAGCCAGCTCTCAATCCATAAGCAAATATGTATGGCAATTCTTGTATCCCTTAGTTTGCTCAATAGTCTCCCATGTGGTACTGTATCAAAAGCCTTTTCAGAATCCAAAAGGACTACTTTGATACAGGTTCTCCTCATAGAAACTAATTAGATTTATTTGACATGACCTATCCCTCATAAATCCATGCTGACTCCGACTTATAATCCTGTTCAAATAGACATATTCTTGTATATTATCCCTTATTAACCCTTCTAAAAGCTTTCCCACTACAGAAGTGAGGCTTGCAGTTCTATAATTCCCCGGATTTGCTCTTGCTCCCTTCTTAAATACAGGTATCACCTCTGCTTTTCTCCAGTCATTTGGTAGAGACCCTGTTGAGTGACTCTTGAAAAATTTAGTATAATGGTTTGGCTATTACAGAACACAGTTCCCTCAGTACCCGTGGATGTATTCCATCAGGACCCGGGGCTTTATTAACATTTATTTTTTGTAACCTCTTTTTGATTTCTTCCTGCGTTAACCAGTTATTTGGTGAAGGTAGTGTAGCCCCATTATGTTGTGTGTCCCAACCACTGGTACCTCCCTTGTGTATACAGAACAAAAGAACCTATCTAGCTCATCTGCCTTTTCCTGGTCACTAATTGTCAGACTGCCTGTGTCACATTGTATTGTTCCTATAGATTCCTTACTGGCCTTCTTCCCATTAATATATTTAAAAAAATAATTTAGGGTTTGTAACGGAGCTGGAACACGCAGTCCAATATCTCCGCTGGTATACGGTAAAATACCCAAGAGGCACTACAGTTTCACCATCCCCGACCTCCCATATTGGACGACACACAATTTGGGAGTCAAATGAATACTGACTTTATTTTGTTATTGCAGAAATATTTATACCCATCTCTTCCCACAGGCAATACACATGCCCATATTTGGCCGCACAATACACATAAAGAGAACAATAGGTGGGTCACACCTCCCCGAGGCTCCCTGGCAACTTTGATACAATCAGACATTGATTCAATTACACTTCTTTGTTCTTATCTGAGAATGAAAACACTGTATACAATAGACTTCCTTTATCTTATGAGGAGTCGCTGTAACAGGATTATCTCCCATGCCAAGTAGCTGCAAATGTCTGGGACAATATTCTGCAGAGCATCAACCAACATACATGCAGTATAATAGTAGGATCATATTTTAACCATAATAATCATAAAACAGGGTAAAACAGTGATGGGTTCCGTTACACACCTCCCCGGTGACCATAAGCCGGCATACACGGTCTGATCCAAAGGGATCGGCCTGGGGATGTCCGGACAATAGTATTTGTTGGTCAATTCTCTAGTTTGACAACCCATCA
The DNA here is from genome assembly GCA_027410445.1 of Discoglossus pictus. NCBI lineage: Eukaryota > Metazoa > Chordata > Amphibia > Anura > Alytidae > Discoglossus > Discoglossus pictus. Next base: position 72,100,587 of record CM050165.1, read on the forward strand.
GCATTACTGCAATTCACATTTACTCACATTTACCATATCCCCAGATAGCTGGGATCTGAGCGCACAAGACTACCGAATAGTGCTCATATCCTATTCACACCGTTCAATTGCCATGTAGCTAAAGTCTTTCCCATAGTCTTTCATTATATGAATGGGCTCCATGGCATAGCTATCTGGGGTATCACCGCTCCCACAGGGCAAGTACAGAATGACCCCCCTGTATGTAAAGGGCCAGAATGAGTGACATACACTCTGGTATGGCCGATCACTGGTTCCAAAGGGCAATATGTACCAGGGCCATAGTCGCAGGGCAGGAGGCTGGCAAACAGTCCTCTCCAAGCCAAAGTGGCGAAGGGCACTTCGTCACACATCTCCCCTTTGGGGGGAAGTCTAACCAGGTACCTGGATATTTTGCTGTGGTGATGGGGCAACACGCTGAGGGGACTTGAGGGGCAGAGGCCAGCGGCACTCTGCCCTGATGCCAGCTCTGCTGCTGGTATATCCTGCAGGACATCCTGCTCTGTACAAGGGACAAAGGGAGGGCAGAGGCCGACTGCACTCTGCCCCACTGTCAGCTCTTCTGCTGGGGTACTTGGTAGCCAGGGAAAGGTGGGGGTCAGTGGGGGTTAACATTTCCTCTGTTAACCCTGGAGCCACATTAGGAGTTAGCTGGGGAGGGGAATTTGTACTTACCCCCTCCTCCGGTTGTCCCAGTGAGAGTAGTTGGGGATCTGGACAGGCTGTCCAGCATCCCGGTAGGTCAGGCACAGAGACCCTGGTCCCATCTGCGCCGTCTGGGGGATTGGTGTCTCCCCTTGTTAGGGTAAGCTGTCGCTGGGGGGAGAGGGCGACATCTTCAGCTCCCTGGGGTTCACACTGCCGCTGGGTGGGAAGGACGACACCTTCTGCCCCCTGGGGTTCACACGGCCGCTGGGGAGGAAGGACGACACCTTCTGCCCCCTGGGGTTCACACGGCCGCTGGGTGGGAAGGACGACACCTTCTGCCCCCTGGGGTTCACACTGCCGCTGGGGAGGAAGGACGGCCCCTTCTGCTCCCTGGGGTACACACTGCCGCTGGGGGGGAAGGACTACACCTTCAGCCCCCTGGGGTACACACTGCCGCTGGGGAGAAAGGACGGCACCTTCTGCTCCCTGGGGTACACACTGCCGCTGGGGAGGAAGGACGACACCTTCAGCTCCCTGGGGAACACACTGCCGCTGGGGAGGAAGGACGACACCTTCAGCTCCCTGGGGAACACACTGCCGCTGGGGAGGAAGGACGACAACTTCGGCTCCCTGGGGAACACACTGCCGCTGGGGAGGAAGGACGACAACTTCGGCTCCCTGGGGTACACACTGCCGCTGGGGGGGGAAGGACGACACCTTCGGCCCCCTGGGGTACACACTGCTGCTGGGGAGGAAGGAAGACACCTTCGGCCCCCTGGGGTACACACTGCTGCTGGGGAGGAAGGACGACACCTTCAGCTCCCTGGGGTACACACTGTCGCTGGGGAGGAAGGACGACACCTTCAGCTCCCTGGGGTACACACTGCCGCTGGGGGGGGGAATTAGTTGGAGTATTCCACGTGGAGCGGTTTCTGTTTCTGGGACAGTCTCTCTGCATGTGACCCTGCTGGTTACACGTGTGGCACCTGATGTACCGTGGAGGGGTTTGGTAGTTCCCACCACCCGGACGCAGTGCTGGGGGGGGGGGTTAATGGTGGGAGGTGGGTTAGCAGCTCCCAAGATGGACCGCTCCCGTGCCCGCTGCTTTTCCATTATGGATTTGTGGACATCTGTCATTAACCATTCCAAGGTTTTTATGGGAAGCATACCTGGGAAAAAGGCCAGTCTGCTTTGGATTTCTCTTCCAAACATTCTGTGGAGCAATAAGAGGTACTGTAACCATGAGTTCCTTTCTATCTGCATCCCTGTAGTCCGCGGCCGCCTCCTCCTCCTCATCATGGAACGCTGTCCGAAAACTAGCCGGTTCCATCCTGCTGTAGCCAGGGGCGCTGTACGGATACTAGCGTTGCCCTCAATTTGTACTCCACGGAATGGTGTCTCCTGTAGCTGTCCTTCTGACCATGGGAACAATCCCACCACTGCCACCAAATGTAACGGAGCTGGAACACGCAGTCCAATATCTCCGCTGGTATACGGTAAAATACCCAAGAGGCACTACAGTTTCACCATCCCCGACCTCCCATATTGGACGACACACAATTTGGGAGTCAAATGAATACTGACTTTATTTTGTTATTGCAGAAATATTTATACCCATCTCTTCCCACAGGCAATACACATGCCCATATTTGGCCGCAATATAACACATAAAGAGAACAATAGGTGGGTCACACCTCCCCGAGGCTCCCTGGCAACTTTGATACAATCAGACATTGATTCAATTACACTTCTTTGTTCTTATCTGAGAATGAAAACACTGTATACAATAGACTTCCTTTATCTTATGCGGAGTCGCTGTAACAGGATTATCTCCCATGACAAGTAGCTGCAAATGTCTGGGACAATATTCTGCAGAGCATCAACCAACATACATGCAGTATAATAGTAGGATCATATTTTAACCATAATAATCATGAAACAGGGTAAAACAGTGATGGGTTCCGTTACAGGGTTAGTCTTACTCTCTTTTGCAATTAATTTTCATTTTCTATTTTAACCAGTCTAATAGCCCTTTTGCAAGCCTTGTTGATTTCCTTGTACTCACGTAAAGCAGTCTCTGTCCCCTCTTGTTTGTATAATTTAAATGCCTCTTTGTTTTACTCTGTATCTTGATCTTTAAATCATTGTTAAGCCACATTGGATGGGATTTACTCCTTTTACTTTTATTCCCACATGGTATATGCCGATGTGTATGTATATCTAGTAAGGATTTAAATGTTGTCTATTTATGTTCAGTATTTTTACCGTGTCAGTTCTCTGTCCCAGTCTATACTTTGCATTGCTGCATTTAGACCGTTAAAATTCTGACCTTTTAAGTTTTGTTTTTTTAATTCAATCTCAAATGAGAGTGTGTTGTGATCACTGTTTCCCAAAGGTTGCCCTATTCCAACATTTGATACCATATTGATATTATTTGTGATAACTAAATCCAAGATAGCCTCATTTCTCATAGGTTCTTGTATAACCTAGGCCAGATAATGATCTCTGAGTGTACTCAAGAACCTTCTCCCCTTAGCTGAACTGCTGGTCTCATTTATCCAGTTTATTTCAGGGTAATTAAAGTCTCCCATTATTAGAACTTGCCCATGCTTAGCTGCATTTCCAATCTTTAACAATAATTGTATTTCCTCGCTTTCAGTTATATTTGGGGGTTTATAACATACTCCAACTAATATTCTTTTGGAATTTGCTGCTCCGTCATTTAACTCTACCCACAAACATTCAATATTACCGCTAGTTCCAGCATTAATATCTTCTCTGACTATAGGCTTACATTTAGGCTTAACATACAGACAAATCTTTCCTCCTCTTTTACCATTGCCCCTATCTTTCCTAAATAGGTTATAACCATCCAGATTAACAGTCCAGTCATGATGGACTATTTGTAATGCCTGTCCAGTCGTAATGCCTATTAAATCCCATTTTTCATTAATTGCTTTTCCAGACCCTTCCAATAATTTATCTACCCGATCCACAACATGCCTCACCCGAGCACCCGGGAGACAGCAAACTGTTTGATTGCTGAGATCTGGGTGACAAATCACCCTGTCTACCATACTAATAATAGAGCCCCTGCCACCAAAACGTATGTTGCTCTGCCTATTTTGCCCTCCCACTCCTCTAATAGAATTGTTCTCCTGGGTGTTAGAGAGAACAGCTCTATCTGACATTGCCATTCCTGAATGGACATCCCCAACAGTTTTACTCAATCTGGCAAATCTGTTGGTGTTTGCCAACTCAGAACTGGCCTGCCTCCTCCTCCTGTTTCCCCTTGTAACTGTAACCCAGCTACCTCCCTGGACATTCTCACTAGCCCCATCTCCACCCTCCATGCTAGGCCCAGCTAAACTGTGCTCATTGAGCACCAACTCCCTTTCCAGTGGAATATCAGTGCTGCAGTTCTCCTCTCCAGTTCTCCAATTTCAGCTTCCAGAGAGGCAACATGATTACACATGCCACAGAGGTATGGACCCTGGATCATCTGTTCCAGTAGTGCATACATATGACAGGATGTACACTGAGTGAGGTTGCCACTGGACTGACTCATAATTATTGTCTACAAAATTTTGGTGGGAAAAATAAACAAACAATAATAAAAAATAATACATTTTTGAAAAAGATTAATATAAAATAAAATAAAAAATAAAATAAATAAATATATATTTTTTCATTTTTTGCACTATAAGTCTCCCCCACCCTTTTCTTTGAACTCCCTTCTTTTATTTAAACTCCTACACGTTTACTAGAACTGCACTTATACTAGAAGTGTTCACAAACTCACAAGTTTGTCCCAATTACCTGTTTATATTAACTTCTGCCTACTCACCTGGACACCATTAGTCCACCCCCCAAATAATCACACTTTACTTACAAGAAGTAAATTCCAGTTGGCGGATTAACTGTGAAATAAGTTGTTTAGAAAGAAAAAAAATAATAAAACCACAATAAATTATTCTCCAAAATCGCCTACTCTCACTCTCCAAGACCGAAACCTGCAGCTCTGGGTTCTGCATGCTAACTTGTCAACAGCTACAACACAGTTAATGCATGGGCGTGAAGCTCGCAGCTTTTTATCTCTCCCTATCAATCACTTATCCCTTAGGCTATTTTCTATTGGCTTCTTGGGCTGTTGCACACACTTAAATTGCTGGATTGGTTTCACAATGTGAGCGTCATGTAATCACGCCTCCCAAAACCTTGCAGGGTTTATGAGTTCAGCCTTAAAGTTGGAATTTGTGAGCTTGCAGCAATAAAATACATCTAAATATTTGGAGAATCAAACACCCAAAGCAAAAGTTACAGGTTAGAGGCATTTGTGGGCTTCTACAAGAATAGGGCACATTGTTAGTATGTGATAACATATTTTTATTGAAATAAACAAGTTATCCGGTTTCATGCAATGTTTAAATTAAAAAGTAATGCTGTGCAATGTGGAGGTGTTAAGGAGTATTAAGTAGGATGTAAAAAAAAATTGAATGTGGAGCCAGGGTCCTGTCTGCTAGACTTGGACAGTGCCCCAACATTTTTGATGGCGGCCCTGGTCCCAGTTACTGCAGAAATAAGTTAATACGAATGCTGTTGATTTAGGGTGGAGATGTTATCTGAAATATCCTATTTCTCTATACATTCTAAGGGCCTCATTCTATTATCGGCCGTAAATCGGCCGTAAGGCTGCGATTCCTTGCGGGGGTTCAGTTAACTCGCGATTCTATTATACGGCCCCGCAAGGATCTCATCTTACGGCCGGCCGCATATCTTGGAACCGGCCGTAAGCTGTGAAATATAAAAACTCAAAAATAAATTCAAGCCTGCACTGTACAGCTCTGTAAATGCTAGGGATCATATTGGGGGACATGAGGATTAAAAGTAACCCACTCTCAAGCTTGCACATCTGCCCAAACCCGAGTTCAAATTAACTGTTTATTTTCCGGCTGCGGCGTGGGTGTGTCTGAGGTGCTCCAAGCACTCTGGACTTTTTACATGGATATTTTACGGATATTAAAAATAAAATATTTTACGGATTTGAGTACAGGATAATTATGTGCTATTTTTTCTAACGCCTAAAATCCCTTTATAGTCTTCTCAAAGTGCAGGATGGCTTTATTTGAGCTATTTTATGTGCTTAATTGATGCTAGCGAGACCTCTTTCCTGCAAGTAAGCTGCGGCTCGCTTTTAGCCTTGCAGAGAGGTTTCCCGGAGCAATTGAATTGCAAAACTCTTGCGGCCGTTTTAGATCAAAGGCTTTCCTCTGGCGCGAGCGGCCGCAAGAGATAGCAAGGCACCGGCCGCAAGCCTGCCGGAGCCTCCGGCCGTAAGGGAATAGAATAGCAGAATAGCTTGCGGCCGGTCCTTGCGGCCCCGCAACGGCTGCGGCCGCTAATAGAATGAGGCCCTAAGTCTTTTGTATTTCAATTCTAAGACAATTATTTAACTCTCACAGTTGGTAAAAAAAGAATAGTGTTAAGTTTAAACACATACTCATCTCTCTGGCTATCTTTATTTAACCACCTTTGCATGCTTTTCTACTTTATTGCCCTCACTTTGAGAGTTAATTAATGGGCTTAAAATAACAAACTTAAAAAGAGGGAAGATATGTTCATGAATGTTTAAAATGCCTTACTTTCAAGATCAGTTGTCTAATACTTTCACTCGAATTGCAAAGAAAAATCTCCAAACTTGTCCTGTTTTCCCAACCCTTGCCTCCTTTTTGCATTAGCCTATCTGTTATGTTCTGAATATTTTTTATATTTATTTATTTATTTATATTTTTCTTTTGATTTATTCCATTTACAATTCTATTATTGTTACAATTCTTCCGCATTTCTCCTAGGTCGCACTGGAATGAATCTGCAATGCTTTTTGTAATATACTAGTGTGTTCATGTTTTCCTTAAGCATGTCACCTTTCAGCTTCAAAACGTGACCTCCTACATAAATATATAGTGATATTGCAGAGAGTTATTGTTCACAGGAATCTTTATGAGCCAGGGAGGTTGTGTGTGTGATTTGAGTTGTAGATACATTCCCTTTATATGAAGCTGATATGATAGGTGTGCATAATGCATCATGATATATATGGTATATACTGATGTATTGTGTTTAAGCTTCAAATGTCATGGGGAAATGTCTAGGATACCTACTATATTTAAAGGCACATGAGACACAACTGTTTTTTTTTTTTTTTACGCATTTAAAAGAGCATGTTTTAAACATTAGAAAGGTTGTTTTTTTGCATGAAAAATATTAAGTAAAACCTAACTTCATTGAAAGTGCAGAGAGCATACTTTAGTCCATAAATCTCATTGGCTAGCAGAAGGGAAGCCCCAAGAACAGCTAAACTTAATGTTTCCCAATACAAAGGAATAGGAATAGCAGAACAAGGTTGTCATGATTTAATTTTTTAAAGACTCATATTGCCAGTAATTTATGAATATGGCCAAGAGAGCATGACATTGTTGCATTGGGATTATGTATTATTGTGTGGTTATATGTTGCCTGTACATGGTTATTGTGTATCCTAGTTATAATATATTATAAGAGGGAAAAATGTTATATAGAACATATGTGGAATTGGTAAAAATGCTCTGCATAGAAGTTAGCTGTAGATCATTGCACACTCACATATACAGACCTTGGGTCAAGACAGATGGATGTACTTCAAGTAGTCCTAAGCAAACACTGGAGTTTACCATGAAGGTTTTTTTCACTAGCCAGCTATAGATATCTGGCGAATTTGATCTCTTTGATAGCCCAAGGTTGCAAGCCAGATGGGCTGACATCACACATACACAAATGTACACAAGGGTGTGGTATTGGAGAGTATAAATATGTTGTTTTGATCATTCAATAAAGGTTCAGAGATAGCTTTCACATATACAAGGTGTGAGGCTATGCATGTGTGTTGTATCCTGACTTGGGGAGTGGTCTTGCCATGGGCCACTTGTAACCTGTATACACTATTATCTGCCTGTACCTCTTCAGAAGCCATCTTCTGTGTCACAGAAATACATGATTCTGCTGGGGTAGGTTTGAACTAGGTTCATATCAAGCCCCCTTGAAGAAGCAGATCGTGACAAAGTTGATTTACACCTAATGTAACAAATTCAGAAGTAATATAGTAGAAGGTAAAAAGCATTCCAACAGAAATAAAAGGCTCACATGCAAAAGCAAAAATTTAATAGCATTTGGGATATGTATACAGCTTTGATGAGAACTTATTAGAGCTGAACCTTTTTAAAATAATAAAAAGTCTATTTCTGTAAAAAATCATTGTTTACATTATATTGTAATCTAAAGTTTTGTATTTCAAAATGAATGATTGGGGTTATATTCAGTGCAAAGGCATAGATCATGTTAAGATGCAATGAATATCGTACTGAAGAAGATCTGTATGCTAGATTGTAACTTTGTTATTGGTCCCAGAACACCCTATGAAAAGCCTCAGTGTCTTACCGTAAAATTGGAGTCTTATATTAAACAAGTGACTTGCCCGTCAAAAATGACGGCAAAAAAATTTGAAGCCTCACAATGCTGTTGTCTGACACACAGTGAGAGACTCTTCCCCCCTCTAACTTGCAGGCCTTGTGATGACCGCCTTTGGCGCTCATTGCAAGCCTTTCCTCCCTACTTTATGGGCCCTGCGATGAGTGCCTTTGGCACTCATTGCGAGCCTCCCCCCCCCTCTACTTTACGGGCCTTGCAACGCTGCTCATTACAGGCCATGGCAAGCGCTATGCACATGCGCAAGCCCGTAACTTTGCGATCATTACAGACAAAACGCTCTCACCCCTGTGTTTCTTTGCCCCCTCTCCCTCCCCTGTATCTCTTTGCCCCCTCTCCCTCCCCTGTGTCTCTTTCCCCCCCACTCCCTCCCCAGTTTCTCTTTCCCCCCCCACTCCCTCCCCAGTTTCTCTTTCCCCCCCTCTCCCTGCACTTTTTTTTTACCCTTATCTCCCTCCCCTGTGTCTCTTATCCCCCTCTTCCTCCCCTGTGTCTCTTACCCCCAATTGACAACTTTTGGCAGCCTCCCAAAGGCTTCCGAGTTACGGCCTTTTCAGTTTTTCGGGCCTTGCGTTGAACACATGTGGCACTCATTGCGAGCCTTTACCCCCTCCACCTTTGCCGCTCAGTGCAGGCCTCGGCAAACTCGCAACTTCGGGCCTTCGGTGCTCATTACGCATGTGCAAGCCCGCAATTTGCGAGCGTTACTGACAAATTGCAATTACGACAACTATATATATGATAGCTAGAAACAATATAGTAGGCTGGGCCTAAGACAGACTAGGAAACCAACCAGGGAGGTGTTAATAGTCCATCTAATCAACATTGGTTGCTCTGATTTGTTTGAGCCTTCTAATACAGACATCAAGAAAAAGCAGGCATGTTTTTGGAAATATCTAACTTTAAGCACAAAAAATGTCTGCTAAATGAGATCCAACTTATTGGGCCTGGTAGATCTCACTTGCAATTGTTTTTTTCAGTCATGTGACTTTCAATCTTATGGGTAGATTGTTGACCACACCAACACAAAAATATATTATTACAGAAATCCAGAGGTTGGGCAATGACAGAGCTTTATACAGAAAGTCGTCCAGGTGATGCAAGTGATAAATGAATCAAAATTAATTAATTAAAAAAAATCTAAACATTCTAAAGCCATTTTTCACTACAAAATATAGGTCTTTTAGTGCCTACCGAGACACTTTCCTAAGAATGAAAACATATAAAACCTTTTCTAATACCCTCATTTAGATACTACAAAGCAAATATGTCCCTTTAATGCGGTGTCAGTTATTCGAAAACATAAATTCATAGAGGATAGAGCCATTGCCATAATAAGCTCTATTTCTTAAGCAGTTTTATAAGTATATATATAAAAGGTACCCGGTGTTCCTTCCCCTGCCAGTTGTAACATATTAGGATCATGGTCTGCTCCTTTTAGTTTTTCTTTGTGATGTTCAAGAACAGGCAGGGAATTATCAACAAAAACGCATAAGATATTTCAAGAGCTGTAATCTCATTTTGTAGTGCTTCGCTTCTTCAAGTAAAACGTGCTTCTTCCAAATAAGCTAGAAATAGCTTTGACAACTTATCACTTTTATATTTAACATTCCCAGCCAGATGAGATCTTCTTGTACTCTTCAAACTTTGGTTGACTTTTTATACTAATTTGTAGTTCTCTCTTTTTTTGAGATACATAGCTGTTGAAACCTCAAACATTTTGTTTTCCTTTTGTCTCAAATAGTTTTAAATTTAGAAATGTTTTATTTATCTATGTATATATTATTTAAAAAATGAATAGTTCATATGAAAATTATCTCACAAATGTTAAGTTTTTTCTAAACTATAATAGTACTTTAATATTGTTAGGGGGATTTAAGTGTATTAATTCAAAAGTAAAATGTAACTTTGGTTATGTTTATTAATGTTTGGTTAAAATTAAAATGCTTCCCTATAATGTTCCTACTTCTACCATAACTCCAGACACTCTTCTGAACCACAACACCTCTCATTTGTCCAACCTGATATAACTTCTATCTTTGCCCCCATCAGACCCATATAATAATAATTAAGCAGGAAAAAGTCATATAGCTATTTTTGTTAATGTTAATGCCTCTGCAGGATCCTGAAGAGGTCCATGATACATTGGTGGAAGTTGTGTGTGTGAGAGGGGTGTTTACATGTCTGGTGAGCTGTAGTTGCATCATTTGATGCAACATCCTGCTTCTGGGCCAGTGAAGATGAAGGAATGTGGTATAAATTCCAATCTTATTCAGTAATCAAACAAAGCTTCTGCACTTCTGCCGGTTCGCTCCTCCCCCTCTCCCATAACAAACCCCCCCCACACACCTCAATCATCCAGCTGAGAGTAAGTGATGTAACAAACACAAAATGGATGTTGTACTCATAAACAGAGTGTTCAAAAATTGCGATTTCCACCAAAACTTTAGTTTAAAACAGTGGCGCTCAACCTGTTTTTATCTGGAGACCAGCTGGTTTCCTTGAAATGCTTATGGGAACTGGTTTTGAGATCCCTAACTTTTTATGAAGGATGACAATATGTGTGGCACACTACATTTTCATTTACGCTTGCATTGATTTAAGAAATAGGTTTCTCAATTCTATATCTAAAACTGTGACTATATGTTTATTGTGTTGGGTTCTCCTCATGCCTCCTTGTCCTTGAGGACCAACAGATAAGGTCTCAGGGAGAAGTAGCAGTCCCAGGAGTACTGCAGATTTAAATAATGTGAATTAGGGTGACATCTTTGTAGGTAAATATATAGTTTGAATTCTAGCTTGGCAAAAAATAATACTTTGTTGTTATGTTGTACCTCTCTGATTGAAGCATTGTTCCTAATAATGTTCCAAATTTACTATTCAAACCTGCTAGATGTACTTTTCTTCTGTGTGTTAGTAGTATTACATTTGTAGATTTAGTAATATATATACAAGTGGATAAATTGATAATGAAATGGCGCTAACATGTTGGAGCTTATAATATGAGATGTAACTTCGATAGTGTACACCAAGGTAGTATAGGTGGTATATAAATGCTCTCAAGAAGGTATTCTGTTTCATCTACATGGCTTTAGGAGATAAACACCACTTTATAAGGCTTTAAACTCTCAATTGGGACCTATTGCATGTCAGGATCAAAATGTAAGTCAATGTTTGTTATTAGAGCATTAAAGCTGTGTGATAGATCATGGGGCCTTATGTGAGAGCTTTTATGATTACGCAATATAAGGGAAAAGATGCAAGCTTTTACAATGACCACTGCAATGGTTTAGCGTTTATTTATTATTATTATCTTTTATTTGTATTGAGCCAACATATTCCGTAGCGCTGTACAGGGGATAAGTACAGGGGAAATACAAGTTTAACAAATTCAAAAGTTGAAGGGCCCTGTTTTGAGCTTAGAATCTTAGCAGAAAGTGCTTTATCCCAAAGCACCCTACAAGACTGGAAACTCGCTACTTACAATCTAAAGGAAATTAAAGGGCAGAGAACTGGGAAGAGTAACAGATAAGGAATAGCAAGGGTCAGGAAGCAAGTGAAAGATAGAAAGAGAGAGATAGAAAGTTTTATTTTAGAGGGAGAGGGGAAGGATCTGAGGTAAAATACTAGTATGTTGGCTGACCCCTAGTGTTGAGATGATATATCTGCAAGTAGGAAGTCAGGTGTTTTCCAAGGCTTTATAAATTGAATCAGAGTGGGTTGGGTGAAGTATTCTGAGAGTGAATATGCACTGAAAGAAATAGAAAGCATGGATTGAGGGACAGACAGTACAGGAAGATACTGGAGTTAGAGAGGAATGGGAGAGGAACTGGAGAGAGACCTTAGAATGAAGGTATGCGAGGAGGGGGAGGAGTGTTAAAGTAATTATGCCAGCCATAAATGGGGAAAGGACGGGGGGGGGGGGGGGTTGGGGGAAAGACAGCCAAACAGGGTATAGGAAACAGTTAGAAATTGAAAATAAAAAGTTAGAAATATTTCTATCTGCCAAGATATAATAACATGAATACAGTCGTGATATTAATAAACATATTGGTTCCAGGGATGGCGCAATTTCCATAGTCTCCTCCATACCTGCTGGGGTGGTGTGCATGCAGCTTTCATAACTTTTAAATAGTAACAATCATTATAAACATTTTCTCAGTTTATTGTGATTAAAATAATTAGTGACTTACTAAGAAAACTGCTATTTTCCCCATGAACTTTAGGCTAGGGTGCTTTGTATCCTTTTCAGGATGTAGCAAGGAGGGCAGTACATCTTTCTAGGCTCTGCCAGTAACGCAGTGCAGCAAATAGGCAGCAAATAAGCAGCTTTAGCTTAAAGATGGTTGGATAATTGCTAATTCAGTTTTCATGTAAAATTTTAAAAAAAATGTATTCAGAATAAATTAATAAATTGTTTAATCTTAACTACTTAAAAGATATGAAACTTGGTCAATTATACTGGCCTTTTAATCATAAAAAATGGTTATGTATTGCAGCCATATCAGACATTGCGTTTCAATCTTGTGTCCACAATCTTTGGAAACAAGCACTATTTACGTTTAATTTTAAGCTCAAAAACAAGGCCCTCCATTTTTGCAACGTGTTAATTTTATTTTTTCTTTGTACTTAACCCCTGTATAGCCTTACTGAATATGTTGGTGTGTTACAAAATAAAGGATAATAATAATTTGCAATACATATTGCAAGGAGAGACCTGACATGATATTTGTAATCCTTTATTACATGTTACCTCCAACGCATTGGTCACATTAGTTAAAATAAACCTTCATGTGTTATAATCAGTCTAACGTTGTAATGATTGTTTATGAATTTTGTAATCTAGATTTTTTTTTTCTTTTGTTTTCCAGATGTTATACACACTGTTGGACCCATAGCACGAGGTCAGATAAGTGAGCATCACAACAAGGCTCTAGCAAGCTGTTATAATTCTTCACTCGAACTGGCGAAAGAGAACAACATCCGAACAATAGTAAGTGCATTTAAATATAAACATTTATCTTTAGGTTATGTGCAAGTATGACGAGAACAAAAAGTGCTGCATTTAATTGTGAGCATGTTACCAAAAGATTAGTGTTGCTATTTATTATTCTGCATGGTATAATTATGTTGTCTAATTTAATTCTCATTCTGTCAGTCTATTAATTAAAATGATTTTTGTAAGTAAATTATTACCACATTTCATCTTTAGAAGCTAAGTTGTAAATCACCACTGTATTCCAATTTTTAGCACCAACTTTTGTTATTTGTCCTAAAATATCCCTTTCTTAAAATATGACTGGCTTTTGAAGAAATAGGATGAGTAGATATGATACCTTTTAAAGGCTAAGGGCCTCATACAAATGCAATCTGGCCAATTGAATAGGGCTCTATATAAGCATATTTTTTTACAGAAATGTTTAGTTTGTGAACTAAAAAAAGCAAGGTCCTTACTAACTAAAAACTTCTGTAAAAGAATATGCTATGTGCTTATATAGAGCCCTATTCAATTGGCTAAATTGCATTTGAATGAGGCCCCACGTGAGTTGAGTTACATAGCAAGGTTTCAAAACACAGACGTTCCTTCGTCTGGCAAAAGTTAACAAGTGAACCTGGAAATCATATGTATAGCATGAATGGTGATAGGAAGAAAACAAGTGTAGAAATGGAGCAGAGCTGGGCGGTAGGATCAGAATGGCTGATTGACAGGCCAAACACTTCAATGGAAGCCCTATTGAATAGGCATATTAAGGTTTTAAGCAGCCTAAGTTTATATGCTTTACATATTTATTTGGTACACCCAATGGCGAAGCTAGAGAATGGTGGCCTTGGTACCATTTTGGGCCTCTTCCCCACCCCAGGGGGTGGGGGAGGTTGTACTTTTTTGTGCTGGACCCCCATACTCATTCAGTACCCCTCCCCAAGACCATTTCCCATAGCTGCTGGCCTTCCCTTACCTTCTGTATTTTGTCTCTTGTATCTTCCCTGATACACATCCCCAGCGTCCTGAACTGCTCCACTTGGAGATCCAGTAAAATGCTCTTTTTTTAAGCAGGCACATAAAAAAATGACACAGATGTGCCCCCGCCAGAGGAGGGCCCTGGTCCATTGCACCACCTGCACTACTGGTAGCTCCACCCCAGGGTACATCTATAGACAAAAATATAACAGAATGTAGACATTTCTGTGCATATACAAATATGTTTTCAATGCACTGCACTGGATCTTTAGATATTCTGCTGCACCCTGAAAATATATTGCCTTAGGCCTGTGCCTTGTTGGTCAAAGCACAAAGACACAAAAGAAAATGCTCACTTTTATATAACTTGAAACTGTTTTAAATCATACCAAATGCTACAGTGTAAGATATTGTAAAAGTTTAATAATATATGTGCTATTTATCTAGTATTACATGGTTAAATTGAGACTGGCATTTTCAACACTCGTTTTCTCTTCTAAAGCAAAGGTTTCCGTGAAAACCAGAATAAATAGGCTCAAAATTCACCTATGCCACTTCCTTACAGCTGCTCCAACTCGCCTGCTTATACAGTCAATTATCCTTGTAGCAATAAAACAGGTTGATGGATCCTGCCTCCAAGGGAGCCTGTGCTGCTGTAAAGCACTGACCTGGGTGTATTTTATAGCTAGCAGAAACTGTATTCTCCGGGAGGAGGGATTGCATAGGGTGAGATGTAAACTGGCTTAGAATAACTCCTTTCATGCTCAATTTTTGCTATAGTTTCTAGCCATGGACCTAGTCATTCTCAATATCGGGAACATAAACTGTTCCATAATACAAATCCTAATAAGCAAATTTGCAATGCACTGCAGACAACTAAGTATAATGCCAGAAACTGTATTATTTTTTTCATATATGATTAGTCTCTTATCAGGCAATTACCAGTTTTGCTAAAGGGTCTGTTTGGCATTGGGGTGTATAATCAGCACTGGAGACTAGAGTACTAAGCTTCATAGCGTAAGCATCATAGCGTCACAAGCAACGGCTCAAATCACAATGAGCATGTGCTAGCTATGAATAGAGTAGCAACAGTAACCATTTATAGCAGGAGGGAATCAATTAACCTTCTCAACAGCCTCAAAATAGCAATTTTTTCTCAGTATAAGATGCATAAATATTTACTTTGCATTTTATGTTGCAGCATCGCTCTCTTGCCCATGATTGCACCTTTGCTGATGCTTTTCCCTCTGTCCCCTATCTATAGCACAGCATTATATCCAAGTGATATGCAGTATTTTAGATGGAATCATATACACCTCTGATTTTTGTCATTGCATGGCGTTGCTTTATTAGTTACGCACTAGTTAAAGTGCCATTGTAAGCACCACATGAAGGACTTTGAGTATTTAGTTCATAATTAAGATCATTTATTGTAATTTTTTGAACTTGTTAGTTCAAGAAATGTGTTTTTATAAAGACAACAATAATGCTAGCTGTAAATAAAATTATTTTAAAAGGAATGTTGTTTTTCTTCAGTCCTTCAGTTGTGTCTGACTCTCAGTGCCTATATGGACGCAGCATGCCAGGCACATCTGTCTGTGTTTCTGGTTCTGTTTATCCATATAGTTTTCGTGGCCACGATACTGGAGTGGGTTGCCAGTTGCTTCTCCAGTGGACTGCAATTTGTCTAAACCTCTCTGCTATGACCTCCCAATCTTGGGTGACCCTACATGGCTGAGCTCACAGCTTCATTGAGGTACACAAGCCCATTCACCAAACCAAGGTAGCAATCCAGAAGGGGGAAATTAATGTTATCTGCCTCACATGACTTACATTGTCTGGAAGCCATTTAAATCACCTGGAATCTGATTATTTAATAGTTTTTACTTATCCCCCCATCTCTTCGCTGTATGCATGTGTGACCATGCCCCCATCTTGTTGCATTATTTTATAAACACTGGTTAATTGACCCAATGAAAATAATGGCTAAGTTACAACACATGAATAATATACAGATACCTTCAGTGGCTTCCAGACAAACAATTTGAGTATTGTCACAGAAAGGAAGTGGACTTTTTAAACTAACAGGTGGTGAAAGAGATATAACCCGTTGCGTGGCCCTTTAAAACTTCCTCTGCGCTATCGTAGGTTTAATAAATACCCATTTTAGTCTGACTCTTCTGTGTGACCGGGTCTGGAGATCACAATGTGGGTGTTTCCTGAAAAAAAGACTAAAGTGATTATTCTTTTCTCTGAGTGCTCAGCGTTGCCATAGTAATGATTCCCAACCTGAAATTCTTAAATGCTGCTTTGCTTTTAATGGCTTGGTTTCTATCTACAGTTCACAACAATCAATAAGTTCTGCTTTAAATGAAACCTTTTCTGTAAGAAGTCGCTGCACTAACTCAATATTTCATTCATTGTGGAAAGAATAAAACCACCAATTCCAAGCTTATTTGGAGATTTCATTATATTATTTGCATTGTACACATAATAACACCCTAACAAATCATAAATAGGAAGCTTTTTAGCAGCCTTTTAAAAGGAAACAACAAAAGTTAATGAATAATAATAGAAAAAAATATGTATTAAGGTGTCTGATGTCAGTAGAAAACCATTTGGATAATATGTGTGTAATGATTGATTATAATTTGAATAGTTTAGTATATTAAAGGCAATTATTACCAGTAATTAACCTGACATTTGTGAAGTGAGTGACAAAATAATAATAATGGCCGGTGTATAACAAAAAACGCGCATTCTTTAAAAAATATTTTTTTCTTCAAAGTAATATAAAATACATGCATACAAATATAAAAACTGGCCAATTTTCACCTTTTGTCCCACAGAAAGTAGTGGAAGTGACCAAATAAAATGGCCATGGCTACAAATGTAGGCTAAAGAGGAGAATGCATGATGATAGGTAAAATATCCTTATAATGCAGTTCTTTGTAGGCCAGAAGAACTAACAAAGCATTTTGAATCTTAAGAATAGCTAGAAAAGTAATACAATGGATTAGCCCAAGTTGGGATATCTGAGCCACCTTTAAGAGGCACACAGGAATATGTAAATTAGTCTTATGGACTACCCCAGTCTACATTGTGGCCTGGTGTTATATGAGAAAGCTTTCTTCACTCTTGGATCCAACTTTATAATTGTTTTAGAAAAACTAGATACCTGCTTCTAAATCAACTGGTAGCCTAGAGTTAGTATGCTTGACCCAACAATATACACTTTGTAGGGCATAGTATAGTAAGGATTACTGATCCGATAGGCTAGATAACAAACTAATGAGTTTGTGTTTTGGACTTAGACTGAGAGTTTTCCTACTGGGGGCTTATATTGCCAAACTATAATATACAGTGGTATATTGTTACCAGAATCCATGATTCTTCCAGATTCCAAAAGAAAAAACAATTACAAAAGTGTATATATATATATATATATATATATATATATATATATATATATATATATATATATATATATATACACATACATACACACACACACCTATACTCACACATTTATATAAATACTTCCTTACATGCACTTCACTTCTTGGGGTGAGGAGGGGCCACGCCAGGACAGAGGGTCAAGGGGGGGGGGGGGCTGAGGGAGGCTACAGGGGGCTGCAGGCCATTTTTTGCTATTTCTACTTAAAGGGTTATTTACCTCACTGTAAGTGTCCTTCATGGTATGAAAGAGCATAAGATGTTAAAATGACCTTTTTTTAATTACACTATTACCATCTAAAAAATCTAAAGTTTTAAGTCTGCTTAAAACACAGTCTAATAGATCAATAAACAAACCTACAAAAAGATGAGGAATATACAATCTGTAGACAGTTAAGAAGCGCCTAACGATCACAAAAAGTGTGTGTGGAAATAAAAGGACTCTACCAGAGTCTGTCTGTAAAAGAAAACAATACTAGGAGGTGTACAAAAAGACACTAGTTTCTATGACGATAGGTGAGCAAATTGAATCAACCATCTGTTTACTTACAAAGTCTATCCTGCCAACTTGCTGTTGCATGAATAATAACAGATAGCTGAGTGTGTGGTAAAGACAGTGATTGGTAGCAGTTTTTGCACTGACCAGATAACCCATAACTGACCTTTTTAGGTGATACCAGCATTCCATGCTCTGCACAGATAGATTTTTTAAGGCTTAACTCTTTTTTTATTTTGCTCACTGGAGCTTCGAGTCTGGCAGTGGACAGTCAGTGACACATGTAAACACAGATTTGTCTTTATTGATTTCTCAGTGAAAAATGCATGTATTTCAAGAATCAAAAAGTATTTCAACATGATTTTAGGAGATCTTTACTGTGATGTGGTCCAAATGCTGAATTTTACAAACAAAATAAGACAGTAATTATTGTTATTAATGTCGCTTTGTTTTAGTTAAATATTTCTATTACGAAATGCACATTATTTATATAACACTAGAGCCCCCATTCAATTGAGGTTTCGGGCGATCTCATAGCCTGTGAGGTTGCAAATTAATTTGCTATTCAATTGGCATCTTTTTGCAGGCTCCAAATGGCTTATGAGATACGACCTTGAAAAAAATGGAGATATTTAACCCCTGTAATTTACAGCCTACCGAAGCCTTTGATCTTTCACTTTCCCAAGCCCGCAAATGTTTTCACACCCGGAAATGGCAAAAGAAGGAGTAAATGTTACGAGTGCTAGAGAGGACCCGCAAGGGGGTTAAGCACCTATCCGTTGCACTGTAAAAGCAAATAAAAAAATCAATACTGCACTGTAAATAACAGGGAAAGTGATGATAGACATTAGAATTAATTGCACAACAGTCTCAAGCTCGCAAATCGGCAGGATGTTTATGTTTCATTTTCGGGCTAAATCGATCTCGGGTATCAATAAGTTAATACACCCATATGGACTAGAACAGTATTGCCATTCATTTTCATAATTCTTTATTGTGTGGGTTTGCGAGTCTGATCGCATTTTGGACCCCCAAACCTAATTAATTGACATGTAACCTCCATGTTTTACTGCTGTAATAATGACAGTCTCATTTTCTATTGGCTGATTCGAAATGGGAAGTTAAGGGCTTGCTTAATTGATCATGTTCCCGCACTGAACTGTTACGAACCAGTGCATGGTTTACGGTTTCAGCTTTGGGCCAGTAACTTGCGGGCTTGAGCAATTGCATAGCATTGCAATCGGAGAAGGAACAGGAGCCCGCAACACACCCGCAGACATACGGCCTACCATTATAGAGTTGCCGGCTTGCAATTAAATGTGGCTCTAGACCTTTATTTAGACTATGGAAGTACATTAAATAGCAAAGATTAAGTGGAGTATAATGGGAGAAAAAATGTATTGTTTGCTTAAGAAATGTTTTATTAGACAGAACATTGTACGAACTGTGCATTAATCTTGTGCATTAAAAAAGTACATTTGCAGATCTAAGTCAGCTGGAATTAATCTTGTAGAGAAAAGCCGAGAAGTTTGTTCTTAAATAACATGTAATGAATTAATATTTTCAACATTTTTCTTCTGTGTTCTTCTGTTCAGTACATTAAAGCCCCACAGTGATCTCAAACAAAAGCCAAAATATAAATGGACTTTTATGGAAAAATGCCAGTTGTCCAGACCAAGATTACTGTATGAGAAACATAGTCCCCACCTCGTACTGAGCTCCGCCTGGCAAAATCTCTAATCCAGCACATCTTTAGGCTAGGAAGTTATAGCCTTTGGCCTTAGCACTGGATGCACAATATGCATCCATAGGAAGAATGTGCATGGTGAAGAAAAAAGGAAAGTGACTGTCAATTCATCTAATCATTGGTCTCTGAATCTCATTAGGAATATAATATATGTATGTACCTATTTACTTTTATGTAGTTTATTTTATTAAGAAGCTCTCGTCATGTAGGTCATGCAGCTCATGAATACACAGACTGTGATGTGCAATGTTTCAAATTAGCCTTTCAGTGACCTCTCTCAAGCAGCATGTTGCAGATTGTTGCTACTGATTGTCTATTATGAGACACTGCACACATTGCAATTAAAATTACATTGTCATCATCAGCTGCAGATGGGAGAAACCAGTTAGGAACTATTTGTAAGATTTTAGACAGAAGAAACAGAGCTGTTGACCATGTCTAAATAAAAGAAAGTACACAAAGTAAAGAGTTACTTAGGTATAATATATTCCTAGTGAGATTCAGAAATGTTCCATGTCCCTTGAACATTGGTATTATGTATAATAGAGTGAAATAAGTTTGTGATTAACCAAACTCCACCCAGCCAGTTGGAGCAACATTGTTGATTTGCGCATTCCTTCTGGTGCTAACAGTATATGGGAAGTACCATAGAAAATGGTAGGAAAGATCAGGGCTGCTTTACATTGATTGGTCTATTTGATTGGAACACATTTATAGTGTGGGCCACAAGCATTGCTTATCTAGTATAATATATACATTGATTAGTTCACCCATAATAAACCTTAAGGGCATATTTAAGTTTCCTGGATTATGAATGCATCTGATAGAGGAGAATCAGTAGTGTATGAAAACATTTTTTTACATGACAAAACATTTAAACACTTACTTTGAAGTTAGCAAAATGTCTTGTGATTTGTGACAGTTGAAAATTAGAGTTAATACCCTGTCCAAACCCAGGCCAAATTAGCATACATTTCAAAAATTGTTTTGGCGAATCAGGAGGAAGCAGAGGCTGAAACATTTGCATTAGAATCTGGGGTTGCTGTTTGTGCTGCAAAGCAGCCTGGGATATGCAGCCTGGAACATGCTGCTACTACTGCTGGTGTTTTTTCTCTATGTCCCTGTATCCTAGAGGACAATTTCAGCTGTGACCTCACCAACTATGTGACTGGCAGCACTTTCTTTGGTGGTCACAACCTGTTCCTAGCTGTTCATTCAACTTTTCAATATAATAAATATTTTTCTACTAATCAGTGACTGTTTTTTAGGAAACATTTGAAACCCAGGAAACTTCTATATACCTTTACTTAAAAGTGTATCACCCCCATCAAGCCACATCTTAAATGTCTCTGCAACATAGGCAGCAGTGTGTTTTAGAGTTGCTGGTGTTATTCATCATAGCTGGGACGGAGTGGAAGATGCTCAGGGTCAACTATGGCATTTATATTGCACAAGTATATTAGCTAAAGGACGCAAGTAATTAGGCACATTTTTGAGTGTGTGCAGCTATAAGGTTTGGGTGATTTAACATAATTATTGTCTGCTACAGTACATTGTAATTTGGTGGGTGCAACAGTTAATCCCAGGATATACATATCCAATTTGTTCTATATATTGGTTTAAGTAAATATAGACCTTTAAAGTGATCAATGAATATTTAATAAGCAAATCAGTTTGGGATATATGTATACAGGGTATTCATTGTTTTCCTCTTTAATTATTTATACATTATACTAATTAGTGTATGTTACCATGTATATATATATATATATTCTGTGAATCAGTATAAAAATTTGATATGGACAGACATTTTCCGGTTTTCCACATGGCTTCTCTAGAAATTAATGTACTATCTAATATACATTTTTGTCATGAAATGTTTGTTTATTCATAAGAGCATTGATTTTACTGTCTCATCTTGCTGTCAATTAGAAATGTTACATTGAATTGTATAATGCATTCTTGCATAGCGGAGCCACATTTATATTTATAATAGTACTAAAAATACATTGTATGATATTTTCAATAAAAATTTGCATATCTATGCAATTAACTACATTGCTAGCTGCATTCCTTGCATGCTGATCACTTGTTTTAAGCTGTCATATTTTTTTACAATGAATTTTTGTGTAAAAGTGTAAGAGTCACATATTTTTGTATTGAATTGCTTAGTTAAGGGGAATCGAAGTAGATCTAAACAATCCATAAAAAGTCCAGGTCAATGACGTATATTGACCAGAAATGTAATCTCTTACATTCCTTTGTTAAATTAGATTACTTAATAAGTATGTGTTGGCTCTTTTTCTTTCTTGTGTTAAAGTAGCAGTCAAGGTGAATTTACAAAGATCAAACAATTCTTATATGTGTGTAGGGTTAAAACATGAAATGAAGATAAGAATCATTTTCGGTGACATTTCAATTCTCCATGTGTAGACCTATACTTCTCCTGGCTTTCCTCAACATTTTTGGACTGATCTGTATTTTTCACACATTTAAGTAAATGCTAATAGCAAAAAAAGTTGTCAAACACTGTTAAGTTTTAAACATTGTGTAATAAGACAGCTGTGATGATGACCCTACAATTCATTGTATGTTACTTATTCTGATATATTCAAGGATTATTTGTACAGTGTGTTTGTATTCATATATGGATTTAAAAAAATAAAAGATTATTTATGCTATAAGGCATTATCAATATTTACAATGCAAGACTTTGATGCAGAGATGTCTTTGAATTTCAAAAGGGCAAGAATATGGAGTTGTATAAAATGGGAAAATGCATCTGAACTGTTGATTAATTTTGCAT
Organism: Discoglossus pictus; assembly: GCA_027410445.1. Classification (NCBI taxonomy): domain Eukaryota; kingdom Metazoa; phylum Chordata; class Amphibia; order Anura; family Alytidae; genus Discoglossus; species Discoglossus pictus. The sequence goes on from CM050165.1 coordinate 72,123,238, forward strand.
CTATTAGTAATACTAACAAGTGCCAATAATAAGTCTATTATACCATATAAAAAGTCAGAATGACATAGGGGCTTATTCAATTCAAGTCCGCAGATTGCATTGTACAGGCCGTATGTCTGTGATTCAATTGAACAAGCCCGCAACTTACGGGCCGAAAGCTGAAACCGTAGACCAGAGCGGGAACATGATTCATTAAGCAAGGCCGTAACACCAGATTTAGAAACAGCCAATAAAAAATGCTATGTTAAAATTGCGGGCTTGCGCGGGTGCAGCCAGGCAATGAGCCACGAAGGCGCTCATTGCTCTAGTGGAGATGAGCGTCGCAGGTGCTCATCCCGACGATACACGGGACTTAGGCGATGAGCTCTGAAGGTGCTAATTTCTCTGGTGAAGATGAGTGCCACAGGTGCTCATCCCAACGACACTCGGGACTTAGGCAATGAGCGCCAAAGGTGCTCATTGCGCTGGTGGAAATGAGCGTCGCAGTCGCTCACCCCGTCAACCACGAAACAGATGCAAAATTACGTCCCTTACTACTTAGTACCCTAAACACGCACATGGACTGCGGGGCTCGCAAAAATACAAATTTACCAGCCGAACTGGAGATACCTGGAAAAAAACACAAATTTGACTCAATTTAACTTACACACTCACACACAGCACAGGGGGGAGCTAGGGAGCCTGTAAGTGAGGTTGCATGAAGTATATTTGAGTCATAATTAGCATTTTTTCACGATCGAAAATAGCAGAAGCGAGAAATCAAATGGCGCAAAAAAAATTAAACAAGACGAAAATTAGGGCAAAGGATGTAAAACGCAGCCAAAGGACGTAAGGCAAACCAGTAACACTTAATACAAGGCAGTAACAAAGGCGCTCCTCGTGGGGGTCACAATGAGCACCGAAGGGAAAGGCGTGGCTTGCCAAAAACAACAATTAGCAGCAAAGCTGTTTATTGCAGGGCTCACCCTGAGCGCCTGTAAAGTTGACGGGGAAGAGGCTCGCAATGACCGCCGAAGGTGCTCAGCGGGGCTCGCAATGAGCGCCGAAGGTGCTCAGAGGGGCCATAGCCTCGCATTGTGTGGCAAACAGTATTGCCTAGCTTAAGATTTTATTGCCATTATTTGTTGACGGGCAAGTCGCTAGTAAAAATATAATTTTCATTTGCAGATTTGCGAGCTTAAAACTGTTGTGCAATTAATTATAATGTCTATCATCGCTTTCCCCATCTTTTAAAGTGCAGTATTGATTTTTTATTTGCATTTACAGTGCTACAAACAGATATTTAACCCCCTTGAGAGCCCTATCTGTTACCTGTAGGAGTTTCTTCTACATTTGACATTTACGGGTATGAAATCATTTGCGGGCTGGAGGAATTGTAGCAATTGAAGCCCATAAAACGTGGCCTGTTTGCATCTTGCAAAAAAAAAAGCCATTTGAATAGCAAATTAACTTGCTGCCTCCATTACGGGCTACTGTAACTTAATTGCAAATAATTTCTCAACTCCAAGTGCAGATAAGTCTAATTTAATGGATCAAATGACAATAAAACCTTAAAAATGAAAATGCACATATGTGGAGTAATATATATATATATATATATATATATATATATATATATATATATATATATATATATACAGATGACCACTCACATTTACGGTAATTACCTCATGAACAGAGGTAAGTTATTTCACTTCAACTAAAAACCGCCATGGTACATCAGTATTGCAGATAAAGCTCCAAAAAATATGGGGTACAGGGTGCCTCAGAGACTAATAATAAAAGCAGGTCTGGGACGTGTAATATGTTATGTGAGGGCTAATGGTAGAATAAACTAAAAAAAGGCTATACAAACCTCTAACTGAAGAGATGCCATATGTCCCTGGTTTAATGGCCAGGGTATAATGTCTCCCCTCTATAGGTAATATCCAAACCACAACTATGCTCTCTCACTATTACTTATACATAACACCCTCACCTGTACTGAATATTATGGATGCAAATGATGTTGGTGTTCCTCATCCGTGGTATAAGATCTGGTATGCAGAATAATATAATATATTTTATAAATATAAAATAATGTAAAACAAACGCGTGTCGATTTGATATAAAGCTTTCTCAATGTAATAAAACAAATAGTGTAAGTAAAAATGGGCACACCTAACAAAGGTGTAAAACTTGAATAGAGATAATCAAGAGTATATTTTAAATATACAAGGTGGTCCTTTGATAAACAGTGTAGAAATATGACATTTTGGGGGTAAATATTATTTTATATTTTACTAACTTTTATGGGATGATCCCCAAATGTTTTAAAAAAAAGAAACAAGTTTGCTACAAAAGTTTATGTGGCGAATGGATATTTATTAGATGTGTCTTTTTGCACATAAACTTGTCCATGCAAGTGTAGTTTACTACACTTTATTTTATTTTATTAACAGGAGTAATGTCATGTTTTAAAAGCACAAGGAAAGTTTTTTTCTCTTTTTTTGCATCTGAAATTGAGCACTTGTTAGTACCACACTGTGTTTTCTTTTTTCAAATGAATGTCTCATCACAATAAACTGATTCAAGACTTAAACTGTTCAGGGAGGGTTGTCCCTGTCAGCCAATGAGCAGTAATATAGCTGGATGGGTCATACTTGTCTGTCAGTGAAATCTAAAGTATGATCTCTGCACTTCATGATTATTTCAATGACTTTTATATAAGTTTGTATAAATTGAAATTGCTGAACAAGGAAATTGTATTCCAGTGCCACATAGGCTGATAATAGTAGTTATTTTATTTGTTCAATACAGTAGCAGCTTAAGATCGGATAGATACGTTACTCTAATCCTACCTGAATGCATATCTTAATTCTGGCCCATAGCCCTAAGGAATATAGACCACATTTAAATAGACAAAAAAACAAGTCATTAGCCTTTTCAAAGCATATTTTGCATTTAGCATAATGAAATCCCTATCAACTCAATTATATTAATATAAAATATTAGTTATGTTTTGAATGTTCCTCTGCTCACATGTCTGGCATTCTGTCCGTATATTCAGGGGCGGATCTACCAGTGGTTCAGTGCACCAGGGCCCTTCTCTGGGGGGATCCAGTGCTGTCTGTGTTTTTTCTGTATTTTAAGTAAAGCCCAGGATGGATTATGAACAAGCCAGGAAAGCTAACCATGGACAGCTGTTTCTTGGCTTTGCTTAAAGCTTTAATATAGCGGACATATGCTTAAAAGGAGCCATGCTTGAAATGGGATTTGGATTAAAGAGTGAAGTTGTTGTGGGTACATTTGTATATCCCTGCCCAGATTCCCAGAATGCAGTGTAATAACTGTATTTTTTGGAATTCTGTGCAGGAAAAAAGTTTTTTTTAACTTATTTTAGACATTCAAATGTGAACACAGATATACTATTTATTTACTGTACCACTGTACGGTGGAGGGCTTCTATCGCTTTTTTGTCTACCACAAATTAAATGATTGTTGTGGTAAACAACAATGCTGCTGGAAAGTGGGTGTGTGTGTCCTGGAGATGTGCTGGAGGAAAGGTTAGGGGAGCAGCTATAGAAAGAGGTCTTTGGGGTGATGCAGCAATGGGAAAAGTTTTAGTGTTATTGGAAGGGGTCTTCATGAGGTGAGCCGTTATTGGGGGAACACTGCGTGATTTGGTCCCGGGGTGGGGGGCCCAGTGCAAAAAATGTTTTATAACCCCCCAGGAGAGGGCAAATATTTTCAGAAAGCTGTAAAACTCCATATTGCAGTTTATAGTGCAAAGACCTGCACAGCTGTGCTTACCCACACACTTGGGAACCACTAGCCATGCCATATCTAATTGGAGCTCGATAGGTACCCCAATAAAAAACAAACTCTCTTCCACCCCCTCTATATATTTGCATGAAAATGGTTTCTACTTATCGGGTGAACGCAAAAAAATCTAAACAATGGAAAAACAAAATTATATAATAAATGTTTCAATAGAATTAGTTCTGCATGACTGATAACTAAATTGAGCTTCTTCATATAACATTTCTTATTGTTTGTCTTTTATAGCAAGAAAATAGCTTTTATGAAATTCGACATATTTTCTTGCAGTGAGAACGCTCAGCTTTTTTACTAATGTGACATATTATAATAGATATCTACATGACAAAATATTAATTCATGCTGTGACCTTTTATTCCCAATGTAACATTAAGAAAACAGAGAATAAACGACTGGCAGCGGAAAAAAAAAGAAGCAAACTTTTCATTTGTAATTATCTGCAATACACAAAAGCAATTCAAATCAAGTGACTGGCTTTTGATGTACACAACTAATTTGCATATTTATTATTTCTTAGTTCATGCTTAATTACTGTGAGCCAATAAATTAGTACAGCATCTTGTCATTGTTCTAATCCGTAACTGTCCTGACCTGTCCCTGAACTGTCCAAAACAAATGCAGATGCAATGCCCATTATATTAACATCTGGCTCGCTGTAGTATATTGTTCGATATTGTCGCATTTATGCTTTGTATTGTAATGTATACCATGTTTTAATATTCCCAGTTTAATTGGCCACAGAAAACCTGCACTTATTAGTTGTTAGTAATTATTAATCTAACAAAAATTAAATATCAGGAGAGCACGAGCTAATAAAAATGTTAATTTTTCATATCTACAGTTTCACATTGGTCTCATTTAAGTATTTATCTACTGAGTGCTTAGAGAGCACTCTCTTGGTAATTCTTCTTATAGAAAAATATAAAATGTAGCGACTCTCAGCATCACATTACGCACAATCAATTTTTACAGGTTTTATTAGATCATTTTATTTTTACAGATCTCACATTACCTGTACATTATTATGCATGAACATTCCTTACTGGAAAAATGACTTAACTCAGAGAACTTTGGTTACCCGTATGGTATTGCAATGGATATGAAATAGAAGCCTATGGCCCTCATTAAATTCCATTAAATTTGCAGCAGTTACAGAGCAATTCAATTGGACAAGCCCGCATAAACTGTAAACATGCTTCCTTATGTAGCATTTCAGGGCATGATCATGATCAGTTAAGCAAGTCCGTAACTACCGATTTAGAAGCAGCCAATAGTAAATGAGACCGGCATCATAACGTCAGTAAAACCTGAAGGTTAAACCACAATCAATTAGTGTTTAGAATTCTGATTTGCGATCGGACTTGCAATCCAGAAATGTTGCAGCCTAAAAAAAATCAATAAATCTACTATTCTAGTCCATGCGAGTTCAATGATATATATATATATATATATATATATATATATATATATATATTAACCCATTGATTGCCGGAATCGATATAACACGGAAATTGCACATAAAAATAATAATTCTTATTGCAGATCTGTGAGACTGTTGTGCAATTAATTCTAATGTCATTTATTGCTTTCCCAGTCTTTTAAAGTGCAGTATTGATTTTTTATTTGCTTTTACAGTGCTACAATCAGGTGTTTAACTCCATTGCGGGTCCTCTCTAGCACTTGGATTTTTGTCCATTTGCAGGTGTTAAAACAATTGCGGGATTGGGGTATTGTAGCAATTGAACAGCGATTTGCGATTTTAGCAGTTGCGGGCTTGACAGATCAAAGGCTTAGCTTGGTCAGAGTTACAATTTTAACAACTGTAGGGATTTTCAGCCTGTAACCCGCAGATCGATTGCAGGTAGCTAAACAAGGCCGATTTAATTGCAGTAACTTTTGCAGGCTACATTACTGGCTACAGCAACTACAATTTGGACAATTTAATAGGGGCCTATGTTTTTTTTTTTAATGGGGGAACACTCATTAAATATATTATCATTGCTATTTTTTTAGTTGTCAATCTTATTGTTAAAAAATCTTAAAAACAAGTCTTTTTGGTTTTGAAGCCGAATAGCACCTGTTTATTTTTTAAGGTTGGCTGAAATTTTAACAGGTTTAAAGGCATAGTTACGTATTATGTATTGTGAATGCATCAGATGGAGGAGAATCCGTAGTGTATGAGAACATGTTTTTGTATAAAAAATAAAGATTAATAAAGTTACCCTGACATTTTAAAATGTCTTCTGTTTTTTAGGACATGATTTTGAGACTAAATTAGCATATCATTCATTGTTTATTTTGGTCAATCACAGGCAGCTATAACATTGATCAATGTTTGGGAAGTCAGTTTGTGCGGCAAAACATCATGAGATGTGTAATCTTTTTTTTAAGCTCTACAAGGAAGCAAGGAGGAGCTCAGACGGTGCTGTGTGTATTTCTGCATTGTGCTGCTGTTGGCTTGAAAGTTATCATAGGGTTAAAAAACATACTAAAATGCAGTGTTTCTGTTGGTAGGTACCAGATGCCTATGTAGGCACCACTCGCGTGTGGAAACCAAGTAAAATACATCTGTGTGTGTATAGAATGAATCAATGTGTGTTTCTGATATAAGCAGCATTTTTTTGTTTTTGCGTTGTTTAGTCATGTCCAACTCTCCATGACCTTGTGAACTACAACACAACTTTATAAACATCTTTATGTCTATTGACATGCTGATCCACTTGGCTTTCATGGCTGAGATACTGTAGTTGGTTGCCAGTTCCATCTACACTGGGCCATTTTTGTTGTATGGATCCTCCACCAAGCACTGTTCAGCAGCTGTCGGATGCACTGCAGTCTGCATAGCTCCAAATACCATTGTCAACCTTCCAGCATCTTATTACCACACAATCTAGCTGCTGTTCATGCTGTACACAGTAGTTAGTCAGGATATTAGCTGGTGGTCATAATAATTAGACTGGACCATGTATTTGTAGAGTTAGTCTCTACCTATTTTCTGCGCTTTGGATGAGATCTTCCTGGACCTCAATGCTGTTAATAAAGCTTTCCGAGTTCCTCAAAACTCAATGACACTCAAAAGCTATGATTAATTAAGTAAAGTGATGATGCCCCCCACAAAAATGAGCATTCTGCAGGAAAATGTCTTAAATACAAAAAAACATGCATTATCCCACTGGCAAACAACCAGAAAACTAAAGTCTCAATCAGTGAGAATACAACATTTACACCTATATTCAAAACATATTCTTCACATGATTATAAATCTTACTGTGTTATATGGTCACCTTTCTATGTACTTCACAGTCAGAGCTGTTAAAGTGTCTTGTAGTATTTGGCAGCGGTTTGTAAGAGTAATGGCCTTCAACATATATCATTGACTTGAAAGCAATACCATTGAATATTTCATTATGTCCTTGAATATCTCCCACACCAGTGTATAGAATGATATGCAAAACCTATACAAGGATAAAAAACCTAAATGGTGACATCCATAATGTTTGTATATTGGCATATATTGCAATGTATTGTAAGAGTCCAGCTTCTCGTTATGTTTCCCTGTAGGCAGAATCATCTCTGTTTCCTGGTAATCTAAAAGCACCAGTGTTTTTCTTTTGGATGGATAATAATCCTCCAAAAACACAATTCTTGTTTAATGAATTGGAAAGGTGTATTCTTCTTTCCTTGTCTCTGTTTAATCCCAATGGTGTGAAAATAGAACTGCTTGTTTTAATAACACCAATGGGCGATGCTTTTAGAGTACCTTAATGTAGAGTTCCATATGAAAGGTTACATCTCAGAGGGCCTAACCACATATAAAGCAAGGAAAAGAACACAACTTAAATGGAGCTTGACACCAAATAATCATATTTTTATGGAAAAATACTAGTGTTAGGTCTAATCTATATCTAGTCTAAAGTAAGGAGAGGGATACGGTTTATCTATAATTAGGGAGCCATCTCTCCACACATCTATAATGGTGACTAGATGGGGAATTTACCATAAAAAAAGTTTTTTGGAGTACGGGAATTATTTTTAAATCTTTGCAGATTATTCTGTGAAAACTATAATGTGTATAAATAACATAAACACTTAAAGGTCAATAGTTTTTTCTTTAGTTCATCAGATTATCATAATTTGATAATGTGGCAAAGTCTGTTTTCTTTTTTCAAATAAAGGTATCAAAACTCAAAAATGTTTTAACTGCTCTTGGGGGCTTGTCCAATATCAGCCAATGAGATTTACAGACTGATGCATGCCCTTTGCATTTCTGAATTGGGTTTCCTAATATTCTTCAGATAAATCTAGTGTGCCATTATTTTAACTAATCCTAAAAGGAAAGGTTAAGAAATACATCAAGGTGGAATTTTATAATTTGATTCCATTGTTTAATCTACAAGTGCCCAAAAACATCATAAAAAAAAAAAAAAAAAAAAAAAAAAACATACATTTTTTTTAAAAATAAAATGAATAAAAACCTCCAAAACAGTTGGCGTTCTTTATTTTCCGCACATACATAAAATAGCACAGTGTTATCTAAGAAGAACATTTAAACAGTATATTTATTTAGACTAAGCATGTAATTTGCAGATCGAGAATATCTTAGAGAGACAGCATGTCATAACATCATAGTTAATTCCATGTTGTATATTTTAGATAGATAAAAATGTTATATCTTTTTGCTGTCCTTATGGGGAATGTTTAGAAGCACAATGGGAGACATTCATTAGACTGTGAGACTACTGAGAATGGCAATATCTCATAAATTCATTTGGCAGTTTAATGTCCGATTGGTGCTACCACAATGGATAACCATTAAATGTGATTAATAGTCTTTTTTTTATCAGTTAAAACATTTTCTCCAATCCTCATTATGAATGGGAAGCAAACATGATCAGACATAGATTCATAATATGCACAGTGTTAATTCATGATGGAAGGCAATATATAAAATACAGTGCTCCTTACGCCAACTTTTCTTTGTAGCTTAATGCCTGTTTTGTCTTGTCTGGAGGATCCTGTTAAGCCAGACTATTTCCTATTACACACATTATTTACAGCTAGTGCCAGCATGAAAATAATTTTGTTATTGATGATTGATATGTCAAACTTATACATATTAATTAACATACAGTAGACTCTCAGTTATCCAGCACCCATAGGGATTGGTAGATGCTGGATACATGTAGTTTCTGGTTGCTTGAGACTTACTATTAAAATAAGCCTATATTAGCTGCATATAGGGAGCTCTGCTAAGTATATGTGTCAGTGAAGGCTGTTCTAGCAGCAGCAGCTTTCACTCCCCGTTTACATGCAGGTACATTTGGCTGGAGGGTGCGGTGCTGAACCCGGGGAATGTAACGCCAACACTGCACTGGCTCAGTCACTCATGCCTGTCTGCTTCCAGGTAAAACTGAATTGAGACGTACAGTGGATGAAATCTAGGTGCCTGTAAGCATTTTGTGGCATGACAACCTGGCTCCTGGCATTTGTTGAGTCCTGTAAATTTAAATTTTTATTTAAAGTACGATATTCAATTTTTTTCTGATTGCTTGAGTTCTAGTTAACTGAGAGTCTACTGTATTAATACAGGGAAGTATTAATCTATTTAACCATTTACACAATACGTAAGTGAGCTAATGCTGTTTGGTGTGTAATAATGAAATCTATAATACATTAATAAATTAATATACTTTACCTATTTTGAAGAATTGTGTTGAAGAGCTGGCAATCTGTTTTGATGTTGCTGCAGCATTAGTGGTGTGGAGCTGCTGTGCAAGCGTGCTGAATGTGTGCAGTGTAATAGTGTGCGTGCGCGAGACCAAACCGTTAGCGTAGTCGTGTACTTCCGCATTGGCGTAAAATGTCGGGTAATGTGTGGTATGCGTCTGTAGCGGAATATCCATAGATGTTTGTGTGGTGTTTTGCGAGTTTCTTGTGGTGTTTTGCGTGTTTAGACTGCTGTAGCCTCGTTTTTTGTTTCGGCGGCCATCTTTTCTCTCGCTTAGAGAATTTTTAGTGTCTAAACTCTTTTATTTTTAGTTAAATGAAGGTGTGAGTTTCTTTTTTTGAGGTCCTGGGTGCTCCCTCTTGGTGTAGGTAAGCTTTTTATGTATGTGCTGTGTGTATTTATTGTGTTTTGATTTTTTTCATGTTCGCGAGTTGCGGACGATTTTTGCGAGGTCGTAATGAGTGTTAACGTGTCTCGTATGTGGTTTGCGTTGCGAGGTAAACTTTGCGAGGGTCGCAGTTGGTGTGTCGTGTTGTTTGCGTTACAACGTAAAGTTTGCGAGGGTCGCAGTTGCTGGCAAGGAGCGCCTTTGGCGCTCCATGCCAGCAACTGAGACCCTCGCTTTGCGAGGGCCGCGGGCTCGCTATGCGAGCCCACAAGCGTGAGCAACGGCTCTGGCTGGCTCGCCTGCTCACAACTATATATGTGATATTGGAGTTAGGTATACATTTCCTGAATTTTCTCCTTTAATGTGAGAAAACAATTCTATTTCTGGTTTTCTTCTGAAAGTGTTCTGATAGGCTAAGGACTGGTAACACAGTATCCTCACTGGATGGGTGTGGGGGATGAAAGACCCGTCTTCCTTTGTATAGATTTAGCATGATTAATAGTGTTATACAATCTTTGTTTTTTTTTGCATTCGTTCACTGGTTTCTCTTTTTTATTTGAGGATTTTGCTGATTCCAAAAAAAGTTTTCCAAAGTCCCTTTAAGATGTCTTTGATGAATCACTGTGTCTACACTACTTCAATCACTGCTTATTTGTAACTGATGCCTAAGTGTGAGTAATTGTTTCTAACTAGCAATCGTCTGCACCAAACTTACTTGCTATGTGTTAAAGCAAGGCACTATTTCAAACAGATGAGGATGAACTATATTTATAACACATTTTTTTCTATCCCATCTGGAATGTGAAAATGGTATCATTAAACCGATGCCAAGATCCATAATGAATATTCACTGCAGTCTTAAGCTGTTTAGAAGTCTTATCCTCTCCCAGAGCTTTAAAAATGGACTGTGTTTCTTCAAAGCCTCAATGACAAGTGATTGTGATTATATCTTCCTCAAAGTTTAGATAATTGCAAGCAAGACTGTCTTTATTAACAGAAAGGACATCCATGTTTAAAAGAAACAATATGGCCTTTTGACACAAGCCAAAATTATTTTTCTAAAGTATGATTACATCTTTAGTTGTACTCTAGTTAACCTGGTGTTACTTTGTTAAGACACATTTTCAGGCAATTATGCATTTTTTAGTTTCTTTGTTATAACATACATTAGAGGATAGTTTATAATATTTTGTCATTTAATGCATACAATAATGTGACTAAAATGAGGATCTCATTATAATAATAAAACTGAGGATTTACATATATACTCTATTTATTAACACAATGTTTTTCTACCATGCTCAACCTCTGACACTCTTAAGTACTTTTTTTTTTTACTTGCCACCTAAAGGATGTAATTAATATAAACAAATAAAAAGTGTTGTTAAATACATGGCAAAAATTAAATTGGATTTATAGAAACAGTTTTGCAGATAAGAATTTAAAGATCCATCTAATCTGCCAAATTATATCTTTTTTAAAAGCTTGGCTTAATAAACCTCAAGATAGCCTTTTACTTACATTAAACTTTTTAAGTGTTTGACCCTACTTCCTCCACTGGAATGATGTCCCACTTATTTCCAACCATTTTTGTAAATTAGCATTTTCTTACATATTACCACCAAAACTTCCAGCTTCCAATTATGACCTCCTGTTTTTGCATGCCTATTTTATTAGAGTAACTTTATTAAATCCTTTTATATCGTTGAATATTTCTGTCGGATCACCCCTCTCTTTTCTGTCATTTAAACTATACATATTAAGGTAATTAAGTATTTAAGTTTTGCATTTAGACCATGCACTATTTTAGTCTCTCTTCTTTGAATGATTTCTCATGATTGAGATTCAATCTCGTTTTTCCTTTAGAAAAAATGATCAATGTATATGTAACGATCTGCTCTTCTTGTGAGGCTTGAGAAGGCTTAGTAGAGCCGACCCTACCCCGCAGTAAAGTTTTTGGTCCATTTGGATTCCCCTTTGTAAGTCAGCAGGACCTTAGCCAGACACTCCCCAGTAACCTCAGACCTTTTCAGCGGCAGGAATACAGCTAGTAGTTAGTTGACCAGAGTAACAACCAAGATACCAGGAGAAATTAACTCAAGGATACACATCATTATCTATGTGATTCAGAAGCAACTTTTATTTTTCTGTCCCTGGGTTTCCTTTTGGCATTGTGCCAATAGGATTTCCCAGCGCTCTGCGGTTCTTATGCCACACTTTGGATCTCACACAGCACATCTGGGAGCCTTTCCACCAGTCCAAGCCTGTAGAAGGAGGACACTTGTGATGCAGGAGTTGGAAGCTTTAGGTCCACATGCTCATGTTCCAAGTCAAGCTCCAACCACACCAGGTCCTCAAGCTGTTCTAGCTTCTCACCTGGTTGGAGCCCAAGTGTAGCCATCCGCTGATTTAAAATAGCTGTCCACCTATCCTCGTCTGTGGCAATCCATTGCCTTCGCCCCTTCAGCATACTGGTGATTAGGCTCTTTTTCTCCCTGATCAGCTCTGCTCTGTAGGCCTCCATGTGGGCCCTGATCCCGTCTATCCAGTGCTGGCCTTCCTTGGACTTGGACCTGGATTTCATGGTCTGGCAAAATCGCTGAGTGGTTTCTGCATCCCTTCCAAACCGCTGAAAGCACTGGACGTCAAAACTGCATAAATCACCATATCCCATCCTTCCTGCTGGTTCTTGCACCAAAATCCCACCACTGCCACCAGTTGTGATGATCCGCGGGTAGGGGCTATTACTGTCCAGGGCCACCTGCTATAGACTACAGGTTAACTACCCACAAGGACTGTTGGGTTCTTGGAAATCTCGGCGCCAGCACCCTGATATCTGGCTTCTGTATCAGTCATGGTCTCTTTATCAGGAATCACCACTTCCAGGAGTCTCAGTAACCTTCTTGTGGTAGTGATCAGGACAGGTTACTTTCTGGGTGGAGATAGGTTCAGTATGGCAGCCACCAGGAGCAAAATAAGAAACGCAAGATTTCTATATGTCTTCAGAAGTGAACTGTTTTATTTTTGAAAAGTCAGCAATATTTATAGCAGTTAGATACAGAGGGAGTGTGCAGAATGTAACAAGGGGAGGGTGTGGCAGACAATTACAGGAGATGACCCCACATGGGATCTAGCAGTACCTTGATAGCTGGCACCTGAGAACAATAGAACTACCATCTAATACACATCCTGCTGTTTCTGTGCCTGAGTGGTCCAGACCTTAGATAGAGTACATGGCAGATGTGATTAACTTAGTTTGCTAACAATGGGCCAGAACAGATAACAGTAAAATAGAGGTGTCTGGTCACTGCAGACTCAGCACACCCTGTTTTAACCCATCATGATCACTCAGTCACAGTTTAAACATAGGACAGAATACAGTAATATCACATGGGGAATTATATACAGTACACAGGATAAGGCAGATACATAAGCCATAAGACCACCTGAAGCATGGTTGCACACTATGGCCCTATGTCTTAGTGCTATTCACCCCACCACCCACCTGCCCATATTGCCCATGTGGCAATGTAATTCCCCTACCCATTAGCCAATGGTGCAGTCTATGGTGACTCAATGGACCTGGATCCAGGCCCTGGAAAGGAGTCTGTGACAGCGTAGTTTTACAAAAGCACACAATTTAAATTTGGAATCTCAGTCTCCCTTTTAGTATCTCCAGTTGTGTTTTGAAACTAATAATGAGATACTGAATATCAATATTGGGTTTGTTACAATGGGGAAATGGTGTCATGAATCAATGCTGTATATCCCATAGAATCTGCAAGGCTGTAATAATATATCCTATAATAAGGGAGTATGATGGCATCTTCCTCAAAGTTTAGAAAATTGTAAATTACATTGTCTTTATTAATGATGCTCATGGTAGTATATCTTGCAGTAAGTGTCTGTTCAAATGTTGTGAGCAAATACATTATTCTTCAAACAGGATAGGATAGAAAGACCAGATTCATTCATTCTAAACTGGAAATGTCCTTACATCAGTGACTCCCAAACATCTCCTCAAGGACCCCCAGACTGGGCATGATTTAAGTTGAACACAGGTGAGGCGATTAGTATGCAACACATTTCGGAGCTTCTAATTGCTTTACAACAACAACTTTTAATCTCGATTATTTATCATTGTGTGAAACAATATAATTTTTTTATGTTATATATAAATGTGCAGTACTTGTTGCCTATTCATTCCTGGTTGTTTTGCTCTTTTATTGTGAGAATCCCATGTTGGCTTCTCAGCCAATCACCATACACCTAGAGCAATGTAAAAAAATAAAAAGTGCTAGAACTAGAGAAAATTAAACATTTTCATCTGGGAATCCCTCTTGAGAGTGCTTCTGTGATGATGAAGAGTTTACAACTGCTTCTCTTAGGAATGCTACAGTTGGATGGAATAAGGTCTGATTGCAACTCATGGTCTTTATTTTTCCTGGTTTAGTGATATGTGAAGATTTCCCAAATTATAGTAGTCCTTTAAAAAAACATTTAAGAAAGCAAATATTTGTTAAGGTACTACATATTACATATTACACATCTCCATACCAAAATCTTTACTTGATCATATTTATTTTAGAAAAAAAGTGATGTTAAACATTTCCAAACATGGGATAAATACTAAATTCTATCATCACTACTAACAAAATTGTCTTCTTTTTCAATACTGACACACATTTACATTTAAATGTTATACACCGTAATTTAAGTGAATAATGGCAGTTTCACTCATTTTAATACAACATTAAATACAATTTTTTTTGTAAAACCGCTTATTGAATGAAAAGCAGTGTTCCTAACTGCATGTCAATTAAACAAAGAGATACAAGGAAAGTTGTGAACTGTGCTTAACAAGTAAAATTATGTACTCTGGGAGACTGTGACCTTAGATAACTGTCAGAACCAAATTACTTTCTACTTCTAATTCTGACAGTTGAGTCAGGAGCACCTTTGTTTCATATCCCGGGGCCTTTATATTAGTAAGTGGCTATGGGAAGTGTGATATAAAGCACGATAAATATTGTAAACTGGATTCCCACAAGTGAAACTTAAAGACTAATATGCTGCAGAATTTCCTGCTTATTGGAGACAGACTGCGAGGAACGTGCAATTTGACCTTCTCACTTTAAATTGACATGAATAAGCCTTTTAGTTTTTATACATATCACTAAAGGGAGCTTTTGTTAAAATGTGATTGGAAACACATTATTTCAATATGACTTTAAAAAGTAAACAAAGCAATGTTGGTTTATGTTGCTGAAGAGACATTGCTAGGTTGTATGTATTTACCTGTAAATTAAATTACTTTCCAAATTTTACGTTGCAAATCTTCTGTTTTTTTTTATTTATTTATTATAAAATTTCAACTCTTAACAGAATTAAATACTTTTCAAATTGCATCATTTAGAGGAGCTTAATGATCAAAGATGCAAACCATTTAAAAAAAAAAAAAAAAAAAATTGTGTTGGGGTGATGTTCACACCGCCAGAAACGGCGTAAAGTCCATATCTACAGTATGTACAGAATGTCCTATCTAATGCACAGTGAAAATAGAGATTTGTATAGAGCAAGTGCTCTTCTTTAGAGTGTCATTCAAATGCGTAATTGTGAGATCACAGATCAGTCATAAATAATTTGCACATATTACTTTGTTGTTTTACCAATGATACAGCATTGGTAGCATTGTTTGGAGATTAACAGCACATAGGATTGCTAATTGGAACATAAACTGTAAGTATTACTTATCTGTACTTTTCCATCCTTTTTTTCTTCTTTTTTTCCCCCCACATAGAGTATTGAAGAGTTGTATCATACTATTTTTTACATTTTCAGTGACACTTGATGTGTGTTGGGGAATGGGGTTGACCAGATGAACAAACTATGTAGGTTCTATGAATTGTTACCATTAGTCCTTTTTTAGGAATTCAGTTTTTGGCAAGTCCCTCTAAATGTATTGTTGTTTTGTTTATTGGCCTGTGACTGATATATAAGTGCTATACATTTTTCTACAGTGTTGTGGTATGTTTGGTTTTTTTATTGTATTTTAGTCAGCTTCATGTCCCCTGGGATCAGTTTGTAACACACTGCTATTACAGTATATATGCATGGCCTTTTTATGCTGATGACCATCCTATTTGTATCACTAAGCTTCCAATAAAACTTTGAGAATGATGCAATATGTAGTTATTTAGAGAGGGTCAATGATACATGCACATACATTAATAAATTGTGTTAATGCATTAGTTTGTTTAACACATGTACATTCACAGTGTACATATAGTTACATTTTTTATTAAATTGTAAAATATTACATTCACCAGATTTGTTTAATTTCATTACTAATAACATTCCACATATTCCAGTTAGTATGCAGAGCTGACTAACAAAGTATCATTGTAGAGGAAAGGGAAAGAGTGTTTGCAGGATATAGAGGGAGGTAGAACATCCAAGCTGTCAAGGAAGATCAGATTGGTATGGATGCAGGGTGGTTGGGTTAGTTACAATTGAATAGTCAAAATTAAGAAATACTATATGGTCAGAGGAAAATTAAATGTGGGTACATCTATGACAGATGAAGTAGTCACAATACAATTATGTCATGTTGTTATCAATACAGGTTGTATACATGAGTTAGAAGAACATATTTAACATGAGAAACTACTACTTGGCCATAGTTGAGGTATACACATCAAAATAATACTAAATGTGAGTACAGGTATGACAGTTTAAGTAGTTCTCATTAAATATTGGATATGAAGGCCAGAGGACAGATTGGAAGGTACATCTTCGCACTATAATGAGGGATCAGGAAACAGGATTCCAATGGGGCCAAGTAGAGTATGGCAGGGCAGGGGTTCTAGTCAGGAGCTAGATGTTCACTTAGTGAGGAGAATAACAGTCCACAGGAGCGCTGAGTGTACCCAGGAAACATATTGACCCTTTTTAACACATATCAGAACACCCTTAAATGAACAAAGGGTCTTGACGTTAAAATATCACAATATAAAATATCCAAACAATATTATTTCTTACATATTTTCACAAATTCAATTTAGGATTAAGTGTTATAACACCAGGGCTCACAATTTGTTTGGATAGAGTTAATTTGCAGACAATACCTTCAGTGATCTATAGGGTGCTATAGTTAAGAAAAAAAGAAAGAAATAAACATACACTATTAATTCAATATCTAATGCAGCAATAACCATGACAGGCAAGATGGTATCAATATATAGCTAATAGGCATGTTAAAAATAGTATGTCACTTACATGTCTTGTTGGCTGGTATTGATTTGACAAACACAGATGCAAGGTAGCGCTGAACAACATTGATTGACATGTACATGCCATGGAGCAGCAATATGTGCACATTTACCTTTGTCATCTGATAATAAGATTTCTCAATCCAGCCATGATCACACAGGATGTGGGTGCAGCTTTGTTAAACTACCTCTTCTGGGATCTCAGAAAGAGGTCTCTGAAAAACAGATAGGTAAGGCTTACGTTTTTACATTTAGTTTAAACGTTCACATGCATTTAACCAATTAATTACTATTTTTCAATGATCCCCCAGAGTATTAGCTCCAGATCTCTACACCAACTTAATAAGGTATTGTGGCATTGATGCCATAGTATTCTGATTGATTTTTTCTCAGTTTCTTAAAGGGACAGTGTCAACCCACGAGTAAATTGGTTTCATCTTAAAGAGCACAAACAACTTTTTATACATTATATTAGCCAGTGTTCTCTACAGTCATTAATTCCTGACAGAATCTGATTTATTTGTGCAGCTCATAATGCTAATTTGCAGCTAAGAGTGCTTATTATGGTGGGAGGGGGGAGCTAACTATAGATCACATTGCTGGTATTTTTTGGGCAACCACAGAGACAAGCAAGCAGATTGGGATCATAAGTATTACATGTAAGCCACTAATTTGTTTTCTGGAGGTCCTAATTTGCTAATTTTCATGATTAATTTACCGTAATTCACTTTAGCAAAAAAAGTGCTAATTCAATGTAGAGATAGCTTTCCGTGCTCTTTAAAAATATCTTTAAAAATATTATTTTGGGTGACAGACTCCCTTTCCTGATTGTATGACTATATTTGTAGAGAACAGTCAAGAAGAAGCTGACCACCAGCTATTTGGCCTGTTCCAAACTACTGAAATAGCTGTGAGCAATGCAGGATTTCACATTTTTGAATCCTGCATTTAAACTCTGTGTGCACATGTTGGCATTACAAACCAGCTGTTTGTGAGGATTTAGTTCATGAGTATATTAGGCATACCTCTCATGTGATAACAATCACTTCTGAACTTCCTAATTCCTTCTCTGGTGTTGGGGAAGCTGATGTACTTCTTGGCTTTCCTCTTCATAGCATTGATGAATTGCCCCAGCACCTTGGGAAATGGTGAGCTGAGCCATCCCACCAACAATGCTTTCTGATGATAGGAAGCTGCAAGAGGACAAGCATTATAATGAGCTCAGTATTTGGGCCATACCTGGTAAGCTCTATTCCTGTAGGAGCTGTGCATGTTGTACTTCACAGAGGTGTATCAGAGAGGGACGGATCATACACTTTAACATAAATCCGCCCCTCCAGTGTGATTTGTACGTGTATTTAAATAAGTTGGAGCTGGAGCTGCTCCTGCCTAGTAGACTCTTCCTCTACCTCCTACAACTCAACCCAGCAAGCTGCCCATCACCAGTTATGCCATGTGGCTCCTGAAACCTCCCCCCCCCCTCTCCAACTGTGGCATTTTGTCCCCCCAACCTATATCCATAATAACCTGCTCCTCCCTTTCAGCATGTGGCGCTGGATTCCCTGTCCTTTTCTCTCAAACACTCTGTCCCTTTGATGGCCAACTATAATCCATGTGAAACCCTGGCCTGGATAATCACTAGGACCTGATGGAATTTTCTTCTTCATGGATGCAGGCCCTGCTCTCAAGCTCATTGATTTGTAATCTTTCCTCTGTTACACTACTCACTCATTCCCATCTCACATCTTCCGCATTCTTGTGTCTAGCACTTATTATCCTCCTGTGTCTTACATACGTTTCTCATCAGCAGGTTCTCATAAACACAACCACATAGCTAGTATCCATGTTGTCTGTGACTGTGGTCTTGAGGTTCGTGAGATTATTTATGGTTCCTGCTTAGTCCCACGTACAAATGATTGCTTCTTGTAATGTTTTTGGAATAATTTTGTTCCAGCATTAATCGTATGGCAGTTGTATTTCTGTGAGCAACTGTCCAGCTTCATTATATTTTTTGGTAATGTTCTATGATATTTATTGCTGCTCTTACTGGAGGCTGAGTTTACGTCTTAGGTTTTGCCTCACAGCCAGCACTCACAGAGCTTTACAAGAGCACATAGCATTATTAGTAAGCTCTTATGAGAACAATGTAATAGCACTTTAGCTAAAACCACATATAGGGCCTCATTCAATTGTGATCTGGCCAGTTGAATAGGGCTCTATATAAGCACGGAGCATATTTTTTTACAGAAGTTTTTAGTTAGTGAAGACCTTGCTTTTGTGGAAGGCTCACAGCTCAATAAGCCACAATAGCAGTGTACTGAGAAAATCAAGAGTGTATGAGTGGATTGATATACTTTATACTTACACAGAACATTTTATTGAGGGTTGAAGTATATAAGAGACCTCTATCTCAATCCTTAAAGTACCAATAATGTTAATAATGATTGTGTATGGTTATTGACCACTTTGATTGTCAAGGGCATTTTCTGGATAAATCAAGCGTATTTGCTGTCCTTAATGTATATTAAATGTAGTAGTTAAAAGTTTCATCTGGTACAAGAACTTGTAACAGTGTTAATAGAGCCCATGTAAAACCCCTAACAATTGTATTCTAGTTGTAAGATACTGTTGTCAAATACTTTTGTTCTAATCCCACTATAAAGGTAAAACTACTCCCTCAACCTATTTGGAGAACTCCTGCACCATCTTGCACTCTCAAAAGAATAGTATCAGATATGGAGATTTTGGGGGGCAATCAAAGTCAAAAGTAAGCATTTCTCTAAAGGTATTACCCTTTGACATTTATAGGTATGTCACCCTTAACAAAATCAACATATGCTACATTTTGTTCATTGCTATCACAAGTAACCAACCACAAGACAAAGCCACTAAGTGCTAGAGATATTATATGTGGAACAGATTCTAACTTGACATGCCATACTAGTCCTCAATTCTAGAATATAATTGATATACAGCTGCACTGTCCAACCTTAAGCATTCATTCCTGGGATTGAGATTACATGCTTGGCTCTCCCATTGGTCAGCCTTGATAAACATATGAAAAACTAGAGTGATCAACGATAGTGCTGTTCAATTTTGCCCGTTATTTGGCTTTATGCTTCTATGCTGGAGTTAAAATGCTTGGGCCTCCCATTAGACAGCCTTGATCTTATATTATTATACTTAGTTACAACTTCCAAGTGACATTGCATACTATGCACTGACATACAGACTTTATGCTCTGGGCAACCCGATGTTTGAAATCAATATTGCGAGCTCACATGACCTAGCACACCTCCTGACCTGTCACCCAACCGTATTCTCATCTTCACTGTCATTGTTCAAAGTCATTGACTCATATAGGTCCATGTCCTGTTCTTGGAAACTAATGAAGAAATCACCTTCTTTCTAAAACGTAATTTCCTGAGAATGTTATATTCTTTGCTGAAACATAAAGAATTGTTTTAACTTTTTATTTATTCACAATTTCTTATTGTCCAATATAATGTTAATGCTTAGGTTTTGGAAAAAAATAAATTGCATTGCTCCATGCATTGGTTAAAATGTGATGACTTGGTAGATGTTGAAAATTTAAAGCATAATAGAGCACTATAATGGCTAATATAAAAATGGACTGATAGTTTAATGCATATAGACAGAAACTAATAAATGAGCCTGAGATTTGCAGTTTATATTATTCTTCGGGAAAGACACTCGTGACAAGTATATAAATTCTTAGGTCATTAGGAGTAATACACTGGCATTGAGGAAGTTTTAACTCCCACATAATCAGGGACATGATAAACCTTGTGCTAATCTTAACTAATCATTTTTTTGCATTTCAAAATTATATTAGGCTGTGACACATATTCAGATATTTTACTCAATAAAGACATCAAAGGTGATATCTCAATCTGTAAGACAAGGACAGTCAAGTAATAGATAATAGCTTCTTATAAATAGGAAAGTAATGTGATTCTACAATGTTTTTGTGTGTAGTATAATTCTATTTTATTGTTTCACTCATAAAAAAAAGCCCAGAAAATGTATTTTGCTTGTTTGACCATGTCAGATTCTTTCTTGCATACAACCAAGGCCATATGCATAATAATGAATTCTGTTTTATCATTAATAATGTTGTGCTTTATTTTTTTAAGAGATATTATTTTCTTCTGATATTTTTATTATTGTTTATTTATAATGCGCCAACATATTCTGTAGCGCTGTACATAAGTTAAGTTCCAGACAAAGATAAACACAAATTAACATATAGCAAAGCACGGAGGGCCCTGTCTTTAAGCTTGCAGTCCAGAGTCCATGGTGCTTTCCCCAAAGCACCCTGCAGGATTGAAACTCGCAGATTTACAAGCTAAAGGTATAGTGAGTGGTAAAAGAGGGAGAGAGAGGTGATGAACTTGTTAGGGTGGAAGGTGATATGCTTCTTTAAAGAGGTTTTGAATGTTTTGGGGCAGAAGGATAATCTGGTGGAGCGAGGCAAGGAGTTCCAGAGAATAGGGGCAGCACGAGAAAAGTCCTGAAGGCAAGAGAGGAGGTAACAAGAGTTGTAGAAAGAAGAAGGTCATTAGCAGAATGAAGAGAGCGGGTGGGGGAGTATTTGGAGATGATAGCAGAGATGTAAGAGGGAGATTTATTGTTGAGGGCTTTGTAAGTTAGGGTCAAAATTTAACATTTTATTCTAGAGGCTAATGGAAGCCAGTGGATGCTGACACTGAACGTTGTGTACGGAAGATGAATCTAGCAGAGGCATTCATAATGGATTGAAGTGGAGATAGTCGGGTGGTGGGCAGGCCAACAAAAGTGAGTTGCAGCAATCGAGTTGAGAGATGACGAGAGAGTGTATTAGGATTTTAGTTGTGTCTTGCGTAAGATAGTGGCAAATTCTGGAGATGTTTTTTATATGGAGAAGGCCAGATTTAGTTAGTGACTGTATGTGAGGAATAAAAGACAGGGTGTAGTAGACCACAGCTTTTAATTAAGTTAATAGATCTGATTTGGTCTTTCAGAATACTCCCTACTTTGCAATCAAAAGGATGTGATTCCCAAATCGTGGACTTTACACTCATGTTCAAATCCTGCCTATTTGTTTGCATTATATGTTGTAGTTGTTTTATAGTTACAGACGTTGAACTGGACGTGGCTACTCACAGTTCCTTTTTTTAATAATTACATATGACGGAAACATTTCTATACTCAGTATCTGGGTATTTGGGTATATGCATTCCCATGCATTTATTTCAAGGTATTAATCATGTAGTTTAAAAAAATGTATGTATATTTAATGTAGATGATGAGAGTCCATTTTATATCTACCAAGAACAATTTCTTCAATCAAGTACAGGTTGTAATGTGACCTGTAAATTCTAAATTAGTTATCACAAGGTGATCATCAACTGGACATCTTCTATTATAATGAACAACCTCCGATAGGACATTGTGTGTAAGCTTAATCATCTATTTTGAATGTATGGATGTGATGTAACTTATTGCTAAACATATGTTGTACCTTTTATGGCTAGCACTCTTTATAATGTAGTATATATATGTTGTATAACTTTACCCTAGCGTATGCAATCTACCAAACATCTATATCTGTGACTTTGCTTTGTGGAATTATGACATGTGCATACCTAAACTAAAATTTAACAATTATAATTTATATAGTACTTTTCTCCCAGGTGAGACTCTAAGTTCTTAGAGAAAAGGGTGGGTTCTGGCTGAGAGACAGATCTAAAGGGTTATTAAATTGGGATTGGGCCAATTGATTAGGGCTCTATATAAGCACGTAGCATATTTCTTTACAGAAGTTTTTTTAGTTAGTTGCTTTTTGATAGAAGTTCACTAAAAAATATGCTATGTGCTTATGTTTTGGAGAAAACCAAAATAGTTCTCGGAGATATCTGTCCCTGGCCAAATTACCAATATACAGATAGTGTGCACACCTTAGAGAAATAATACACCAACACAGAGTTTTGGTATAAAGCTTTCTCTCGCCCCTTTTTTTATTAAAATCAGCTGTCATATTTATAACATTTTTAACAATCAGATAAATGTTGCATCTTGGTGAACACCAGTCTAAGTAAGGCCTCTGATTGGTTCCGGAAGGCGGCGAGGCACATATCCTTATTAGGTTTCGGATCTGATGTCATTATGGCCAGTTTAAGTGAAACCTCTGATTGGCCCCGGAAGGTGGCGGGGCTCACATCCTTATTTGGTCACGGATATGAATGCCATCTTACTGCTCTCAGGATATGATTCAGTAGCCATCTTTGGTATAGGGAGACTTCAAGTATCATCCCACAGGGGATGAGTCTTTCTTCCCTTTGGTCAAGAGGTCAGGATAAAGGGAAGATAGCATTCTCCTTATAATGTTCGAGGTTTGGTAGCTGTCATCATCCTAGATAAATTGGACATAATGTTACCGACATCTTGCATGTAGAAGTGATGAATCCTCCATCTTAGAGTTTCCAATGTTTCAGCAATATTAATAAAACTTTGGTTACGTGATAATACTGCAAAGATTAGATATATAAGTTGGACACAAACATAAATGCATTTTATACGGATTTCAGTCCATAACAGTTATATAGAGCCGTACTCAATTGGCCGAATCGCAATTTAATAAGGCTGCAAGTTTCCAGCCAATGGAAATCACTGTGTTATAATTTGTGCTTGAAAATTTAGCAGATGCCTAGACAAAGTCTCCTCCCCCAATTGACGTTATAGTGGGTGGATAGCAGCTGTAGTAGTGTAGTGTAAACTTTGAAAGTAAGTTTAATGTTGAATGTGGTTTCTTCACATAATTAAATACAAATTTTATTAAGGATCAGTGCCTAACTAAAAAAAAAAAAAAAAGCTAATGTTGTTAGGGCATTATTGTAGTCCTTCAACTTTTTTTTTAACTTTGTGTGATGCTCCCAACTCTGCTGTCAATCTTCTGCTTATAAAATATATTTGTAACAGGAAACATTATATCTATTTTCCTTTTTCTACTGAATGTGAAAACATTAGTATACTTTAATAACTAAGACTTATAGCCTATTAAAATTACATTTTTACATTTTATTTAATAATCACATAAATTAAAGAACAAAATCTTAATATAATTTACAAGAAGCTAATAGACTAGCAGGATGATAGCTTCTAGCGCCATCCACTAAATTCCTGTATCTACGCAGAAGCTGAACTAGCCAATCCATCTATTTCACAACATAGCAAGTGAGTCATATTTCTCACTTTAAAAACTGAATTAAAGGACTACTGCAGCTATAAATTTAAAATATCATCTTTTCAAGAACTTCACTTCAAAAGATGTTTTAGAATACAAGAAAAACTAAACCCTCTAATTTATTATATTTCCAGCGATTTACTTCCTGAGGTAGGAGGTAGCTTTGCGCAAACAGGAATTCTCTATCGTCATTGTGGGAATATGTCATATACAACTGCCAGTGCATTCATTAGCTGAATGGAATGCTCAACATTTTACAGGCCATGGTCTCTTTTGAGTCAGAAGCTGCAAGAAGCAGGCTTCTTAAAGAAAATGGACATTTTCAGTAAACAATAACTGCATATACAATGTAAAGGCTGTGTTTATTTTTTCAAAAAATATTTATCACATTATCAAGTACAGTGGTACCTTGGGACACATCCACAATCTGTTCTGGACTGCAAGATGAGTTCCAAAAAGGTTGAGTTCCAAGCAAGCATTTCCCATAGTGATACATTTAAATTGCGTTAATCCATTCCAGACTCCAGAATTTTACATAGTTACATAGTAATTTAGGTTGAAAAAAGACTTTAGTCCATCAAGTTCAACTTTTTTAGATCTCTTCTGATCTGCAATATGCGGATTTATTGTTAATTGATCCAGAGGAAGGCAAACAGAAAAAAGAAAACCCTAGTGAAACTTTGGCAATTGTCTCAACAGGGAAAAAAATATAAAATTCCTTCCTGACCTCAGATACTGGTGATTGGATTCATTCCTGGATCAATACTCCCTCTCTATTTAACCAGGATAGCCCTTAATGCCCTTTTTATTTCAAAAATATAATAATCCCTTTTTAAAGTTTGAATCCGCTGTCACCACCTCCTTTGGTAGAGAATTCCACAGATTAACCACCCTTACTGTGAAGAACCCTTTTCTTTCTTTAAGGCAAAATCTTTTTACTTCTAATCTCAAAGGATGTATTTTTGTCCGTTGAAAACCTCTTGGTACAAAATGTTCCCTTGACAAAGCCTTGTATTGACCCTGGATATATTTATATAAGGTAATCATATCCCCTCTTAAGTTTAATTTGGTTAGTCTTTCTTCAAAACTTAGCCCCTCCATTCCCTTTATTAGTTTTGTTGCCCTTCTCTGTACTTTATCCAGCTCTAAAATGTCCTTTTTATGAAGTGGTGCCCAAAACTGTACTCTTTATACCAAATGAGGGCTTACTAGAGATTTGTATAGTGGCAGAATTATATTTGCTTCCCTTGCTTCTGTACCCTTCCTAATACATGCTAATATTTTACTTGCCTTTGCAGATGCTGCTTGGCATTGAGCACTGTTACCTAAGTGGTTGTCCACAAGCACTCCCAAATCCCTTTCAATATCTGATACCCCTAGATTTGCTCCATTAAGATGATAAATTGCATGGTTATTTTTTCCCGGATGCATAACTTTACATTTATTCGTATTAAATGTAATCTGCCACATGATGATTAGATAATCAAGATGTTGCAAGGCTGTCACTTTCACATTGTAAGGTGCTTCTAGCTGTATTCCCTTATGGAATAATAATAAGTAATAAGCTACAACCTTAGACCCATGTTTTTCAGCATAATGAGCCACTTATAAACACATGTATGTACTGTAACTCTTAAAGGTCTGTATTTACTTAATAATGGCCCGTTATATTGAAAAGTACTAGTACAATACTATGCTATAATTCATCAATAAATGTTTCATTATGTTTTACATTACAACTGCTTTATTACATCCAATTATATACAATAAATAGGAATAGAATGATTGTGAGGTTCTTCCTCACATAGAACTTTAGGATATTAGTAGTATATTAGAGATCAATTTTTCATGAACACATGATAGGAATTGCATTTACTCACGTTTACACAAATTTGTGGTGTGAGTACATATGCATTCTGTGTGTTCAGTACACATATTGTGTTATTTGCATTAAAATAAAATCTCACTACATTTTTTACATTAACATGCCTCCTTTATTAACTGTTGGTTCCTGATAAACTTAAAAAATGTCATCATCCGCTTTACAAACTGAATCTATATGGAGTTTCACTGGAGCGTATACTCCCCGAAAGATGGGTAATACTGTTCTAAATTGTATTTTATGATCGTTGTATAAATGATCAATTTAACATAATATTCTGAACTAAGCTATTGAAAATGCATATATTTACTATAATTTAGTTTTAACTACGTAAATGTTCTTTTCGGCTAATTGTATATTCCCAATGAAATCAGACCTTCATCAATCACTGAAACCAGACATCCACATGGGAATAACAGAACATCTTTATCTAGAGGTCCCTGTCCTAACTGACATTTTAAATCTGTTGCCAATCTTGAGATCATTTCACTTTAACTTTGTCTCAAACTTGATTGCCCATGGCACTGTAATTAATTGCTGTCTATCTACTAGTAATTGGTAACCAAGGCATTGAATTTCTTGAGCATGTCTGTGAAATGTACAAACATGTTGAGTGATCTTTAACCTGTATTCTTTATCATTGGGTTCTTTGGTAATAACCTCTTCTTCACTTATGTCTATATGATGACTCTTTCACGACTCTTTTAGCCTCCTGTGGTTATGCATCATGGCACTTTGCCAATTCATCAAACTATCTTCCAAACAAATGAACAAGACCTAAAATCTTCCTTCTATGCTGGGAGCAAGAGTGCAGTTTGGCTCAAAACATGTAGAGCTGGATTACATTTCTGATGCCATATTTAAGGTTAAAAAACAAAACGATAAATAAATGGAAAATAATATATGGACAAAGTGGTAGTTGTGGGTGAAGAATATTGCTTGAGATAGAAGTAAAAAGGAAGAGAGTATGCCAATAGGGTGGGAGAATAGAGGAAAAAGGAGGAGAGGGTGGTAAGTGAGGGAAGTCCAAGGGTGCAAGGAGACGAATAGTTAGAAAATGTGGGAGCTGTGGTAAAGAAGAAGGGAGAACAAAAAGAATAAACAAGACTAGTTAGGAGCACTGTAGAGAGATATAGGATGGGAGCAGTTTTGCAGGATGATTCTCGAATACCTATTTTCTAGGTTAACATTTTGTTTCATCTGGCACATAATCTTTCATATTCTTGCTCAATATTGCAACTATCCAATATCTCTTCACATATGCTCTTGGACAAGCAGTACATGCTTATCTCACGCAATATTATATGACAACAAATAGGTTGATGTAAAGCTCCACACCGTAAACTCTTACATGTGCTCTTCAGTCAGCAGGTTCATGACTACTTATTGTACAGAGTTCATTTAGTATATTTGGCGCTATTAGTTATGCTACTCCAGTTGTTTATCCCAATAACAGCCAGAATGTGTCCCTCATTGAATATGAACAATAATTCCAATGCTTGTCTATATACCCAAACCTTTGGGCAATACACTATCTTTAGTAGATAATTTACACTATCAACCTTTTTTTCTGATAATATAAAACAGCTGCCATGATGTGCCATGATGAAAAAGTGGAGAATGTTCTGTAACCTCACATCTTCAACAGAATGCAGATACTGATAAAGTATGTATGGCTAAGGTTACAGCAAGGATGTACCTTTCCCATAATGTGATCCATGAAGGACTTGGTGTCAGGTTTTATCCTTGACTTGACTTTCTAAACTTTAGTTTTATAGAGGCGGCTACAGAGAGACTTTGGTTTATTTGGGTAGGTTACCGCATGATGATTGCAGAAGACCCACATTCACCTTTGAACCTTATTTAACCTAGCACCTGCTTACGTAACACACAAGGAAAGTTGTGAGCATTCACAATTTTTTTTCTTTGAGACAAACCCCCTGTCTAGTAGGGTCTTATGAGAAATAGCCGGCGGGAGCTATGTAATAGCTACATAAATGATCTTGTTAGAGCTCCCAGAACTGTTTATGATCCTCACAGGAGGTCCTAAGGGAGCCATGGAATCGCGCCCCCAGTCTCTTCTTACCCATTGTAGATTAGTCACTTTCAATGATCAGATTTAACCCTCATAAAATAAATATTAACTTATTTTATACAGTGTATAAAGCAACTTCCTGGCTCAACTCACTATCATATTTTACCTCAGTATTTGGCCATTTACAATAGTTTTTGTTTGAGTTTGCTATCAACCTGCCTGTTACTTTCTCAGAGTGTTTCTTATTAGATTTTCAAAGATAGGACAAACAAATATTGTGTAGAAAACCTCTATATCCAGTCACATTTTGAGTGGGCACGTTTTGTAGTATTCGGATGGTATAACAAAGTATTATTTATTTCTAACTAGCGAATTGCCCGTCAAAAAATGACGGCAATGAAATTGTAAGGTAGCTAATGTTGTTTGGTGTGTAATAGTAAAGATGTAATACATTAATAAATGAATATACTTTACCTATTTGGAAGCATTGTGTTGAAGAGATGTGAATGTGTTTTGACATTGCTGCAGCATTAGTGTTGTGGAGCTGCTCTCTAAGCGTGCTGAATGTGTGCAGTGTAATACTGTGCGTGCGCGAGTCGAAACCGTGCGCGTAGTGTCGTACTTCCGCATTTGCGTTAAATGGCGGTTTATGTGTGTTGTGCGTCTTTGCGTATTGTCCGTTGTTGGTTTGTAGTGGTTTTCGAGTTTCGTGTGGTGTTTTGCGAGTGTGGTGTTTTACGTCTGGAGAGTGCTGTAGCCTCGTTTTCGTTTTGTCCGTCGGCCATTTTTTCTCTCGCTTAGCGATTTTATTAGTGTCTAAAGTGTTTTATTTTTATTTAAATGAAGGTGTAACTTGTTTTTTTGAGGTGCTGGATGGTTCCTCTTGCTGTAGGTAAGCTTTTTATGTGTGTGTTGTGTGTATTTATTGTGTTTTAAATGTTTGTATGTCGGCGTGTTGCGTCCGATGTTTGCGAGGTCGTAATGTGTGGTAACGTGTTTCGTATGTTGTTTGCGTTCCTCGTAAAATTTAGCGAGTGTCGTAATTTGTGTCGTGTTTTTTGAGTAGCAACGTGAAGTTTGCGAGGGTTTGAGGCCCTTGCCCAGTGACCTCGCCAGCAACTGAGGCCCTTGCCTTCGGCGCTCCATGCCAGCAACTGAGGCCCTTGCCCAGTGACCTCGCTACGCGAGGGCCGCGGCTCGCTACGCGAGGGCCGCGGGCTCGCTATGCGAGCCCGCAAGCGTGAGCAACGACCCGTACGCTCACAACTATATATATGATGTATATAATGGATCGTGATATTCATGTTTGTTCATGTGCTGGTATCTTCTAAATTGTCTGAAAAAATGCAGTGTACCTAAACAATTTTAATTTAAAATTTTTCTAAATTAATACAATAGTATATATATTTATTTAAAAAATGTCTAAATTAATAAATTAGTATATATGTTTGATATTGTTTTGTACCACTTACTCTAGACCTGTCCATTAGATTTCTGTATCTATGCATGAGATATACCAGGTAATGAGTCTGATGCACATCTGTGACCTGGAAGAGCTCCACCATGGCTTACCCCAGCTCATGGATAGTAAGGTTTTAAACCTTTATTTTTTCAATTTAATTGAAATATTATGCACAATTTAGAAAAACAGCTAGCCCATATATAAGTGTTATTTGTTCCATGAAATTGCTTGCAAAGTGAAAAACTCATATGATGAAAAATGGATCTCCCATTAATTTTTTACGTTAAAATCTGCCATTTTTGCTCTTAATAGCAACAAATTGCATTTGTAGTGGATAAATAGGTATTGAATTTCCTTTCTCACATAATGTGGGATACCTGTATCACTGTTTTAGTCAATAATTTTGTAATTTAACATTGTAATTTTATTTTAATATAGTGTTTTACAAAATATAGGTATACATTGGAGTATAGTTAAGAGTAGATGCTCTGAAAATAAAGTACTCTGTTTACATATTTTGTTAAATTACTGCACAGGCATTTTGTTTATTTAATGTCATGAGAGGCATTGAGAAATATACAATTTTAATGAAGTTTTCAATGCACATCTGTTCAACAGAAAAGTTTATTTCATATCTTCTTTGGCAGTATTGTTAGAGGAATAGAAATTAATTATTGCTAGAGAAATAAAAGTTAATGCATTTCATTAGTTTCTTTCTGCACTCTTGAAGCCTCTCATTTTCCCAAGAAAGACATAATAATCACATATTATATAACCACACTTGTTGTTAAGAGGATGTTCCAATCAATGCTGAATTATACTTTTACAGTCATAATTGATAGTCCATTTACATTACGCATATCCATATGATAATATGTGTGTTATAAGAGAGTTAATAAAATACACTATGAAAACACAATATAATTAATGTATAAAACAATTAAAAAAATTGCATCCAGGTATAGTAACATTTTACTTGTATACAAAAATATATTTATTTTGTATGTGTGTGTGCTTATATATATTTATGTGTATTTAATTGTTGTTATATGTATGTGCATTAGATTCATATATATTATTTTAAAAATGCATAAAATTAGTCTGTTTTTAATTATATATTATGAATACAATATTTGTGTATTTAAATACATTTATACGTATTCCATTTGTATATGTGCATTTTCTTTGTATATGTAGTTAATTCTTTATTTCAGTTACTTAAATATACAACTATGTATGCTAAACATATTCTTTCTATAAAAATATTTTTTTTTATTTTTTTTAAATATATCATTAAAATATTATGTGTATATGCATATATGCCTTCCATACTCATATACATAACAGCAATGAAGAATTCCTGTACATCAATATTACTGATCAGACATGGATAAAAGGAGGGTGTTCATTGTATAGAATATTGATAGATACATAAAGAGAACAAGACATACATAAAGAACACTACAGGGACATGTGAGACAAAACTAGATAAATCTTAGCTTGTGTTAATTTTACGTCATTTTTTATAATGTATTTTATTATCAAAAAGAAGAAAGCAAATTAATTCTGCGTAACTCATGAGGTAAGTAATGATTATTATGATGTAAATCCTCCACAGCAGACCATATACAGTGGGCCTCATTCTATGAGCGGCCGCAGCCGTTGCGGGGCCGCAAGGACCGGCCGCAAGCTATTCTGCTATTCTATTCCCCTCCGGCCGGGGATTCCGGCAGGCTTGCGGCCGGCGCCTTGCTATCTCTTGCGGCCACTCGCGCCGGAGGAAATCGTTTGATCTAAAACGGCCGCAAGGAAATCGGCCGTAAGAAAATCCTATTTGCAATTCAATTGCTCCGGGAACCCTCTCTGCAAGGCTAAAAGCGAGCCGCAGCTTACTTGCAGGAAAGAGGTCCCGCTAGCACCAATTAAGCACATAAAATAGCCCAAATAAAGCCATCCTGCACTTTGAGAAGACTATAAAGTGATTTTCGGTGTTAGCAAAAATAGCACAAAATTCCCCTATACTCAAATCCGTAAAATATATATTTTTTAATATGCGTAAAATATCCATGTAAAAAGTCCAGAGTGCTTGGAGCACCTCAGACACACCCACGCCGCAGCCGGAAAATAAACACTTAATTTGAACTTCGGTTTGGGCTGATGTGCAAGCTTGAGAGTGGGTTACTTTTAATCCTCATGTCCCCCAATATGATCCCTAGCATTTACAGAGCTTTACAGAGCTGTCTTAAATTTATTTTTGAGTTTTAAGTTTTCAGATCTTACGGCCGGTAGCAAGATTTACGGCCGGCCGTAAGAGGAGATCCTTTGCAGCCTTACGGCCGGTTTACGGCCGATAATAGAATGAGGCCCAGTATGTTTTTCTTATCTTTTGTTGCTACGAACACCTGCCCTACAAATACATTTATAATGCCCCTCAACATTTAACCTATTTTAGCATTCAGTGTGTATCCCCTAATATTTAATACCACAATGTGATGTGTGCAAACTGCAATGCTAATGTACATTAATAAGAAACCTCAATGTGTTGTCAACATTTGAATGGTGAACACATAGCTATGTTGAAATCTGTACTGAAGTTCTTTAAGGTTATTTGGTTTTCTACGTGAGTTTTATTGCCTCTTACGCCCAACTTCATATTCGCACCTGCTTACGTAACACACAAGGAAAGTTGTTCACAAATTATTTTCTCTATGAGACAAACCCCCTGTCTACGTGTCAGTGGGGTCTTATGAGAAATAGCCAGCGGGAGCCATGTAATAGCTACATAAAGTATCTTGTTAGAGCTCCCACAACTATGTATAGTCCTCACAGGAGTTCCTAAGGGAGCCATGGAATTGCGCCCCCAGTCTCTTCTTACCCATTTTAGACTAGTCACTCTCAATAATCAATGTAACCCTCATAAAACAAATGTTTGGAGACTCCTGGTTTATGAAATGCGGAAACAGAAAAAAACGTAGCATAGTTCCTTATTTCATACAGTGTAAAATGGAACTGAACTAATGTAAAAAAAAAAAAAGTAATTTAGTGCTAAACAGATTCAGATAAATAATAGAAATAATGAAAACACATAAAACCTAACATTATATAGGAGCTACATTTGTCTGCCTCGGTTGGAAGTTCTAACAAGAGCTCCTACACCTTCTGTACAAATATGTATACTTAGGTTATATTTATTTTAGGTATTTACTTTTTCACCTAACTTAGAGCTATGAAATATATTGCTGATTTAAAAATAAATTATGATTATGTTCTCTTGCTTGATTCAAGTTCAGGGACATATATTTTCACATACAGTGTATATTGTATGCCATCTCAAGATCAGGGTCCTCCACTCCTACTGTACTGCTATGTACACTCATGTTTGTCTTACGTATTCACTGTATTCATATATTTTGTATAGTGCTGAGTCATTTGTTGGTCCTCTAAAACTAATAGATAATAATAATAATAGACAGCAACACTTGTATACATATTTTTTTTTTCCGTTTCAGATTCACAATTCTCTCACTTCACATTCAGCTAGATACAGAGGTGGTTTTCTGTCTAGGCCAGAGGTGGGCAAGTTCAGTCCTGGAGGGCCACACACATGCCTGGATTTGATGATATCCCTGCTGCGCACAGGTGAGTCAATCACTTCTTCAGCCATCCTGATTGACTCACCTGTGCACAGAAAGGATATCTTCAAATCCAGGCAAGCGTGTGGCCCTCCAGGACCGAACTTGCCCACCCCTAGATCTAGGCCCATGAAGCCCAGGTACAGTGCAGCACATTTCCAGGGTATATAAGAGTGCAGAATACATTGAAGATCTATACAGGATGGATCTTAACAGCAGTGTTGACCACAACAGTTTTTAGTTAGTGAAATCCTTGCTTTTGGATAGATGGTTACTAACTAAAAACTTATTTAAAAAAAAATATCTTATGTGCTTATTTAGAGCCCTATTCAATTGGCCAAATCGCAATTGAATGAGGGCCAAAGTCTGCAAAAACAAGACCTGGAGCTGGCTGTGGTTCAGACCTTGTGCTACCTAATGCAAAGTTCAGAATTAAACTGAAGAAAAGAGGGAACATCATCAGATTAAGCAGATACAAAATATATCATATCTCCTGTTAATATGCAGTAAAGGTAAAACAAACATTTAAGAGACTAGACGTGGAAGATAGAATGCCTGAAGAACTTTGGACTGAAATTTGCGACATTATCCAGGAAACAGCAATAAAGAATATCCCTAAAAAAAAGACAACTAAGTAGACAAACTGGTCTGCTGAGGCTTTGAAAGTAGCCCAGGGAAGAAGGAAAGTGAAATGTAGTGGAGATATGAAAATATTTGTCCAACTGAACGCAGAATTCAGGAGGAAAGCAACAAGAGACAAGGAGACATTCTACAATGAACAATGTAAAGAGATCAAAGAAGATAACTGGATGGGTAAATCAAGAGATCTCTTCAAGAAAATTGGGGATCCTAAAGAAACCTTTCATGTGAACATAGGTGATAAATATAAAAGACAAAAATGGTAGAGAGTTATCAGAAGGAGATCAGATAAAGAATACATTGAAGATCTATACAGGATGGATCTTAACAGCAGTGTTGACCACAACAGTTTATCCAGTGTGTGGGAGCTAGACATCTTGGAGAGTGAGAGAGGTTCTAGGAAGCCTTGCTAATAACAAGGGGCAGGAGCTGATGGTTTCCGAACTAAACTTTTCAGAACCCTACAATATGATGTTGTGAAAGTAAAAGGTCAGTTTACATCCCTAAAAAAGGAAGTGCCAAAGAGCGATCCAAATATTGAACAAGTGCAGTCATTTCACATGCCATCAAGGTAATGCTTAAAATCCTACAAGCTCAGCGCCAACAATATATGGACCGGGAACTACCAGATGTGCAAGCCGGGCTTCGCAGAGGAAAAGGCACAAGAGATCAAATTGCCAATGTCCAATGTATTATAGAGACAGCAAAAGAGTTCCAGAAAAACATTTACTTCTGCTTCATAGACTACTCTAAAGCTTTTGACTGTGTGGATCATAACAAAATGTGGAAAGTTCTTAAACAGATGGGTGTAACAGATCATCTCATCCGACTCCTGAGGAGTATGTATGTGGACCAAGAAGCCACAGTCAAAATTGAAATTGGAACAACAGAATGGTTCAAGAATACTCTGATGCTGAGAAAAATTGAAGGCACTCGAAGAAGGGGACAACTGAGGAGGAGATGGATATATGCGGTCATTGAAGCAATGAACATGAGCTTGATTGAGCTCAGGGGGCAGTGGCTGACAGATATGCTGTGGCCCATAGGATCACAGAGATTTGACTGAATGACTAAACCACAACAATCCTAGTCTATTCTTTTGTGGTGTCTTGTGAATGGGTTTCCGATTGAGAGTTACTATTATCGGAAGCCAAAATTGTTCTATTGTTGCCAAAACTCTTCCAAGACCAGTGGTTAATTTTAATTAGCTAGTTATAAGTTTGCTAGTAACCAATTTAATCTTTTTAAGGCATTTTATTTTTCATCTCATCTACTGTAACTTAAGAGCTCTATAAAAATATATTTCTTTGATATAAATATTTTTTATAAACATAATGCATTGCTACTTATTGGTGCAGAGGGCTGGATTGCAGGAGGCAGATTGTCTACTTGTATATCCTTGGAAGAGGAAAGATAAAATCATCTTAAAGCCTAGTTAACTCTGTAGAGTTTATCTGTTTCTTAAAAATTGGATCCCCAAAAGCATAACAGGCTTTAGTATGACCTATAATGTCTCTTTAGCCATTTACATACATTTTTAGAGAAACCATGAATTTTTGAAGTTTCTGTTTATGAATACATTTTGAGCTTGTTACATCACTTCCTCAGAGCTGGATCATGAGCATGAGTTTACATATCTCTCACTAGAGCCAGTGGTTGGTGAGAAGGGGAGCTGGAGAGGTCAACAGTCTTTGTTAGATAACTGGATCAGATTGAAATTAGCCTCCTACTCCCCATTACAGTCCTAGAAGCAGGCAGGTTGCATCAATAAATGCAGCCACAGCTCTCTTTTTCACACACACACATACAAAAAGTATCATGCTGTATGCCTCCAAAGTCCAGCAGAGGAGCAAACTTTTTCTAATTAAAAACTAGCTTTATGAGTTTTCCTGCTTAATTATGCTCTTAGTCGGACTCAAAAGTTTCAAATATTTATATTTTATTCATAGTACTGTGGTCCTTTAAGCTGCAATGATTCCAGTTTGTGTAAAACTTACCAACAGCACCACTACAACCTATTATATATGCATGTTATAGCGAGAGATAAGAAAAATGAGAAATTGAAAAAGTCAAAATATGTATGGTTTATGGAAAAAGTAACATGTGGCGCTGTCTAGATAAGACTGAAAACAGTGAAAGAAAGGAAATTATATTGTGCTATATACAAAACACAGAGCGTAAATTGTCAATGTTTGTTTACGTGCCTACTCACTCCTACTGGCAATATCATTGATTAGCCCATGACATTTAGACTAGTAATACATTACCAATGCTGACTCATTCCATGCAGTAAAATCCGTCTCATGGAGTTTGATTGCCACCTGGATGCCGGATCAAATTGTAATCTCTTATTACCTGTTCACCATATAACAGAAGTAAACAGTGATCACTGTGTTTTTTTTATATTTATATATGAAACTAGACTTGACTAACCAACTAAACTAACAGTATGTGTTTAAAAAGCAAAAAATAAACACATTATTTCGATTTTTCACTAGATGTGATTATTCTTCACAGCAATCTTCCATTTTTTTTCTACTAGACTGCTTCTTGTTAACCCGATAGTTTTTAATTAGTCCTAATGAGAGCACGAGCAGAACCACCTTCTCTGCATTCAAAATCTTCAGGCACCATGGAAACCAAAACAGTAGATTTCACAGTAACCTTGAAACAGCTGTATGTGGGTGGGATTCCTAGCATGTGTATAATCCAACCGTAGCTTTGCTCAAAGCTGTTTGACACAGCGGGCATATGCTTAAGGGAAGCCATGTTTGAAATGGTTATGGATTGCAAGAGTGAAGCCTTTGTAGGCACATTACATGTCCCTGACAAGGTTCCCAGAATGCCGTATAATAACTGTATTTCTCGGAATTCTGGGCATGAAACAAGTTTTTTAACTTGTTTTAGACTTTCAAATGTGAACACAAATGTACTATTCATTTACTATATATATATATATATATATATATATATATATATATATATATATATATATATATATAGGACCTTTCCTGTCTGGTCCTTGTTAGCAGTGGCAGCCAGCAGCCACTAGATAATGCAACAATGGCTCGCCGAGACTTTCTTCAATTTGTTCATAGAATTAGGGTTAGATTTAGGGGTTAGGTTTAGGGTAGTAGCAGATGATAAGCTGTACATAGTAACATATCGGTGCCCTAACCGTAAATCTAACACTCATACTAATAAGAAATTGAAGTTAGCCTTGGTGAGTAACTGTTGTGCCATCTAGTGGCTGCTGACCGCCACTGTTAGTGGGGCTGAAAGAGGAAAGATCCTATAAAAGTAATGAATTAGAAGGAATATTTTAAAAATAAATAAATAAAAGCATGTTGCTTTTTTTCAAATGTAGTTCTTCAAAAGATGATATTTTAAACATATGACCACAGTGGTCATTAAACAGACCAATTAGGGCATATGTAAAAAGAGAAGATCATCTTTATTTGTTCTTCTTATTGTCTTCAACAATTTTCCAAATGTGTAGTTACCAAGAAGCAATTACCATTCAGAAAAAAAAGGAGCAGTTAAGTAACAACCGTGAAAACAGTTGTATCTCTCTGAACCTTTTTATTGATTTGGCTTGTCCTGTAATTGCTGTTTGTGACTGTGAGAAACAGCTATTTCAGCAGCGCCCATTTTATAGAGACGTGGCAGCACACCCTGTTTATCGTTATGTCTTTGTTACAGCTTTTTTTTTA
The DNA here is from genome assembly GCA_027410445.1 of Discoglossus pictus. Classification (NCBI taxonomy): domain Eukaryota; kingdom Metazoa; phylum Chordata; class Amphibia; order Anura; family Alytidae; genus Discoglossus; species Discoglossus pictus. The sequence continues at coordinate 72,161,053 of CM050165.1, forward strand.
TTTTTTTATTCTGTGGAAAGCTTTCACAATTGTACTTTGGAATTGCAATGTGAAAGAATATCTAGCATTCTGTTTAAAGTCTTTTGTAATATATGGCATATAAAATGTAATTGCATTGCTCCTCTTTATTTTAACAAAAGAATATCAGAATTTACCTGTTGCCGGATCTACAATGCAAAGCTTAGCCGCAAGACATTCAAATAAAGCTCGAAGACAGAGAACTCAACATCCATACAGGCTTTTCTGGATTTGCTGTTCCTACGCCATGCTACAAACTCCAACTACATAAAATAGAATTTTAAAGATTTAAAAAAAGCCCCTTTGAAATGCGATGGTGGCCAAGTCATTTGAAACAAAGGATATTGTTGTAAACAGTAATAAACCAGTTATAGTATATAGTCCTGATATAAATGCTATTTTATACGATAAGAAGACAACTGCGGGCTTGGAACTTAATAAAACCCAAATGTCCACATTTTGTAGATGGATACAATACCCACACCTGCTTTATAAACATGTCTTTTTTTTTTATTGCATCGATCAGTTGTTTCCAACTCTCTGAGACCTCATGTATCATAACACACCAGGACATTGTTATGTCCAAGGTCATGCTCATCCACTTGGTATTCATGGCAGAGATACTGGGGGGGTTGTTAGTTCCTTCTCCATTGTGTCACAACATACAGCTCCTGGTTCTCCTAGGTGGACTCCCATCCAAGTACTGACCAGGTCCAACCCTGCTAGGCTTCAGGGTGGTGTGACCTCTTAGTTTCCTGACTGGAATCGAAACCCAGGTCGCAGTGGTGAAAGCACTGAATCCTAACGGTGGGACCACCAGGGAACCATTTTAACACATGTATACTCCACAACAAATACCCTCCATATGTATTTATTGCACTTGGAGAAGCTACAGAAAGAAAGAGGGACATTGTTCAGGTTGAAAAGGGATTTTCCATTAAAATAACTTTCCATTAAAAGACCTTCGATTAAAACAGGAACATTTTGTAGCCTTAAAGTATCCGGGAAATTTTCCTTCAAGGCATAGTTTAAGTTTCATGGAATATGTATACAACTGATAGAGAAGAATCAGTAGTGTATGAAAACATTTTTTTTGCATGAAAAAGTATCAAAATAAACGTTTACAAACTTACCCTGGTGTTTGCAAATTTCTTCAAGTTTCTGTACCTTGATTTTGAGAAGGAATGCCCCTTGAAAACTATTAAATTAGCATAACATTCTTAAATCGTTTTGGCCAATCACAGTCAGCTATAACATTGTTTCAAATGTGAAGTCACTTTGTGCAGCAAAGCATCATGGGATGTTTAGTCTTTTTTTTTTAAACTCAACAAGGAGGAGCTCAGGCATTGCTATGTGGATTTCTGCACTGGGAACAGGGGAACTTAGGTATAGCTTTAACAAAGGGCCTGTGTCTGGTAATTTGGGAGGTATGATTTCAGGGTGACATTTTCAAAGCATGATCACCACCATTGAAGCATGTGTTAATCATCTCAACTGGACTTTTGTTAGGCAGTTTGTGGTGACATCATTGTTACTGACCTATCTCCTCTTATGTGATCTCCCTTTATACTTTTCAGAACCATTTTATGCAAAGTTAGTGAAGTTCTCATCTGACCTTTTCTACTCATTGACTGGTAAATAAAGTCCAGTTATTATTAGTATATTATAATTTATTATATTAGATATCCCACAGTACTAGCGGTACAATTAACACAGAAATAACATTTGTACATATATGTTGAAAACATTGTAAATAGGACAAGACAGCACCTTTGTACATATACCTTGCTAAAAGTAGAGATGAGGCTATTCTCTTGTGAGAGTTTATAACCTGAAATGTAAATATAATATAATTATTAGATGGTGGTAAGAGATGTGAGGCCAGTGAACTGCTGGGTGGATATATGTTAGAGTGTGTAAAGGGAAAGGTGTGAAACAAACAAAATAGACGGCCATGTTTGAAGTAGAGTATTAAGGACCATTGTAGTGATAAACACATGAGCTAAAGGGGTGGACCTTTTCAGGGACTGGAAGTTTTCAGTGATGACAACCAACAGCCACATTAAATTAGAAGAGTTGCGGATTTACGGTACTATTAAATTAGAACAGGCTGCGAGTTACGGCTTGAGAGGCAAACCGGTAAATCATTTTTTGCTCGTCGTATGTGCGGCCGTGGAGGTGATCAATTAGTCTAACTCGTAGTTACGAGTTGGGATGGAGCCAATGGCAATAGAGATCGTCAGAATCACGTCACTGAAAAATGGAGGTGGGATTTACAAAGTCTTACGGGGTTCAATTACAAGTTACGATCTGACCCACATTCCAGATGTGATGCAATATTAATAAAGCCGTAAATATGATATTCTATCACACGTGAGTTACAGTATATGTATTAACACATTGATTGCCGGATCGATATAACACAAAAATTCAACATGAAATTTGGGCAGATTTACGAGCTTGAGACTGTTGTGCTATTAATTCTAAGACCTAACATCACTTTAACTTTTAATAAAAGTACAGTAGTGTGGTGATATTTGCATTTAAAGTGCTACGGATTGGACTTTACCTCCCTTGCGGGTCCTCTCGAGCACGCGTTGGCTTCTTGGCTCCATTTGCGAGTTACGAGTTTAAACACCAATGATCTTGTGGTTTGCTGTGTCACTGTAAGTTGATCAGTGAAATCTTACCATATATGAGTATGGGAGTTAGTGTCTGGCTTAATTATGGGGTTTTGGTGTTTAGGGACAGTGGTAGGTCATGTCTTATATCTGGCAAAAGGATCTTATTGTACACAATCATTTATTAAGTCTATTCCGTATAATGCAGGCAACTAGAACAGGATATATCTAATTGCAAGTACAGCAATAAGAGTTTACCTGCACAGTTTGTTTTCACTTATGTTTTGAAAATGAACATATTGCTGCCTTTATACTAATTACAATTCTTTATTTTCTGCCATTTACATCTAGAAGACAAAAAGTAAAACTTTATATGTGTTTTGTCTCTGGTGATGCTGCTGGCATGTCCAACTCTTATCCCCTCCTCGATGCTTTATCTTTCTGTATCCCTAAAAAGCTTTATTCCACATCAATATACAGTTCAGTACATACAGCATGGAAATCACTGCATACTAATACACCCACTTTGCTGAATTGGTTGACATGTTAGTGTTCTGTTCACATTTAAATTGTTTTTAGCACTTCTGAAGAAAAATACTAGCTGCTTATGAAAAATAGCTTTTAACGCCGTCCTGCTTTTAATTTTTTTACACATGTGGCAGATATTCTATAATATTCTTACAGTTTTTACTTAAATAGTGATTTTCCTGTAAGATATGAACAGAATATAGTTTGCTCTTTACTTTACTATATAATTTAGATGTTTTTTATTGTCAAACATACCCAGAATGCCAGAGTATTTATTATAGAGCGTGTAATAAATTGAATGGCAAACAATACTGTGGGAGTGTTTTATTTTTTTTTCTAAACCCAGCCATAAAAACAGTAATTGCAGAATAGAAGGAAATATGTTTTCGCAGTTTGCACATTCTATGTTTCAGGCACATTAATAAAATATATATGTCTATAATATATTACATTTTGAAAAGCTCACAAAATTACAGATTTGGAGAGGGGTGGTTCTTTCCCAAAATATTAATTCTGGTCCAGATTTTGGTAAGCACCCTATGAAATCAATACTTTATTTAGACATTAACTGAAATGGTGAAAACATGTGGGAGCAAAATATTTAAAGGGACAGTTAAAAGAGTGGTTTTATGCATTACAAATGTTTCTGTTTTTCTTAGCAAATGCAGTACTGCACCAGTGTAGTTATTGAGCTCTATGGCAAAATAATATTCCTAGTGCAAAATTATGTATTAACTTTATTATTATTAACTTTTATTTTTAGCACACCAACATATTCCGTAGTGCTGTAAAGGGAAGAAGAACACGGGAAAATACTATAATAATAGCTGCATGGCATGTTTTTTCCCAAAGCACCCTACAAGGTTGGATACTCGCTACTTACAATCTAAAGGCAGAAACCTGGGGAAGGAAATATAAGGAATAGCAATAACGGTCAGGAATGAAGTGGAAGTTTACTTAGGTAGGAAGGAGTTCAAAGTTAGAAAGGTTTTTCATTTAGTGGGAGAGGGAAGGGATCTGATAGAAAGTCAGTGTGAGTTGAATGGCTCTAGTATATAATATATCATCTTCTCCAAAGAAAATCACCTGCAAATGGGAATATCAGGTGATTGTAATTCGACTGTTTAGAAATTTACAACGATTAAGTGTGGAAGGGAAGTGGCTGCAGGATTCAAAATGAGGCAGAAACAGCCGGGAGATGTATGAAGGCCTCTGAGGTTTGGAAAAGAAAGAGACAAGGAATAGCCTTACTGAGTGGGGAAGGGTACATTTTAGGAATAGCAGAGAGACTAAATCTAAGCACACGTGTTATGTGTTATGCACAGAATAAACAAATTAAAAATGAAGTATGACAAAATATGCATGTTGATAGAAGCAATATACCTCATCTTAAAAAGTCGTTGCAGGATTCAGAGTGGGGCAGAAAGAGGAGATGAATGCTTTTGAGGTTTGGGAAAGAAAGAGACAAGGAATTAGGTGTGCTGAAAGTGAGAAGGCACAAACAGTGTCCCAAAAAACAGTTTATACATATATTAAATGTGCAAACTCTGTTTTTATCTTGAAACACTATTTTTTTTATATAACTTTTGTAAAGTTTAGACCTGCTATTTTAAATGTGTTATAGCAGATTTCAGATTGTAAAAAGGATGTTACTTTTAATAATTTAAAGGGCCATGGGATCTATATATGCTTCTTACGAAGGGGAATGTTCTGTTAATAAATTAGGGCCTCATTCAAATGCGATTTGGCCAATTGAATAGGGCTCAATATAAGCACATAGCATTTTTTTACAGAAGTTTTAGTTTGTGAAGACCTTGCTTTTGGATTGAAATTCACTAACTAAAAACGTCTGTAAAAAAAAAAAATGTGCTTATATAGAGCCCTATTCAATTGGCCAAATCGCATTTGAATGAGGTCCTTAGACTGGCTATTCACTCCTTGACTTGTTGATATTAAGAATGCTTGCTGTTTACTGCATGTGAACATCCACAGAGAGGCCATTAACCACACTTGTTTGGTTAGTGAGTAAGCAGACGTGGATCTCACCCCTCACACAACCATGGTAAATATTGAGTCTAATAACTGGAGAAAGAAGCCTGTCATAATGTATCTATTACTCTTAATTGTAATTGTAATAAATATTTACTTTTTTTCCACTTTCAAGGTAGAATATTTCTGATTATAACAATATTTTACATTCATATCATAGATATGATAAGTGCTTGTAAGAGAAAAAGGATGTTTAATGAAAGATTACTCAGTTTAAGGCATTGTTGTCTTTATAGTGATATATACATATCTCTTTTACTTGTTTTTCTTTTTTTTTTTTTCTTATTAAATAATTTTAAATAATAGTTTATAAATTATTTTTAACCAATGTAGATATATAAAAAGTATAAAATTAATAAAAAATGATGTTAAGAAAAAATAAAATAACTCAATTAAATAAAAAGAGTAACATCAATAACAGACTTATTAATTATAAAAGAAAATAAATTATCTTCTCCATCATAATTTCTTTTCTCAGCTTGTAAGCTTTATCTGAGATAGAAATTACATTTTTTGGTTTCCATCTCCTCATATCTCAAGGGGTATTATCCAAGGGCGGAAACCTTAACCATGCCTGGGACCTAGATACCTGGACGGGGTCCCGGACTTCTTTTTCCAAAAAATAACTAAACTACAGCATATTAGAAAGTTAATAGGATTTATCTTATATCTTCCAAGCTAATAGCCTTATTAAATTGTGATTCGGACAATTGAATAGGGCTCTATATAAGCACAGAGAATATTTTTTTACAGAAGTTTTTAGTTAGTGAAGACCTTGCTTTTGGATAGAAGTTCACTAACTAAAAACTTCTGTAAAAAAATATGCTCTGTGCTTATATAGAGCCCTATTCAATTGGCCAAATCACAATTTAATAAGACTGTAAATTCCTAAAAGACCTCTCTAAGCCCTCTTTGCCTCAAGGGATGTCTGGAAAGTGAAAATGTTATTCACACATGGGGTATTGCCCAAAGGTATCAAAATACTGGAGATTACTGCTAAAACTAATAAATCAGATCCTAGATCTAGATCTTACCACAGAAATGGGAATATGTATTTTAGGTACACTCGTCCAAGGCCTTGTCAATGTCTGCAACCAAGTAATCCACTTCTTCATGATAGCTGCAAAAAGCCACATAGCTCAGCAATCAAAATCTGATTCACTAAATTTAACTGTAGTCAATAATAAATAGAATTACCAGTACATAGTCATCAATGACAGAATCACACTTGTATTAGGCTCCATGACATCCTTCTATAAGATGGGAACCGTGGCTTAGCACAACTGACTCTCCTAATATTTTAATAAAGGATAAGTGCTGGATGGAATTGGGAGCCTTTGGTATTTATTTTTAAAGTATGTATGATGTTTGTTTTAAATAATCTAATCATAACCTATTGGTGATATCTAATTTAAATTCGGAAATGCTGAGTTTTATACAATTCCTTCTATTTACTTATTAGATGAAAAACCTGAAGAAAGGTTAAAAAAGTATGCCAATAAATATGTGCCATTTATTTTGTGTTAATTGATTCATATACAATGTTTTTATATGTCCTCTAAACTATTAGTACACAAGCACACAGCTCATGCTTCTATTGACTTGTGAGTGGCAATTCAAGAATCACTGTCAAATTTGTTTGGCGTTCAGCAATCCCAGATGATTTACAGTCTATATCACCAACCACCTCATTTAATTGAGTTGGATTGACCAGTATTTGCTCAAGAGAAGAATGTAATGTGTGCTCTTATAAATCTGAATTATTTCTTCTCCTTAGAGACTCCATTTTCACATTCTTTCCACTTCATTCTTATGTGCTGAATTCTATTAGGGAAAGTATATGAATAAATGTTCTGCCATGGCTTTTTTATATTGTTCATTTATATAATGAAAAATGTCAAAATTGGATTGTAGTGATAATTTATTGACAGAACAGTATAAGTATGTTATAAAAGCAAAGATTGACCAAAAAGTAATATCAATTACCAAGGAAATGCAATTTTCAGTTTATTTCTAGCTTTATTTATTTGAATGTACCAGTGGTACATACAATTACTTACTCTGGCATATGCCTCCTGCTCACCACACAACTGGTAGACAGGTGAACAAATGTTAATAATTGTTGAGTGACTATAAACTTTTAAATAATTTTTTGGATTTTTTTTGGGTTTATATTGGCTGCTGGTAACTATATTTTTACATGTGTGACTTATAAGCAATAACATAATACAAATGCAAACTCAGACCATTAAAACTTTATACAAATCTGCAATCAATTAACATGCCAGAGTTAATAATACAATGATTATTCATTCGCCAGTGTTACTGTATACATGTCTATTAACTAATGCTGCTAAATAGAACATAGTGTAGCATTTTCTTACATACCACTAATTATAATATTTAAGTTTTTTGCCTGGTCACTTTATACATTTATAAGAGCAATTGAACGGTGAAGCCAAAAATTGCAAATAAAAAACAAAAAAGCTGAGTCATTGTCGTGGAAATTCTGGGTCATGCTGAGGTTCAATGGTGGAGCGTCTGGATAATGAGGTCTAGTTACAGCTAGGGTAAGAGTCAAAGAGGAGATGAGTCTTCAGGGAGATGCGGAACAAGAGTCGAGAAGTATTTGGAGTGCATGGGGCAGAGGGAGAGATTAGTTATGGCAGTATGGGGCACATGTTTTCTGGCTATATACTGAAATTTTCTTAAACATAAAATAAACAATAAGCTATAGTGGACTAGAATAACGTCACTATATTGCCTTATTGCATCCACAATCATCCTAGAGAGGAAGTAAAAATAAATGACTAGGGGTTGAAAAATCCACTAGATATCAGCCTCAGACTAAGTAACCAGGATACATTTTAGAAAAGTCTTAATAATTGTTTATACATGCAAAATTAACAAAATCAACCATATTATTCATATTAATTCCATCAATACACTTTGTTCTCCTTACTATTATTATGAGACTTTTTAATGCATGCATCCTTGCACCCAAAGATGTCACAAAAATAAACCACAACAATTATCACTCAAGGAAGAATTGGTATTTGGCACTAGGCATTCACAGGGTAGTGGCTTCTTCTTTTAAGTCAATTGTTTTTAAAACATATATTTATGTCTGTCTTGGTATTGCTGCTGTTAATTTAACCCTGGCTAATAGCTGTTGTGTCTTGGTCAGTTTTGTTTCTTCTTTAATGTGTTGGCATATGCTCCTCTATTTGCTACTTGCAAATGTTGGGAAAAAAGCCACATATATAGCATTCATTTGTAGTCTACTTATACCCATAATGAAAATATAGAGAGAAGTAGATCTGGGCGTTTGTGTAGGAAGCATATTTCTATTATCTTCCATAATTTCTCTGTGGTGAAGTCATTATGAGAAATCAAGGAATGTCCATCTGTTGGGTGCTTGAAAGGTCAGATGCAGCATTTTGCTTCCCCTTCAGCTGCATATCTAATGGTCAAGTTCCAGATATTTCAAGTTGTCATCTGTTTAAAGGGATGACCATATAAATATCTGATATAATGTTTGATTAGAATTTAAGTGAAGTTAAATGTGTCTGTTCTAAGTGATCTAGCAGTCTTTAGGATCTGTTCCTTTGGAGGAAAGAGTAGAAATATAATTAAGACACTCTTAACTTTAGTGAAGTCTCTAGGGGTGGACCAAAGGATCTATACGCCTTCTCAAGTCTGAGCTCCATTGGTGATATATCCGGAACAAGTTGTAGGAGGAGCTGGTGGAGGTAGGCTGAGAGATCTTCCGTTGTAATGTTGCTCTAGATACGTGTTGTTCTTGTTGGACCTTCTGCTTCAGCTCTCTATATCCTCCACCATCTCACATAGTTCCAACACCTTATCGCAGGTATTCTTACTGTTTTCTTTAACTGTTGCATAGTTACATAGTAGAGGTTAAAAAAAGATGTTTAGTCCATCAGTTGATCCAGAGTAGGGCAAACAGAAAAACAAATCTAAGTGAAACTTAGTCAATTATCTTAAAAGAGGGGAAGAAAATGAATTCCTTCCTGAACCCAGATACTGGCGATCGGAGTCCTCCCTGGATCAATGCTCCCTCTCTAATTATATAGGATAACCTTGAATGCCTTTTTTAATTAAACATATATCCAATCCATTTTTAAAGTTATCTATCAAATGCGCGGTCACCACCACCTTTGGTAGAGAAATCCACAGTTTAACCACCCTTACTGTGAAGAACCCTTTTCTTTCTTGTGGAATGTTTTTACTTCTAACTTCAAAGGATGTCCCCTTGTCAGTTGGAAACCTATTGGCACAAAAAACTTGCTTGACAAAGCTTTATACTGACCCTGGATGTATAGAAAATAAGAAGAGAAATAAGTTTAATTTGGTTAGTCTTTCTTCATAACTTAGCCCCTCCATTACCCTTAATAGTTTTGTTGCCCTTCTCTGTACTTTTTCCAGCTGTAAAATGTCCTTTTTATGAAGTGGTGCCCAAAACTGTACTCCATATTCCAAATGAGGGCGTACCAGAGATTTGTATAATGGCAGAATTATATTTGCTTCCCTTGCTTCTATACCCTTTTTTTTTTATTAACTTTTTATTGTAAGAGACAGCAAATAAACAATAAGCATTTGTCAAACAAAATAATAAATCTCACGTATTCTAAACAACATGTAAGATGACTCTTTTAGTTTTAAAAATGTTTTTGATTATTAAAATAATCTGTAGAACTACTGTAAACAGTCACAGAAGGTTTCAAACATGCAGAAAGACACAGACATACAGTCAGGTCCATAAATATTGGGACATCGACATAATTCTAATCTTTTTGGCACTATACACCACCACAATGGATTTGAAATGAAACGAACAAGATGTGCTTTAACTGCAGACTTTCAGCTTTAATTTGAGGGTATTTACATCCAAATCAGGTGAACGGTGTAGGAATTACAACAGTTTGTATATGTGCCTCCCACTTTTTAAGGGACCAAAAGTAATGGGACAGATTAACAGTCATAAAACAAACTTTCACTTTTTAATACTTGGTTGCAAATCCTTTGCAGTCAATTACAGCCTGAGGTCTGGAACGCATAGACATCACCAGATGCTGGGTTTCATCCCTGGTGATGCTCTGCCAGACCTCTATTGCAACTGTCTTCAGTTCCTGCTTGTTCTTGGGGCTCATGAGCAGTTCCTTTCCGTCTCCATACTCTTCTCTTCCCATCACTCTGGTACAAGTTGATCTTAGTCTCATCTGTCCATAGGATGTTGTTCCAGAACTGTGAAGGCTTTTTTAGGTGTTGTTTGGAAAACTCTAATCTGGCCTTCCTGTTTTTGAGGCTCACCAATGGTTTACATCTTGTGGTGAACCCTCTGTATTTACTCTGGTGAAGTCTTCTCTTGATTGTTGACTTTGACACACATACACCTACCTCCTGGAAAGGTGTTCTTGATCTGGCCAACTGTTGTGAAGGGTGTTTTCTTCACCAGGGAAATAATTCTTCGGTCATCCACCACAGTTGTTTTCCGTGGTCTTCCGGGTCTTTTGGTGTTGCTGAGCTCACGGGTACGTTCTTTCTTTTTAAGTATGTTCCAAACAGTTGATTTGGCCACACCTAATGTTGTGTCTGATTTTAGGACAGTCACAGAGCATGTGGATTACGGTACCAGTGTTTGTGCAACCCCATGAACAAGTGTCAGGAAGTGATTGGTTCGAAAGGTGGAGTCTCGATGGTGTGAGGTACCACCTCATTATTTTTTTTTAAAAGTATTTTCCTTTAGCATAATATTTAGGGAAGAGTTATTAGCTTGTTTGAAAATCTTACCCCATCTAGTGATATATGCAACTCAGATTCCCATGTCACGTGATAGTGTGGTTTAACCATGCTAAAGAGATGAGAAAGGTGGTTATATATGATGGAAATATTACTCTTACCCCCAGGATTGTTAATGCAACAACATTCAAAGGTTGATTTAGCATTATGCCTATTGGTCCTTGCAATCTGAGTTAGCGCATGATTGACTACCCTTAGATTGAGCCACTCTCTATGGGGCACCTGGGTTAGTTCCAAGATTGTAGTTGTTGTGCCTCTTTGTGAGGGAACCCAAGTATCTGCAGCTATCATTAGATTGTTATTTATCCACCATTTCATCTGGGCAATCTTATTGAAGTGATGATCCCTATGGGGCTGCCAAAGCAGGGTTAAACTGGAGCATACACTTAAAAGGTTTGTCCTTCGATTGATATCTTTCCAAATTTTGAAAGAGTTGTTAATACAGGATGGCAAAGCGTGTGTTCGCAACTCCTGATTTGTGCTAAGCCATAAGACATGAGACAACACCCATTGTTTGTTATCTTTCTTGAACCAATTTGTGATTTGTGCTAGCCTCGTGGCTTTATAATATTTAATTAGAACAGGAAAAGACAATCCCCCTTCAGCTTAGGAGCACACATCGTGGCTCTATTGATTCTTGGTCGTTTATTGTTCCAGACAAATTTAAGAAGCGCTTTTTGTATTGATTTAAGGTCTTTTAGGCTGATTGGGGTCAGGATTGTCCTAAATAAGTAAAGAATTTTGGGGATAACATTCATCTTGACGACATTTAATTTTCCTAGCCACAAAATGCTAAAGGATGACCATCTCTCGATGTCCACTTTGATTCTATTGAAAACTCAAGGAAAATTTTCCTTGTATACAAGGCCTATCGATCTTGGGATATTGATTCCTAGATACGTTATATATTTGGGAGCCCACTTAGTGGGAAAGCTCTGCTCTAAGTTATCTTTCATAACTTGGGGTAACGTAATATTGAGGGCTACACTTTTGTTTGTGTTGATTTTAAACCCCAAAACTTGGCCGAAATTTGTGAGTAAGTGGAACAGGTTAGGTAAACTGATTGTTGGCTCGGTTAATGAAAACAGAACATCACTGCAAATAATTTTAGTCTGTGTTCTTTAGGGTCCACCTGCATTCCCCTTATGTTTGGGCAGCTTCTGATTGCCGCAGCTAGAGTTTCAAGGCATAAAGCAAATAGCAGGGGTGAGAGTGGGCAGCCCTGTCTAGTGCCTCTAGTAATGTTAAACTGCTGGGAACCAAACCCCTGGTACGCAATTAATGCCACCGGCCCAGCGTATAAGTACCTAATGCCCTTCAGAAACCTTCTCCAAGTCCAAATTTTTTAAGCGTCTTACACATAAAAGCCCAATCTATCCTATCGAACACTTTCTCTGCGTCCAATGACAAGAGCATTAACAGGCTATCTTCTTTAGATGCTATGCCTATCAGGTTTAAGTCTCTCCTGGTGTTGTCCGGAGCTTCCCTATTTGCAATAAAGCCCACCTAGTCCGGATGGATCACATCTGGCAACAATGGGGCCAATCTGTTTGCCATTATTTTAGAGTACAATTTAATGTCTGTGTTAATCAATGAGATTGGTCGGTAGCTACCACATTGGGTGGGGTCTTTTCCTTCTTTAGGGCTCACAATCATTTTTGCTTCCAGAAATTCTGACCTTATTGGGGAACCTGACAGAAACCTGTTAAACAGCCCATGAAGGTGGGGTAATAAGGGATCCAAACATTGTTTGTAGTAATAATTCATAAATCCATCCGGACCAGTAGCAGCATGTGATCTGGCTCCACCAATTGCCCCTTTAATTTCTTCTATTGTGATGGGATGGGCGAGGGCTTCTGCTAAGTTCTATCGATTTGAGGGATCTCAACTGATGAAAGAAAGTCATCAATTTGTGATATATAAGTTCGAGATCCCGGTAGGGGTAAAATTGTTGACATTTTTTTTTGCAATTTTGTCTGGCTTAAAAACAGGTGCGTTTCCTTTATTGATTATTTTTTGGATAAGTGAATCCGCCCTTTGTGCTATAAGCTTTCTGGCTAGCATACTATCGAGGCTTCTATACCCTTCTTAATACATGCTAATATTTTATTTGCCTTTGCAGCTGCTACTTGGCATTGTGCACTGTTACCTAGGTGGTTGTCCACAAGTACTCCCAAATCCCTTTCATTATCAGATACCGCTAGATTTGCTCTATGAAGATTATAAATTGCATGGCTATGTTTCCTTCCCAGATGCATAACTTTACATTTATTTGTATAACATCTCATCTGCCATTTAGATGCCTATTCCTCTAATTTATGTAAATTCCTTTAGAGGGAAAGTGCATCATTATCTGATTTAATTACCTTGCACAACTTTGTGTGATCAGCAAAAATAAGGATACTACTTTCCAGTCCTACGTGTAAGTCATTAATAAATATGTTGAAAAGGAGAGGACCTAATACTGAACCCTGAGGAACCCCACTTACCACATTAGTTCAATTGGAGTATGTTCCATTTATCACAAGCCTTTGCTTCCTGTATTTTAGCCAGCTCTCATTCCATGAGCAGATATTTACTGCAATTCCTGTATCTCTTAGTTTGCACAATAGTCTCCCATGTAGTACTGTATCAAAAGCCTTTGCAAAATCCAAAAAGACTACATCCACTGAGTTGCCTTGACCTAGGTTCTCCTCATAGAAACTAATAAGATTTGTTTGAAATGATCTATCCCTCATAAATCCATGCTGACCCCTACTTATAATCCTGTTCAAATATACATATTCTTGTATATTATTCATAATTAACCCTTCTAAAAGCTTTCCTACTACATAGGTGAGGCTCACTAGTCTATAATTCCCTGGATTTGCTTTTTCTCCCTTCTTAAATATAGGTATCACCTCTGCTTTTCGCCAGTATTCTGGTAGATAACCTATGTTGGTTGAATCTTGAAAAATTAAATATAATGGTTTGGCTATTACAGAACCCCTTTCCCTCAGCACCTTTGGATGTATTCCATCAAGAACTGGGGCATTATTAACATTTATTTTTTCAAACCTCTTTTGAATTTCTTCCTGTATTAACCAATTATTTGGTGAAGGTTGTGTAGCCCCATTAGGTCGCAGTGTCCCAACTACTTGCACCTCCCTTGTATATACAGAAGAAAATAACCTATTTAGCTCATCTGCCTATTCCTGGTTCATAATTATCAGATGGCCTGTTTCACATTGTAATGTTCCTATAGCTTCCTTGCTGGCCTTCTTTCCATTAATATGTTTAAAACATATTTTAGGGTTAGTCTTACTCCATTTGCAACTACATTTTCATTTTCTTTTTTAGCCAGTCTAATAGCCCTTTTGCAAGCCTTGTTGATTTCCTTGTACTTACGTAAGGCAGTCTCTGTCCCCTCTTGTTTGTATAATTTAAATGCCTGTTTTTTACTCCGTATTTTGATCTTTAAATCATTGTTAAGCCCCACTGGATGTGATTTACTCATTTTACTTTTATTCCCACACGGTATATGCCGATGTGTATGTATATTTAGTAAGGATTTAATTGTTGTCCATTTATGTTCAGTATTTTTACCCATCAGTTCTTTGTCCCAGTCTATACGTTGTATTGCTGCCCTTTTAAAATTAAGAGTTTTTGTTGGCCCATCAGAGTTTTGTTTTTTTAATTCAATCTCACATGAGACTGTGTTGTGATCACTGTTTACCAAAGGTTGCCCTATTCCAACATTTGATACTATATCGATATTATTTGTGATGCGTAAATCTAAGATAGCTTAATTTCTAGTAGGTTCTTGTATAACCTGGGCCAGATAATGATCCCTGAGTGTGAACCTGCTCCCCTTCACCGAACTGCTGGTCTTATTTATTTCAGGGTAGTTAAAAAATCCCATTATCTTCCTGGCAAGCTTCTGGCATTAGCAAGCATACACCTAATGTTATGAGTTTGTAGTTTTGAAGTGCCTCCCTCTGTACTTGAGTTACTTAATAAAACCTCCCAATTTACTATACTAACTGTGAATAGGTTGTTAGAGTTCACCTGTTTAGTTTGATACTAGAGAATCACCCGTCAAAAATTGACAGCAATAGAATTGTAAGTCAAGGAATGGTGTTTGTCACAGACATTATTTTTTGTGGTGGTCTAAGATCTTGGCGGTGATTCCGAGCCTCACACTGAGAGCCTTCGGCGCTCATTGCAAGCCTCTTGGTTGTTGTTTTGTTTTTTATCTGTCATTGTAAGGTCACGCTGATCTGCTTTTTGCGCTTATTGCAAGGCTGTCCACTGGTGTAGTTTGTGTGCTATGAGCAGCGTTGGCGCTCATTGTGAGGCACGCAGTGAATGTCTTTTGCGTTTATTGCAATATTGTTTTTTTTGTTTTTTTTTGTATATGTATTTTGTGATGCTAATTAGATAAAGTATATTAAATTATTAATTTATTACTTATTTATTTGTAAGTAATACATGCAGGAAGTATTGTGCTGAAGAGCTGACAATCTGTTTTGATGTTTCTGCACCATACAATGTAGGTTTGCACTGTTGTGGAGCGGAGGTGTAAGTGTCAGGTGAAGTCTGTAGTGTAAATAGGCTGCGTGCGTGAGGGGAAGCCGCTAGTGTAGCTGGGTACTTCTGCATTGTGTATGGTAGTGTTGTAAAATGGCGGCGAATGTGTATGTGGTAGGTGGGATTGTATGATGAAGCGTCCTTGCTAATGGTGTATGTTGTAGGTCGTACAGGTTTTTTAAAAGCCGTATTTGCTTTGTGGAATTTATCGGCTTTAGGGGTCGTGTAGCCTCATTTTCGTTTTTTTCGGCTGTATTTTTTCTCTCGCTTAGGTGATTTTCGAGTTTGTAAACTTTGTAAATTTGCCAGAATTCGAGGTTTAAGCAGTGTTGCAGAGGTCCTGGGTGTCCCCCCTTGGTGTGGGTAAGGTTTTTATTTTGTTTTTATGTGCATTTTTGTATTTTTTTATGTTTGCCGTTGTGCGCTGGTTGTCCGTTAAGGTCGTATTTTTGCGAGTCCGTAATGGATTTTTTCTAAGTCCCGCGGCTCTTATTTTTTTGTGTAAGTCCGTAGTTAGTCATTGCGTGCTTATGTTTTTTTTTCAAAGTCCCAATTGTGTGGTGGTTTGTAACCGATTGTGAGGCGCCATAGAGCCTACACCTCCGCAAATGCGTCCCCTCGCTTTGCGAGGGTCCACATTTGCGGCCTGCAATGAGCCTGTGGCTTATTGCAGCCGATGTGGGAGCCTCCACCTCCGCAAATGCGGTAAGTGATAGGGGGTCGTAGGGATGAGCGCCTACGGTGCTCATCTCCACCAGCGCAAGGAGAGCCTTTGGCGCACCTTGCCAGCAACTGTGGCCATCGCTTTGCGCCCGCAAGCGTTAGCAATAACCCGCATGCTGACAACCATATATGTGATTTTTTTCCAAGTTCATTTATCAGGTTAGCAACTTCGGTTTGGAAGAACTTTTTGATGTCCTCAGCTACAGTAATCTTTCTACATCTTTGTTAAGTGACTCTGCGACTTGGTCAACTTGTTTTGATGTTTTATCTACGGTCCTAGTAAACCGTACAGCGGTAGTGGAAGCCATGAAGACTGAAACGTGGCTGGTTGGAAAAGATGAAAAGTAGTTGGATAGGTGTCTCTGCTTGGACCATCCAACCCTTGCTGGCATGTTCCATTTACCATTTGATGTGGTGGTGTCTGTATAATAAGAAGTTCATGGAGCAGTGGAACTTCTGTTACATATGCTCTGTTAGCATTGCCTTATAGCCGCTTGGGTTTACAGGGTTTACAGATTACCCATTAAGGATACAAGAAGTGTTCTTTGAAATATCCTAAACACATGTTGCTGTGAGTGTGTTTGGTTGCTCATTTTGATTGAAAAGAGTTTTCCTGCATATTTATTAAGATGACTTCAAAGTTATTGTTGGTATCTTGATAGTGTTAATAAACAATAAAAATGCACTGTGCTTGATTGCTTATTGTGTGTTTAGTTGGCTCTGGTAAGTTAGTGGCCAAGTTTAGACTCTTAGGGTTGGGGTCTTTCCCACCTCTCTACATCCAGTCTTAATAAGCCATTTTAGTGAATGTCTTGGCTGTTATAGTAATAAGGGGTCAGGGCATAATTTAATTTTGTTGTGTGTTATTTCTCTGTAAAGACTTTGTAGGTTGAGTTTTCAGTTTGGTAGGAAGTACAGCCATTTGGGGTTATCCTTTTGTTTTTATGTGTAATAAGGTTAAGGCGATAATCAATAAGTAATACTCAGCTTCTGAAATTTTAGTTTTGGCCGCTAGATGGGTTTAATGGTGTGTTTTCTTTGGCTAGGAATTTAAATTGAATAGCCAAGAGATATCATCAACAAGGGAGTATTCTAGAAAATTCTAGTGAGTTCTGAGATTTATTATGAGGAAATATGGTGGTTAATTAACTGTTAATTGACAACCACAAATGATCCTCTTTATGTGCTCATGAGTATGATATATTTAATTCCCAGTAATCTGGAAAATGTATATTATAGGGTTCTCCCTTAGGAGGAGTAGTGCAGTATATTGTATTGCTTTGTGTGGCTTCCATTAATATTTTCTGAATTTTTGTGTTATAAACATTTTGTATTGCCACTTACTGTTATTTTTAACTGGGGAGGTGAAATGTCTGTCTCTTTAGCTTGCAGAACAGAACCACTGCTTCCTAATATAGAGTCCTCCGGCTTATATCCTTTATGCTATTGGTTTGTCTTACTATCAGACTGTTTTTTTTCTGTCTAGCAGACAATTCTGGTGAAAAATCTGTTGGTTCTGGCTTAATTTATCAGGCTATTGTGTATTTGTCTTCTATTAATAATTATGTTATGAACTCCTGTGTTGCACTTCCTCTCCCTCTGGCTGGTGGGGATGGAGCATTTTTTTAAGTGGCCAATAAGCAACCGGTAGGGGTAACGTCTAGGTAGCTTTCAATGCTTCCCATACTACCCCTAGCATGTTCTCTGGTCAACCATTCTCTTCCTCTACATCTAGTATATCATTCTCTTGTGACCCACGTCAATACTTCCTCATTAATCACCCTTTACTGTACCTCTCCCACAATGATTTTATAATTTCTGTCTAGGTGTACAAAAAAGGCACTTTCCTATACTTCAGCCACCTGACTAATCTTCAGAACCAGTACAGCTCTCCTATTTTTATATTAATCTGCTGTAGGAAATAAATATGCACAAACATCAGCCAAGTTTTACTACATATTGTTTTGTGGGATTGCAATTTATAGTAGTAAATGGTCAACAATTCCCTTGGTTAGTCTTCCGCAAGACAGATTCCAGATATATTACAGAATCAATTTTATGTACACCAAAAAATACAAAATAAAATTAATATATTTCGTCTCTAGTCTACCATTGACATTTTAACTAACAGGAAGACCTTCCCTACAATTGTTGATTCAAAACCTACAATTACAAGTTATCATCTGTAATCATTTTCTGTGCAAGGCAGGAAAGGTCTGTGTTTTACTATGCTGCAATTATCCAATGTTATGAATGCAAAGAGTTTTATCTTGAGATTAAAAAATATAAGCGCCTACATGAAAATGATATCTGTACCAAACAGGACATAATGTTCTATGAACCTACAGCTCTAGTATGTTATTTATGTGTCTGTTTGTAGTATATTGCAGAAATAAACAAGAAATACTTTTAATGTAAAATGATGTACAAGCTTGCAGGTCTTATTTATATTTGCAGCAAAGTAAATGTTACTATACTATATTATATATGAAAAGTGGTTTAAAAACATGGAGGCTCATTCAATTGATCGATTTTGAGATTCGGTAGCCCGTAAGTGAGGTTGCAAGCTATTTTGCTATTCAATTGGCGTCTTTTGGCAGACTCGGAGCCGCTTACGAGTTACGAGCTTGAAAAAATGGTAATGGTTAAACTCGTAACTTACAGCCTCCCAAAAGCCTTTGATCTGTCACTTTCGCAAGGCTTAAATCACAAATCGCTATTCAATTGCTCAATTTCCCAAAGCCTGCAAATGTTTTCACACCTGTAAACGGCAAATTAAGGACAAATCCTATGAATGCTAAAGAGGACCCGCAAGGGGGTTAAACACCTATTTGTAGCACTATAAATGCAAATAACAAATCGATCCTGCACTTTAAATAACGGGGAAAGAGATATTAGACATTAGAATTAATTGCACAACAGTCTCAAGCTCGCAAATCGAGAAGAAATTAAAGTTATTTTTTATATGTCATTTCGGGCATCGGTTAAATCGATGTCGGGTATCAATGAGTTAATACATATCAGGCCACCCATATGGACTAGAACAGTATTGGCATTCATTTTCATAATTCTTTATTTTGAGGATTTGCAAATCTCATCGCATATCGGACCCCCAAACCTAATTAAATTACATGTAACCTCCGTGTTTTACTGCCGTAATCATGACAGTCTCATTTTCAATTGGCTGATTTGAAATGGGAGGTTACAGGTTTGCTTAATAGATTATGTTCCCGCCCTGAAGTGCTCCAAAACAGTGCATGGTTTACGGTTTTGGCTTGGGGCCCGTAACTTGCGGCCCTGACCAATTGAATAGCTTCGCAATCGGAGACCAACGGGAGCCCGCAACTCACTCACAGACATTTGGCTGTCTGCGATCAACTTGCAAGTCTGAAATTTAATGGCGCCCATAGAGTTTATGTTGATACTTGAAGAGGAGAGGTAGTTAGAGTATTTTATTTCCTTATATATTTACCAAGTTTATATTAGCATATTAAGTGATCAAACTAGTTTGCATTGCATATTATGTCTTGTCACTTGAAGGCTATGAGTTTACCCTATATTAGTTGTAGTAATTGCAAAATGGCTCAATGACAAACCTACTGGCAGATCCATTTTACACAACACCTTCATGATACCTGCTATTATATTCTTTTTGCATATCTTTATTATATATAGAGGCCAAAATACCTGTTTTTCCACATAACTTCTCAGTAAACAGTATTTACACTGTAGCTAAGGATTCTGGGTAGTGGCATGCAAATGAATCTCAAAACATATCATCTTTTTGTCTCTGAGTCACCTAAAGTTTTGAGTCTCATTTGCATGTCACTACCCAGAATCCTTATCTACAATGGAAATACTTTCTACTGCAAAGATATGTGGGAAAACAGATATTTCCTTCCTGGATATACAGTGGAGGATTTTTCAATAATCTTTCTACCCACCATAACATATTTAGGTCCCTATAAATATCCCTAACGTAATTGCACAAAAAAGGCTGCTTTCAACTGCGGCAGCTTTTTTTGCTCAAATTACATAGGGATCAATTCCTAAGCTAATAAATGTATATTATTTCTTTTTTATAACTAATACTATGTAATACAATTTAATGTTATGATTATTACATTACTAGATAATTCACAATATAAATAGCATGCTGATATTATTCTATGTTGTATTATCTCCAGTAGACAAGACAGGATTTTAAAGAACCACTGTACAATGAAAAAAATATATGTTTGAAAAAGTCTAAGAGCACAATTAAAGGGCCACTTAGTTAAGCACAATTTGGACCACGTGACAGTAAAGATCTCCTAAAAGCATGTTGAAACATTTTTTTGAATGTTTTAAATACATGCATTTTCTTCAAGAATTTAATAAAGGAAAATCCATGTTTACATGAGTCACTGACATACCCACTCCCAGACATGCAGCTTTTGCTCCATGTAGTGCGCAAAAGGGATCAATCTGTGCAGAGCATGGAATGTTGAGAAAACCTAAATAGGCCAGGTATGGATTAACTTTTGAGAGCAGATTCCCCTGAACTCAGGAATGCAATCAATCTCTTTCCTCACTGCGCTCCGCAGCTCTCTGCTATTAAATTAAATAAAATATGAAAATGTTTTATTTTATATTGCAGATCTGCGAGCTTGAGAATGTTGTGCTTTTAATTTTAATACCTAACATCAGTTTCCCTTTAATTATGAGTACAGTAGTGTGTATATATTACGGCAGTGGATTCGTAGCAATTTAATAGCGTGATTGGAGCGTAACAGTTATGGGTTTGACAGATGAAAGGATTTGCGGGCGCACAGTTCCAAATTCCACGTCCCGTAGCCTTTTTCGCCCTTAAGCCGCAAGTCGTTGGGGGGTTGCTTTACAGGGCAAATTTAATAGCCGCAAGTCTTGCGGGCTACGTTACGGGCTATAATTGAGGGAATTTAATAGGGCTGCTAGATTTTTTAGCTATTATTAGTGTAATACAAAAAATAGATTATTTTAATATACAGTCTTGTGCTATGACACACCAGTGAGGTAAATGGCCCTTCAAGCAGGAAAAAAAATCATACAGCTAGTTTTTAATTAGAAAACAAAATGCATTTTGATGGACACTCCTGGGATCCATGACACATTGGTTTAAATTATATTTGTGAGAGGGATTTTTACATTTTTGGAGAGCTATAGTTGCACTGAATGGTACAAGGTGTCTGCTTCTGGGTCAGTGAGGGAGAGGGCTGTGATGTCAAATTCAATATTATCCGGTTATCAAATAAATGCTCTAGGGTTCTGCCTGTTCCCTACTCCCCATTACCTCCCTCTATAAACACAAACACATACCCTATCATCCAGCTCTCGGGATGTGATGTAACAAACACCAAATGGATTCCTATACTCATAAACAGACTTATTCCTCCCCCCAAAAATGTATGTGTCCTCGGTTAACACATATGCTAATATTGTTAGTTTTTTTACATACATGACAAATATTTTTTTTTTTCTTGAACTGCAGTGGTCCTTTAATTGAGTACTATTCAAAACTGCAAAAACAAACAAAAAAGTAGCATAGTAAATTGGGAGTAGCATTTGCTTTTCAAAGTACTGTCAGCAAACCATTTTGTCTGGTTAAGGAAAACGGTTTTAATATCTTTTTGTATGCAAAATAGATGAAATGTCATGCATTGCTAAAGTAATGCATAATTCAATAATGCTGAATAAATCCATTGAAATAGTCCGGGAAGTGTACATAATTAAATATCTCATGAGTCTCTCTAACTTTAACATTTCAAAGTTCGACTTGCCATAGAACATGAGCTGACCCTTCCAATGGCATAGTGACGCAAGGTCATGAAAGTCTACCTGAGTAGCAGATTTAGCAGCTGCTTTGCCAGTACTTTGGTGCTACTTTATGACTTTAGCTGTAAGAGGATTTTTCTTAAACTGTCATTCCCCAGAATACATAAGTGTGCCTGGAAATGTCACTGTCATTTGCTACATTTGGTATTATAATAACCAAGTGCATTGCAAATTAAAATGCTCTATGGGTATGAAAAATGTGTGTACCTTAAAGGGACATCCAAAAGGTGCCTAATATATAATATTGAATAAACTTTATTTAAAAAAATAAAATAATTTGTGATGAGTCAGCAGATCATTAAAAAAATGTTTGTTTTGAGGAATTCCGCTTTATCTGGTCATCTAAAGTAGCCATCTAGAAAGCAGATATCCTAATATACACTTGAAATGACTCTTGCATAGTCAAGCAATTCTGACCTGTTCTAAGTCACTGTTGTTCATTGGCAGCTTTATTTGAGTCACTGCTTTCCATTATATTTAGACACTATTTTCAGAGAAGCACAAACTGCATTGGGAGCTGGGGACAGAACAACAAAAATGAATTGAGGCTTTCGTTTCTATCTATTTGCCATTATTGCCCTTGTTCTAATTCACACTTTCCTGCCCCAAGTCACCATTAACATAACTGAATTAGCGTGCACACAATGGGCAAAAAGGTACACAAAAATCACATCAACATGAGGCAGTCTTTGCAAGTTATTTTTCATTATTCCAAGCTCTTCCTCCACCCAGCAATTAATAACATAATATTTCTAGTTTCTATAACATGCAATGTATATTGAGTCTTAGGGAGTTCTCGGTTGCAGTAATCCATTAATTGGGAAATGCGGATAGCCTATGTGAATGAAATTCATCATCAAGCGCACTATCAATGTCTTTTGGGAAAATGGGAAACTGATTGGAAATTGGCTGATTCAATATACTTAGGGTAGCCGCCCAAGAGGGGCACCATGTTGGTTCCTATGTTTCTACCCCCTATAGATAAGTCCTAGGGAAAAATGTAGGTTTTTGTTAGTCCTTAACTCATAGGCAAGCCAGGCTCCTGATTAGGAAGGTTCCATGACTGGACTATCAGGTTGAGGAGAGGAGACAGATTATTACATGTCTGTGAGGAGTGAATTGGCAAGGGAAATGGGAGGTGTAGTACTGTATGCACTTGCCCTCCCAGTCCAGATGTAGCAACGTGAATACGACCTTGTGATCATCTTTTCTTGTGATCATCTACTTAGGCCACATTTCTGCAGTGGATAGATTCTCCACATCACAGTGTTTCCATTTGACTTGCCCTGGATCCACAAACAACAACCTCCTTCCTTCCTAGATGAGGGCTGCCATTGGGCTGAGTGGGCACCAATTGTACTTCTTGAATTGACTGCTTCTGGGAAGACTTTACCATGACAGAGTAATCTATCGGGGGTGGCTAGGACAACTCTATGCCTGTAGATATAACTGATGCCTTACAATCCTCCAGCTATTGCGTTCTGATTACCACTTAAAAATGTGATTGCCTTTTTTCTCTCACAAGTGAGGAGGGCTGGTTGTAATTGCCATGTCTTCCTGGCTGGAACAGACTACAGCTAGAGCTTAAAAAATGGAGAACTGCTGCTTGGGAGACTCCAGATAGTCTAAGGCCTCCATTCTATTGCCTTCATACAGGCCGTAAGTCTGCAGGCTTGGAAATTGCAACAGTTACCGATCAATTCAATTGAACAAGCCCACAGCTACATGGCTGAAAGCCTAAACTGTAAAACATGCACCCGTAAGTAGCATTTTAGGGCATGATCATGATTCATTAACCAAGCCCGTAACTAGCGATTTACAGCCTTACTAAATTGCAATTCGGCCAATTGAATAGGGCTCTATATAAGCACATAGCATATTTTTTTACAGAAGTTTTTAGTTAGTGAATACTTTGCTTTTGGATAGAAGTTTACTAACTAGAAACTTCTGTAAAAAAATATGCTCTGTGCTTATATAGAGCCCTATTCAATTGTCCGAATCACAATTTAATAAGGCAGTTAGACGTAGTAAAACGTGGAGGTTAAACCACAATTTATTAGTGTTTAGAAATCCGATACACGATCGGACTTGCAATCCGGCAATGTAGAAAATATAAAAAATGAATGACGATACTGTTCTAGTCCATGTGGGTGGCCTGATATGTATTAACTCCTTGATTACTGAGATTGATATAACACGGAAATAAAATGTTAAATAATATTTTGCTTGAGACTGTTGTGCAAATAATTCTAATTCCTTTCATTGCTTTCCCCATCTTTTAAAGTGCAGTATTGATCTTTTTATTTGCTTTGATAGTGCTATGATCAGGTGTTTAACCCCCTTGCGAGTCCTCTCTTATACTCGTAGGATTTTCTTCTACATTTGATATATACGGGATTGAAGGCAATTACGGGCTTGAGGAATTGTAGCAATTGACTAGTGATTTGCGATTGTAACATTTACGGTCTTGAAAGATCAAAGGCTTAGATGGGTTGGAGTTACAATTTTGACAACTGCAGGGATTTTGAGCTTTTAACCCACAAACCGATTGCGGGTAGCAAAAAGACGCCAATTGAATAGCCAATTATTTTAACTACAATTTGCTCAATTGAATGGAGGCCTAAGTGGTCCACCTAGGATGTTTGGACCAGTGCTGACTGGCCTCAGCAATGCCTACCAATATCCGTGCCCCATAAGAGGTGGCACCACTGAAGTCACATTCTGATGCTGGTGAGGGCGACCCCTGACCATTTTGCCTTTCTTAAGCAGGGACTGCCATTAGAGATAACAGGCTTCCAGCTCCCATACCTCCCTTGGCTAGGCTAGATATATTAAGATGCCATGAGTAGTACATATTGTGTATTAACAAACTAAGGAAATGGTGCATAAGCCATTTTTTCAGAAAATTAAATTGTAAATTAAAGTACATGTGAGGAAATTAAATGCCCCATTGCCTGTTGAATACTGATTGCTTCACCAGTGTCCACACACGGTTAAACTGAAATCCCGACCTCTCTGGGGAGCTCTGAGGAGAGGTTTGGGAACCCCTGCATTATACTTTAAAAAATCCTGTTTATCCATGGGTTTAATTAAAACTAATAAATAATAATGCAATCCATTTTCTTTGATTGTCATATATTTTTTGGTATATTTTCTTGTATATTTCAGCTCAGTCTGTTGTTATTTTGTTGTAACTTGCTTTTATCTTCAAATTATGAAGCAGGGTTTTCAAACATATACCATATAAATAAGTGCATAATTTTGTAAAATGTAACTTACTATATTCAGTTATATACAACATGAATTACTAATTAAATTTGTGTAAACATTTAATTGGTCCACCCACATAAATTATTATTAACTGTGCACAAAACACAGCATCATATTTGATTCAGTCTTATTCACCAAACGCAATTTGTTGAGTTATATTTACATTTTCAGACGTTTCAGTGGTGAATTTATTCCAACAGACATATCCTATTCTACCCATTCATTATCCTCAGTGGTGAAAAATACAATGTACCAATGTGTTTTGCATTTGCTTACAGTATAAAAGACACATTAGCCCCATTGTCACGTCTAGTTCGTATATTGCAGATTAAATGTTGATTTCAGCTTTTCCAGTATTTTTCAGTATTACAGAATCACAACATGACAAGTTATTTTCATCTAACATATTTCTGAACTGAACAGCCAGAGAAGGTAAAATATAATGCCACGTAAATTGAAAAAGCAACCTGACCAATCCATCATTGACTTAACTAAGTGACATACTTGATGCTACTCAAGATTGATCTGTACATCTGCCCATAGAGCATGCCAGGGTCTGATAAGCCGGGAGTTTTTGTATGCTCGTGCTTGCCAACAATATTTTTCGTATTTTCTGCTCATACATTTTTTTTGAAAATGCCAAAAGTACAATACAATTCCCTTTTTAAATGTTTTAAATTCATGTTTAGTTCACATTCTTTTCAGAAATATATAAAGTAACCTTGTAGATATTCAGAATAGTCAAAACATTCTGCTTATCATAAGTGTACTTAAAATAAACCTGAATTGTGACTTTGATTTCACACAATTAATATGAGCAATTTATGTTGGATTAATCTATATCAAACAGATTTCTCTGAATTTGCTATTTTAAAACCTTCAAAATATATACATATGCATGTAAATCTAAGGAGATACAGTAGGAAGTATTTCTGGCTTTGTTCTCATTCACATGTCCATGACCAATATTTTTATACAGTTTTTTATGTTGGAGATATAAAACATTAACCTACGCACCTCTCTTTTGTAAGCAAAAATCCTTGAGTTAGTATGCACCGTGAAAGGATGATGCAGAGCGTGCTTTGGGTACAAAGAAAATAATATTAAAACAGTCCCCAAAATGGCACTCCTGCCCACTGAAATGATGCAACAATAACTTTAAACATCCAGCTCTTAAAATATATTGGAAATGAGACATAATATCATATATGTTGTTAAATGTTGTTTTACTTATCTATAAATCCCAAATAATTCTATAGAACAAAATGTAAGTTGTGAGTATTAAATTGTTATAAAATATAGAAGAGGGGCGGGGTGGGAATTGTGAGAGACCTGACTTACAGTTTATTACTTATCAAGTAACTTCACCTAATAATAGTAATGCAGGGAAAGCAATAGCGAAGCTTTGCGCCAGATGACTCCAATGGAATACTAAATCACACACACTCTTATGTTTTAAGTGTGAATAATAAAAGTAAAGTTTTACTTATCTCAGTGGGTAAGAATGCTGTTTTTGGATGTTCTTCTATTGAACATTGTAACATGTTTGGTTGTAAGATGTTTGGTATAAGAAACAGGTTTTGTGACCTGCTTCACAAATCTAGATGGACTATGGATACTGTCAGCCCTATTAGATTCGAGGACCGCAAGTCCAACATGTAGCTCACAATGGCTGCGGGCTTGAAATTTGGCCGAGTTACGTTGCTTGAGACGCAAATCGTAGCTTGTTCGTAGAACATTGGGTTTGCGGCCCTGCAGACGATCAATTAGTGTAGACTGTAGTTGCGGGTTTAGCCGGAGCCAATAGAAAAAGAGATTGTTAGCGTTACGTCACTGAAAAAGTGGAGGATAGATTTTGAAGTCCTAAGGGCTTCTATTAGAAGTTGTGATCGGACTCACATTCCACAATAATGCAATATTAATAAAGCCGTAAATATGATATTCTATTACTTGCAAGTTACAGTATATGTATTAACTCATTAATTGCCGGGATCGATATAACGCAGAAATTAAAATGAAATAAAGTATTGTTGTGCTATTAATTCTAACATCACTTTCCCTTTTATATAAAGTACAGTAGAATGTTTATATATGCATTTACGGGGCTATGTATTGGTTTTTACCCCCCTTGTGTGTCTTCTCCAGCACACGTTGGGCTTTGGCCTCCATTTGCATGGTACGGGCTAGCTTGCGGATGACTTTGTTGCAATTTAATAGCATGATTGTATTTGTAGTGGTTACGGGCTTGACAGATCAAATGATTTACGAGCTGCGAAGTTCCACGTTCACGTTCCGTAGCCATTTTTCAGCCGTCCTGCGGTTTGCACGCAAGTCGTCTGCTGGGACGTTTACTGGGCTTATTTAATAGTCGGAAGTCCTACTTTCAAAGTTACAGGCTACGTTTAAACACGTAGCTAGAATTTAATAAGGCTGTAAGTGCTTTATATTTGTTATGTGGTAGATGATTTTTGTAATTTTGTTTCTCTCCCATAAGATTTTTGACTTTTTGGATGAGAATAATTTTAATTTTACTATGAAATGTTCATGAATAAAATTAAACATTTTTAAAGATAATCAGGTATTCCATACAGTAAATATCAGAGGTTTTAAAATCTTAGATCTGAAATTGGTAACAGGATTGACAAAATTTTGCATTTTTTGCCCCAATTCTTAAAAGGTGTAAAAAGTATTTTAGATGTATTTTTGCAAAATCTTTGCTGTGCCTTTTCAGATTTAAACAATGGTACAACAAATAGTTAAGATCAGAACTAATGTATTGATAAGTATGTCTACAGAAATAGAAAAAAATGCATCTTACTAAAGCACATAGGGTGTAATTGACGTTAAATACTGAAAATCCGAAAAAGGGTATTTGATAATGTATCACTGTGTTTTCTTTGTTCGAATAATGCTATTAAAGCAGAAACATGATTCAAATGTGTAAGTGATCTGGGGGCTTGCCTCTGTCAGCCAATGAACAGTAATATAGATGTACCAGCCCTACTTGTCTGCAAATTAAATCAGGTATATGAATACTGTATGCACTTCCTATTAGTTACAATGAAGTTGAAATAGTTTTTTGTTCATAATGTTGGTAACGTATAAAGCTTATTCTTTGAAATGCTTTAAAAATAATGTGTTCCTTGTACCTTTAAGAAAGGGAGAGGAAATATTTACCAGAGAGTGGGTTGATGCTACTTTTTAGGAATGAAATAGGGCTGTTATTGGTTGAGTCTGTTTTCTATTTGTTACACATTGTCTTATCATTATTTTTATTATTATTAATATATTTTATTTATGAGGTTTTGACATATCGTAGCTATATAAATAAATAAATAAATACAGAAAAATAAGAACAAAAAATTACATTGAAATTAAAACAATGTCCTTAGAGTTAGAGAAAAAGCAAAATGATAAGCTTTTTGAAAAGAGTTGAAAAGAACAGATATTTATTTGTGGTGCAGGTGCTACTGCTGGCCTTACAAATGATCCCATACAAGGACAAATTGGGCAAGTCTACAGATATTATGCTTGAGACAAGCTCAAAGATGCAAGTGACTCCTTATAGCAGAGTTAGTGTGCATCTCATATTAAAGAAGGCATTTGCTGACTGGGTTTTAAAGGGATGGTTTAAAGGTTTTCATACAAACTGATGGGGTGTAGTAATTAATTCCCGAAACTGGATACTGCACTGGAGAAATCTTATATGCATGACTGGGAGTTGGTCATGGGAGAGAAAAGAAGATGTTCAGTAGACCTAAAATGTAGGTCATAGAGAGGAGTGTTGAAAAAGATGGCTGGCAACAGATTATAGGCTGCTGTAATCCCTTTTTAACAGCCTTGCTAGAAGCCACTGTTGTAAACAATATTAAAGCATTGATCTGAATATAATAAGATGATATTCTCTTTCATTATAAGAAGAATGTGAACAGTCTTGTGATTGTTCTTTTTCCATCCTGAGCATATAATTAGTTATGACATTTCTTTTAGTAGCATTACTTTTTTGTTTTTTGTTTTCAGAGTATCCTAGCATAAACTTAGATTTTCTATTGAAAATAAGATTTTTTAACAAAACATACCTTCAATGGGCTTTGCTATCTGAACAGCTACTTTCGAAAATATAAACTACCTAAATGGGTTCAAAAATGAACAGTTATTATGTATTTGGATCTACTTAATGCTCTGTGGTGTATTTAGGATTTGTGTTGCGGGAACAGGGGAAGGGGCAGGCAACATTGGGGAGAAAGAATGAGGGGAAGGAAAACAGAAGGTGAGAATTAGCATAGGAAATACAGGAGGAGAAGGAAGAGATAGGATCCATGGGAAGGCATAATGACGGCAGGAAAAAGGGGAGGAAAAGAGGAAGGCAGCATGGGGTAGCGAGAATGGAGGGAAAGAAAACAGGGTGTGAGATAAAGAGGTAGGAGACACATGGTAAAGGTGAATGAGGGCAGGCAAAATGTGAGGAAAAAGAAGAGTAAGAAGCAGGAGACATGGAGTAAGGAGAGAGAAGGCAGACAAAAATGTAAGTGCAGTAGTAGAAGAGACAGGAGACATCGAGAGAACGAGGGCAGGCAAAAGGGGAGCTGGCCTATGTGCATACTCCTTTTCATTTAATAATTTGAATATAATTAGTTTATTGGCAACACCAAATGGGAAGACCAACCTGTTTGCCTTTGACTCTCTGCCTGTGTTTATGGCCTATAATAGTCCATGTGTATGTCTAAGGCATAGGCTTTGTTACAATGGATACATTTATAAACCATTTACTCTCAAACAATCTCCTTAAACTGTCTGTGAAAGAATGTAATATCTAATTGTATCCACTCTTGACCCCATCAAAGCTGGCTGATGTCTTGAATGATTACAGTAAATATGTTTTACATGATGTATATTATTCTGAGCTTACAAGTCCAATATAATGGCCTAAGTGATCTCATCACATTATCAGAATGCTCCAGCTAGTGGCTGACATTGTGTTCTTTTGTTCATATAGCACTTATTACGTGGATATAAAAACTGAAGACCATTACTTGGCTTTTACTACTTGTACATACTGGGCAGGCTTTAGAAAGATTCTTAAGGTGCGCCTCACTGGGCATGGCTCTTTTGACCAGTTGCTCTTATGTTACAGAGGTTAAAATATATACATAAACATTTTAGTGCTTGACTTTTATTGCTATAAGAGCTATATGTATTAGGTGATGTCATAAAAGATTAATGTGACTTTCCGTGCAGCTGTAGCTTGATAGGCACTTGCATTTTGGCACTTGCATTTGGCTATCAAATGCTTGTCTCACTGAGCTCATACTAGGTGTTAGAGACAGAAATGGAACTTCTAATGGAGGCTTCCCCTCTCAACAAACATAAAGGTGTAGCTGTCAAACTAGGCACGTTCCATAATTTCGATACATTATATTGTTTAAGAGTGCTCTTTAACATAAAGGCTTGGGTTCCAATGGAACCTTTAAATTCTTTGCCTATTTCTTGCACACGGCTCTGCAAGCTGCAGAAACGTCCGTATGTACATATTTACTACTTTATAACAACTACCTATATGTTGAATTGTGTAACAGATCTAAGAGATGTTTAGATTTTTAGTATTGCAGTATTTATTTATTTGGTATATGTTATACATTCAAGAAAATATTTTATGCTCTTAAATTCTTTAGTACATTTTAAAATGGTCAAGCGGATGAATATAACTTTCACTTGTTTTGCTAAGAACTGCACAAGAAGTCCAATAAAAAACAACATATTGAAAGATGAGAACTCTCTTTAGTGCACACATTGCCTTCTGCTAGATATTTTAAAATGAACTTTAAATGCTCTATTGATGCTTTAATAATTTTTATCTTAATAGCGGTGCTGTTTCAATTGTAAAAGATCGACTCTTGCTGTCTGTGTGAAATGTTTTGTGTGAGCATACAGAATTTAGTGGAGTTGTAGTGCAGCATTTGGCATTATATAGGGCATTACATCTATCTTTCAGAAGTGGGCAGAATTTACACTTAACTAAGAACATGTTTTTTAGATGCACTTATGAAATCTTTGTTTGCAATTTTATAAATACATATTACTTGAATGATAGGTGCATACTAATATAATAAGGAACATAAACTGTGCAAACCATTTTTTTGCACTTAATTTGTATTAGCATAAGGATAAATGCTGTAGTAGCCTTGCTTGCAAGCACCATATAATATTCTATAAGCTAGTGATGCCTAGTGACATTAAGATGCTGATGACTTAAGTAAATATACTGTGAATTTAATTACTGTACTTTTTCACACAGTAAAGCTGTGAGGGTAGTTTATACATGTTACATTATAGAAGCAATGATGTTAACGAAGGTCCTCTCTGCACTGACTCTCATATGCTTGCCATTGATCACCATCAGGGAAAGGCTGGCTAATTGGGGGGGGGGACCACTTCCTACCGGCCGCTTTATGTATAGCAATTATCACAGTCCTATCTTTACAGAAAAGATTATGGGGTAGCTTGTACCTTTTGTGCATAACAGGTTGTTATATCTATCTTTTGCTGATGTATGTATGTATATGTATATTTGTGGTTGGAGCCTACCCTCATTGAAAGTAGCTGATGGTGTGGCAAAAAAAAGTCATGTTGCCCTAGCCTGCTTAGTAGAGGCTAAAAGAATCAGAAAAACATGGTAAATTGAATGGAAAATAAGTTTATTTGGTTATATATTTGAATGCTTTTCTTAGTTCTAGAGAAGGATTGAAAATATAGTGGATAAAACAGGCAGACCCCGATCGTCCCAGTGATTGTATGATGTGCTCTGTAGTGTTGTTTTTTAAATGGACATGGCTGCACCTATTCTAAAGAAATGGCTCGAGTATGCAGAACAGTCAAAGCCTGCTTGTAGGAAAGCTAGGTGAATGTAATGGATGGATTTGTAGCACTGTAAATGTGAATAAAAAAACAATACTGCACTGTAAATAACAAGGGGGAAAAATTACAGACATTAGAATTAATTGCACAACAGTCTCAAGCCCACAAATCGGCAGTATATAAGATTTATTTTTATGTTTCATTCCGCGGTTAAATCAATCTCGGATATCAATGAGTTAATACATATCAGGCCACCAATAATTCATTATTTTGCAAGTCTGATCGCATATTGGACCTCGAACCTAATTGAGTGACATGTCACCTCAATGTTTTACTGTCGTAATGATAACGGTCTCATTTTTTATTGGCTGGTTCAAAATGGGAAGGTTACAGGCTTGCTTAATTGATCATGTTCCCGCCTTGAACTGCTACGAACCAGTGCATGGTTTACAGAGTCAGCTTTGGGCCAGTAACTTGCAGCCTTGAGCAATTGAAAAGCTCAGAATTTGGAGATGAACAGGAGCCCGCAACACATACGGCCACATTACGATTGAGTTGCGGGATTGCAATTGAATCAGGCCCAAAGTGTTTTTCTGATATGGGAATGTCCTGTCTTGTTAAGTAGTGTGTTGTAGTTGGGAAGTGGTGAGTTCTCTTGGGGGTAGGAATTCGTATAAGGCTAGCATAGTTGCCACTGAAACTGTAAGTGAAGTTTCTGAACGGATGCTGAACGGATTTGTGGAAAAAAATGTGATGAGTTTTTTAAACATGTCTCCATCTATGGGCTGGTGTTGTGGTTTCATTTTTTTGGTTCTGTTGGATAGGCCTCTGAGAAAGGACTTGATTGATAGAGATATCAAAAATGTACCTTTCGGTCCGAAGGTCTGAGTAAAGTAGAATTGTATTCCTGAAAAGTAGGTCTTGATAGTGTGGTACAGATTGAGGCTTGAGTCGCAGTGTGATGCAAAAGCAATAACACCAGGAGATCGAATGTCAGGTTAATGTTGTAGTTAGTAGTAAATATTTTAAACAACTGCCACACGCTGTCATATGTTCTTCTAGTGTTGATGGAGACTGTATGGTAGCTCAGGCAGCTTTTAGGAGATCTTCTATTCCAGGGTGCATGGGATGTAAAAAAGTACCGATCAATGATGGAATCCTGGGGACTTGGATGAGTAATCTTGTTGGAAAAAAGAATGTAAATGATGTTCGAGTGTATGTATATATGGGAATAGTTGAAATTGACAGGTAAGGGACCTCAGGAGGGCCATTGTGGAAAGACCTGAAGAATGTAGTGAGGTAGCTCCTTCTGAAGTTAATATTTGTATTGCGTGGCCTAGGTAGTTTCTGCTACTGAGGTAGGTTAGTATTAAAAGCCCTTCCTTGAATCAAGATGTAAGTTTAAGTGGCCTAAGAGGGATTGAAGTCCTTTTGTCAAACATAATTTATATTTTTGGAATGCTGATACGAATTGTTGGAGTCTTTCTAGTTTATTCATTGGGAGGTTTGCTTCCATCATTTCTGAATTGTCGAGTGAAAGGTGAAGGGCAGAAACTGGAAGCATGAAGTGGGAACTATCAGTGTTGAAACACTGATGCCTTAATCCCAGCAAAATACCAACATAATCAGGAGCACATGTAATTCTATGTGTAATTTAAATTTCTTTCTCTGATTGGGGATGAAAAAAACACTTTTCCTGTTTTTTTTTAGTTATACATGTAGTACAGTGTAGACATCTATAACAACCTGGTATTTTCTTATTTATTTCCGCTTTTTCATAACATATTATCGGATCAGTCTTAAACAAAATGGAGTTTTCCTCCAGACTTCTTGTGTTTTTATTTGCAAAGCTCTGAGATCTTGTTATAACATCTGGTAGTATCAAATGACAATATGAGCCAATATGTTTCCATAAGAAAAATATCTGATAATATGTTATGAAAAAGAGCGATCACAAAATGCCTGTCTTGCATTTCTTCCTTAAAGGGATATGTAAGTTTCCTGGATTATGAATGCATCTTATAGAGGAGAATTAATAGTATATGAAAAAAAATGTTTGCATGAAAAAATACCAAAATAAACATTTAAACACTTACCGTGAAGTTAGCAAAATCTATTGTAATTTCTGACAGTTTAAAATTAACACCCCTTCCATAATTTGTTTTGGCCAATCTGGTTAGATGAAAAATTTGAGACATAGCACTATGTTAGTTGCTATGACAAGACCACACAGTATATATAGGAAGCAGGGATGAGTCATATCTGGGACTGGGAGGCTGACAACACTGCTCTACTATTGGCTAAACAGGTAAATAGTGGGTTAATATTGCTCCCCGGATGCTGCATGCTGATTGGGTGGGGATCAGGAAGTTGTGTAGACACCCCCTGGGGGTGTCAACACAATCATTAAAGGGATTTTTATATATTAATAAAAATAAAATGTTTCATGAGATGTGCTGTTAGACCTCTTTTTGCCTATAGAGTGCAGAAATGTATTAATCAAGCAAACTAAGATATCCCTTTAATGTCTCTTCTTTACCTAAAGTTCAATATTTCACAAAGCAATGTATCACTGATTCTCTTTAAACCAGAGCCACGTCAGTTGATATCTGGCTTACCTTGCATGAATAATCATTTACTCTTGTATCTGAAGTCTTACAGTCATGTAAGGAAACAAGTATGAATGTATATTTGAAAATGTTTTCTTCTATGCACCTCAGTCAAACATGAGTTATTATATCCCCCTGATGAACATCTTGAAACTTCAGCCACTTCACAGAAGTCCCAACAAATCACACATCATGAACCACTTTCACTATATAATTATATTAATACTTCTGACCGGACCATCCACCTTACTTAGCATCATAGGATCCTCGCTGTAAGATCCACAGACCCTTTAGAACCAGATTCTTTGTTGTTATCCTAGCCTACTCAATTATCTGTCAGGCTACACCTACTAAGCCTCTGATCTTTTCTAGAAAAACTATTGCAAACAGCTATTTTTACTGATTATGCCTGGCTTCTTCTGAGATTATCTCCCCCTACTCCTACCAATGAAGGGTATCATGTACTGTACTATGTTACCTTCCATTCCATACAGCTCTGGTAAATGTCCATATATTTTATAGCTTCCATTCCTCTGTAAGAAACATACCATGTTTGGTAGCTCCTGCAAATCAATCACATGCATTCTTAAAGAAGAATTAAGATCTTTGTTAAATCTGTACTTCTCCCCGAAGAATTTATATGGATCCTGCGTTATGATCATACCTCTATTCCCCTCAGCTTTTTCTCTACCCTTCAAATAACCTTCTCTAGATTATAATCTCTCACTCCTTATGTGCCTTTAAGCATCATTTTTGTTACTCTGAAATATTTTGGTGTTTTATAAATAAATCATAAATTGAATAGTGAGTTTTGCTGAAATATTCTGTAATATTCATCATCACGTCCATTACTTAATTTATTTTTTTGTAATTTAGTTTCATCATTTGCAGAGCTACTGGCAATTTATAAATAATATATACAGTAATCATTCTTATTCACAGTACTGAACTTATTTATTGCAGCTCTTAAATGAAAGCACTAATCATTTGTTTGTCTTAAATATCATAGAAGCATATATTTAATGGGGGCACATGAGCTAAACCTACAGGGTACTGGGTAGATAATAGAAAACACTGAATACACTGCATCCTAAAAATAAAGTGAAGAAAATATGAGAAATATATCATATAAATACATAGTAAACATTTTTTTTCTTCATTTTTTGGAGTTGGTATTGAAATGAGCTTATTATGATATTTTGCCAGTGGGATGATTACTGTCATGACCCAGGACTGTGCCACATTAGTGTAGAGTTGATTAAAATGACTGAAGTGTGTAACTATTTTCCATTTTCTGACTAAGCACCTCCTTAGTTCTGCCCCTGTTGTGCAGTGGTCAATGGTGTAATTGCTTTCCTTGACCTTGTAAAAGAGTGAGTTATTAGGATCTAATAAATAGAGCTGTTTAAAACACTTGTCAGGGGAAATTAACTAAAAGTGGGAAATAATTTCAGTTTTCCACTGCTACCAAGAACCTGATTCAATATATTTTTTTTGGCTTAGGGAACAAAATATATTATTTTAGTTTGTACTGATGTTTTAGTTTGCATTGATATTTTTGTATTACAAAGATAACAAATTATTAGCAGAGAAACTTAGTTTTGATGGCAGATGATAATCAATAGGTATATCTACTTTGTCTATTCTATCTACATGCACATCTTTATCTTAACAAATGCTCAGGAGAGATTTATGTTCACCCCAGGCCTGTTTGAATTCTGCGACAGCATTTGTCTCTACCGTGCCACTGGAAGGTTTCCCCCCTATCTACATCCCTTTCTGCAGTAGTAGTAGCAATTACATAAGCCTCAAAATAAAGATTATTTATAGCCCCCCAACAAAACAAAGAACAAAAGAAAAAAAACAGGCAAATTGATATAACTGAATTGCCTGCACATTAAAGTTTGCCACCTAAAGGGAAATAAAAACAAATAAACCCAATATGCAAAGGAACTGGTATGGCTCACTTAGGGCCTCATTCTATTAACGGCCGTAAAATGCGATTCCTTGCGGCCATCTTCCAGACCGGTGTAGAGCTACTGCTACCCTGCTATTCAAATGGACGGCGCCGCAAGGATATACCCCTTACGGCCGGCCGCACATCATGCAAACGACCGCAAACGTTTTTCCTGCGCCCCGAAATCTTGTTTTCCGGCCGCAAAGTCAGAAAACTGTAAATGCAAATATAAATTCAAGATGGCAATGTAAAGCTCTGTAAATGCTAGGCATCATAATGGGGGACATGTGGATTAATAGCAACACCCTCTCAAGCTTGCACATCGCCCAAATCCGATATATCATTTACGGTTTATTTTCCGTCCCGTAGTCCCGCGGGCTCGTCCTTGTTAAAACCCGTACGGGCTCGGAGGTTGAGGGCCACAAACAAAGCATTGTAGAAGCCAATATATATTCAATCCAGCACTGCAAAGCACTGTAAATGATGGGGAACATAATGGGGGGCATGAGGATTAATAGCAAAACATTCTCAAGCTTGCACATTGCCAAATTGTACTTTGATTTTAAAATCCGTCCAAGTCCCACGGACTTCAATGATCAAGCCCGTAGCTCCTTATTCAAGCCAGTGCGATAAAACACGAAGATTGAACATGAAGTTAAATATCTTTATTTGAGAGTAGGGGAATGTTGAGCTATTAATTCTAAAACCAAACATCACTTTCACTTTTAATAAAAGTACAGGATGGCTTTTCTATGCTACGACTTGTAAGTTAGCCCTTTACGACCCGTGGGTCTATTTTACCCATTTACGGACTTGACGGAGGCTAATCCCGCAGACTTTGCGGGTCTGAGGTGCTCCAAGCCCTCGGGACTTTGTCCACGGACATTTGACATGAATTAAAATAAAAATGATTTTCAGATTTGAGTGTAGGGGAATGTTGTGCTATGAATGCTAACACCTCCAATCACTTTATCGTCTCATCAAAGTGCAGGATGGCTTTATTATGTGCTTAATTGGGCTAGCGGGACCTTTTTGGTGCAAGTAAGCTGCGGCTCGGTTTTAGATAATTTTACATAGCATTTGAATAGCAACCGTGGCTTTCTTGCGGCAAGGGATAACAGGGCGCCGGCCGCAAGCCTGCCGGAGCCCTTGGCCGCAAGGGAATAAATTAGGCAAATAGCCTGCGGCCGGTCCTTGCGGCCACGCATCTCCTACGGCCGTTAATAGAATGAGCCCATGGACAGTAAGTGCACTCTTTGTGCAAGATTGTGACTGGTTCATTCATAGAGTTATCGATGAAGGATGAAGATTGGAGCTGACAGGAGAATTTTGAGGAAAAATTTGAGAAAAGTCTTGAAATTGTGAGTAGGAGGAAATAATAAGAAGTTGTGGGAGGAGCAGTTTGAATGGCCCTATAGATCACCCCCAAGTCTTCTGGGGTTGATGGGAGGGGTGATCCTGAATGAGGCAGGGCCCAAAGTGTAGTTGTGTGGAGGCTGCTGGGGCCTGGAGCGGCTCCTGCGCATGGACCCCTTGGTTGCAGCGGGGATGCTCCAGCATGAGGAGTAGGCCGTGTGTGGTGAGCCTCGGGGCTCTGGAGCATGGTGTGACATCATCGGATGGTGCCGTGAGCCCTGAGGATCCCCCTGCAGACAGGCTATGCAGTGCCAGGAGATCACTAGTAGCCTGTAAGGGGTGCTGACAGCTCATAAACATAAATGTTTTTTTATTAACCATGTAATTTCCTTCCACTTTACAAGGTTGGAGAGAGTCCTAAATTCTACCCTTCCTTTTTTTTCTCTTAGCTTCAGTTACAGTTAGAGTTATCAGCTAGTGCCGAAGCCCATAATACCCATCTTAGGTTTACCATACTGTGCAAACTGGGTTTGGGTATTAGATGGGTTTTGGTAAACGCGGATAGAGTACCTATTGATACAGGCACCCTTGCCCAGCATAGGTCTTCCGCTGGCATTGGGTAGGCAGCTGTGTTTAACGGAGCAATGAACGCAATTTTGTCAAGTGAGCAGCTGGCCTAGGGTTAGGATGGTCAGTTAACATTGGATAGCAAGGAGTGAGGGTACACAGTGTGAGGTTTTGTCACCAATACACTGGGGGATTCACCACCACCCCACGCTGTTGAGAAGCAGTAACTTTGAAACAGCTGTATGTGGTAGGATTCCTAGCCTGTGAATAATCCATCCTGGGCTTTGATCAAGCTGTGTAATAAACAGGCAGATGCTTAAATGAAGCAATGTTTACAAGAGCCAAGCTACAGGAAAGGGTGGGACAGTAATTGTGCCTCTTGCAGGTCGTCAAGATGCACAGTAAGGTGTGGTCCCAGGCCCAAATGTGCTTGCAGTAGGGAGCATTCCGGTGCTGCAATTGGCAGTGGTGTTCAATGGAGGGCAGGCGGTTTCTGGCGACCGACTTATAATTCCGCTACACTCCCTAGGATGCCGCAGGTTGCTACAGTTACAGGTGAGCATTATTTGCACACTTAAGTGGGTTTGCAACCTGTATTGACAGTGTAGGACTCATACATTCAGTGCCTTTGCCATGTCAGCATAACGTCAGGATAAGGGAATTTTAATCTGTGTTGGAGCAGTAGCTAATTAGCCAACCGGGAAGTGTTTTCTGACAGAGTATTATGCAGTGAATTTTGGTATCTAGGCCGTTTGGCTCATATTTCACCCCTCATGTACTCTTGGATTCCAAGATAGAGTGTCCTTATGGGTGGATGTGTGTGTCTATGCTGTCTGGCCTCTAGTTGCACGCGTGTGCATGTCAGCTGTGATGGTGGAAATAATCATGTTCCTAGGCGACACTTCATGCATCTGTAGGATTCTCCAACATTTTAGAGTTTGTTTTCAATAGTCTCTTGGATGTGAGCCACAGTTTCCTAATGGATAAGGCACTGGCCTCCTAAGCCAGGGATTGTGGGTTTGAGTCCCATCTGGCGTGGACAAAGCCGCGTTTTTAGTGCTCAAGCTTTTCCCAATGTATCAGATATGCAGTTGCAATTTTATTGCTTTTAAGATCAAGGGTTCCATCAATTCAAGAGTGTATTATTGTGTAGGCATATGGTGCCCATTTTCAACATTCAGCATTAGAGTTCTGCATAGGTTCAGGTATCCTTGTTATTTTTTGTTGTTCGTCATCCCTATCATTCGGGGTACCATTTGTTTGTTTAACTGTTTTGTCATACCGCTGTTCTATTTCTGTGAGTGTGATTCATCATGGTAGATGTTGGGTTGTATACCAGCAAGTATAATGGTGTTTTAGTGCAGAGAGGTCCACCCTTGTCCTACAGCGGAGGGTCATTCTGAGTCGGTACTCCCTCTTGAGTTTATTTCAAGGGCTCGTAGGGATGGTCCGCTTTCTGTTATTGGAAGATTGCTCTTAATCCCGATAGATTTATTAGGTTAATAGTAAGCTGTTTTGAAGGAAATGTTTTGTTTTTCGGGTTCTGCATTGGTGGTTGTTTATTCACAAGTAGAGGAATGCAAGCGGGTGTCTAGTGTTTCTAGGGGCTTCGCTCTGGAGATCTTTCAAAGTTTCGGCACTGTTAGTCGGTGGGTATCTTGCAGGATATGAAAATCATTTGTCGTTCAGACAAAACAGTCATGATGCAGGCTGTTAACTCCCTGTTAGCATCATCCCTCTCGGTACAACGATAGCTGAAACACTTGGGCTTGTGTCGATATTGGAAATGCATAGGGTAAGGGGAAGCAGGTACCAGGTTCCAGGCACAAGATTGCTAACTGGTCCTTTTGTTCTGCGCACCTGATGCTGATGGCTACAGTGTTGGATAGGCCGTTATGGTTTACTGGGGAACCATGTATATACCTAGAGCTGAGAATTAGCATGGTTGGTGAGGAATTGCATGGCTTTATCCACTCGTTTTCCATACAAGGTGAAGTGGACAAGGACGGCAGGAGGAAGGGGATCGTGCTGAGTTGTATGGTAACCTAAGGCATGGAGAGTAAAGGTGGGGTGTTAGGTAGCAGCCTTGACTTTTCTAAAATTAGCAGTGTTAATTGGACCTGACCAAGGAGTGATTGGTGAAACAAGTCTTTTAACCACGGGTACAAAAATAAAACGGATGGCAGGCGACTGGTAGCCTTTTCCCAGGGGATACCACTGTTACGGAAAAAGTCTGTGATATGTGGAATCCTTGCGGTTCTGTGCAGCCATTTCTCTTCCCTGTTGGTCTGCTTGGAGCAAGAGAATGGTTGGTAAACAGACAAGGTATGGTGAACTCAGGTACTTGGGGTTGGAATCCATGGTGATCAGGTGGTGATGTGGCTGTGACGGTCCAAGATTGACTATCTTGGTAAAGGGAGAAAGTTGTCAGTGTACCATGCATACTGAGTGCTCCCCCTTTATTGGTCTTTATAAGCAGATATTAAGCGCATATTGCTGGTGTTTAGGAGAGTATGCAGCAGGCCATGGTGTTGTTGGGGGGGAAGGGTCGACACCGCATAAGGTATGTCTTCTCTGTGGTGGATTGTGAGGGGAGTCGCCGGGACAGTGGTAAAGTGGGTGAGGTCCTACCCTATGGTGGTACGACTCTTCTTGCACGGTAGGCCCTGGACGAGGGTTTAGGGTGTAGGGTATACTGTCTCCGGCCAGGCTCCTCCCCTCACGTGGTCATTGTTAATTTATTATTTATGGTTATTACTTCATTTGTGTTTACCAATAAACGCTGTGGCCAGTTTCCCTCCAATAAGTGGTCTGTGTCTAATCATTATATTCAATATGTGATTTTCATCTAATCTCTATATCTACATACCAACTGGGCCTTGCTTAGGTCAAGACATCACAGGAATATTTAGGCAAAAGGACAGAATTGTAATGAGAACCAGAATCATCACTTGCTATCAGGGATATGAACAGAATTTTGAATTTAAATATTTTAAGATATTGTGGACCAATGAACACATTTAGTTAAGGTCCATGGGCACTCTCATGGCACCAGCATTTTGTACATGTACTGCTAGTTCTGTGGGGCAATGCATTCATGGGTGCAGTGATATTATTTGCCAGTTAAGTACTTTTAGATGAGTGCATGTACTTTATGACAATTTATAACAGCATTAGGCAAAAATAATGAATTACAATATTATGTCCATGTTTAATCCTTACTACATGATGGTCATTAAATAGACAGGCTAAAATAAAAACTGAAGTAAATTGGCCATGCAGTGGACATTTTGTCAATGACTCCTCATAGTATGAGATTACAGTGTAGGATTTTTTTTCGGTAAAATGTTTTATATTTCATAATGTCTTATGAAAATTCTTTATTTATACAGTTGATGGATGTTATGCATAAAGTAC
Source organism: Discoglossus pictus (assembly GCA_027410445.1). Classification (NCBI taxonomy): domain Eukaryota; kingdom Metazoa; phylum Chordata; class Amphibia; order Anura; family Alytidae; genus Discoglossus; species Discoglossus pictus. Next base: position 72,203,265 of record CM050165.1, read on the forward strand.
ACTGTAGCAAATCAATGTCTCTGATTATTTTGAGGTGTCCTGATGCTTACAGGCTCCAAGGTTAATTTTGAAGAGTTAAAATACATGTAGTTAAATGTATAAACAATTTAAATTTTGTTTTGAACTAAATAAAGTAATGTGATATACACCGTTTTTTTTCCTCACAAAGTGCTAATTAATTGGACTTGTGTTTAAGGATGAGGGAAACCAAACCACATAAAAAGAATAATATAACAGGGCTAGATCTTATTGCACCTCCACAGATAATAATTAGCGTGATATGACAAAATAGCATACTGTCATGTTAACAGTAAAATGTGCATATTCCAAGATTTGTGTAGTTACCACTTAACTAAAAAGTATAAAAGTTAGTTTTAATGCTATATTAAAAGAACAAGAAATACCAAAAGTGACAGGCCCACTTTAAATCTTGACTCAAAGGGTCATCAGCTAACATGTATGTAAAAAACATGCCAAGGATTCAGTATTAGTATAAGTGTAGGAACCGGGGGGCTGGGGCAAATCTCCCCAAGATTGTTCTCTGTTTGTATGTATGTATGTATGTATATATAAGCTATTTTACGGTCAGTGTATGCAATGAGCTGTATCCTCCTCAGAATTATTCTGGCTCCTACACCCCCAACAAGTTGTTTTGAAGTCTTGTAAAGCAAAATATCTAATGAGTGACTGCCTAGCTATAAAAATTGTCATTGGCTCGAAGTACACTGGACACCCACAACAAATTAGTAGAGGCACAGTAAAATTAGCAACATAGATTTTGAGCCATTATGCCTATCTAGTTTTCCCATCTACTTAAACAAGTAAGTAATTTACTCAGCTGTTGTAGCCTGCCACAGCCTTGAATAAAGATCATATGAGCTTATTAAAGGGGTGCGGCTCATTACCCCTCACTATTAAACTGTTTTTTTTTTTTTTTTGTCACTCTCATCTGGTATTTAGCAACTTATTTGGTGATGAGCTTAGTGGATAAACTGATGGGAGGACATTGCTCTCATGCCTGACTTATCAATGTGGATCCTGATTTTCACAATTACATCTTCTTGCAAAGAAGTGAAAAAATGCATAGTCTATATTAACCTAGATTTTTCTATACCAAAGCGAGGGCCTCAGTTACTGGCATGGAGCGCCGAAGGCGCTCCTTGCCAGCAACTGCGGACCTCGCAACATTTACAGACTTACAACAAAAAACACTACGACCTTTCAAACATATGACTTTAATGGCCGCCCCGCGCGAACCTGAAAACATTAGAAACACAATAAATACACACAACAAACACATAAAAAGCTTTCCCAAGTTGGGGCACCCAGGACCTGTTCAAGTGAAGTTACACCTCCATTTAAGTCCAAATTACAGAGTTTAGACACCAGAAAATCACCTAAGGGAGAGAAAAAATGGCCGCTGAAAAGAATGAAAACGAGACTACAGGACAAAACACCACAAAACACATACAGATTGTCTGAAAAAGCCGGACGAGATCCAAGAACAAGGACGCAAAATCAGCCACGGCTGCGTACTACACATTAGGCGCCATTTTACAACACTAACTTACATAATGCGTAAGTACACAGCTACCCAAACGGATTTTCCTCGTGCACGCAGCCTATTACACTGCACACATTGCTGACACACAGCAGCTCCGTACCACTAATGCTGCAGCAACATCCAAACAGATTGCCAGCTCTTCAACACAATGCTTCCTGCATATATTACTTCACAATAGGTTAAGTATATCCATTTATTCATGTATTATTTATTTGATTACCATACACCAAACAGCATTAGCTCACTTACAATTTCATCAGTTGTATGTTAAATTAAATATTTGGCATTATTATTTTTTATTTTTCAAATATGTAAAAATAAAATCCTATAATTCTGTTTATATTATATAAGTCTATAGTTCTAAAAAAATATTTGTATTTGTTATATGATTTATATGACTAACTGGTGTTGGTTTCTTATCTACCAATACAGAATACACGTATATTTAGCAAATTGTATGGATTTACCTCACAGAAGTAACGTCACTAAAACTTATATTGCTCTGTTGCGGGCTGATTTATCAGTGTCTGTACAGTTTATTGCTTGACATATTGTGTAAACCCCATGGAATAATAATAGCACTTGAGGTAAAATCTAGCTATTGTTATAGATTGACTGAAGTAGTTTTGTTCCAAAAGATACCATTAAAACATATTGATTTGGATCGGCTTTAAAACAGCATTGTAAGCTAAAAAACATGTGTAAGGTTTTTAGTATGAAAACAATGTCAATAAATATGTACATAATGATAGTGATATTTTTAAGGGTAAATTAAATAAGAGAACCAGAAAGTATTGCTTTGAGTATTTGATTGTTACTGTTTATCTGTAGTTCAACAGATATAAAATATGTTCTGAAGACTGAAATTCCCTCCACTGTAAGGACAGAAGAGCTATCCTGAGGACACGTCCAAGTCTGTCCCAGGGAGTCATAAGACCTATTTTTCCACAGAACTACTCAGTTAATCAACTGCTGCTATGAATTCTGGGTCGTGATGTAGAAATGAAGCTCAAATAAATAGATAAATATAAAAAGGTGGTACCTTTTGGGTCTCATTTGCATATTGCTATAATGAGCCCTTAGTGGCAGTGAAAGCACTGTTTAAGGAGAAGTTTATAGGAGGAAGTGGCATGCTTGAGATTTGTAGGTGTCCTTAAGTCGTGTTTCATTCCTAACTACACTGTCTGATTGTGTCATGTGCTTATTAAAGCAAGGTTCATACCTTAAAAGTGTGCTTTATTTTTTTTTTTATTTGTCTTAGAATTTGACACTACGTCTGCCCTGTCTAGTGAACTTTATCATGAAAAAAAAAAAAAAATCTCAAACTAATCCAGTCTTCCCATGTAGAACAATAGGGATGGTGTTTCAATCTGGTCAACAAGTTGTATTAAAAAAATAATTTTTCTATTGTTGGATGAGATGACCGCATGGGTTCAAATTTACTTTGGCTTCAAAAGCTTGTTATCTTTGCTGCAACTAACAACATCATTCAGTTTGTCAGATTAACTTGTTTGTTTCATCCATAAGAACACAACTCACAACATAAAGGGTGTAGATTTTCAATTTAATTAAAGCTTCAAGCCATAGTCATGAACTCCTAAGCTTATCTTTCCTTTCCTACAGTATTTTTATGTTCTAGTAACTAATCTGGTTCGGTTTCGCACCCTCCCTTTTAGCTCCAGGCAGTTCCCTATCTCCATGCTGTTCCATAATTGGCAAACTGCACAGGGAGGGGCATACCTATAACATCCACACAGATATTAGCTAAGGGTTCGTATACACTGATAAAATTGTGTGATATCTCTTCAGATTACATTTCCCAGGGCTTCTTGGCAAATATAATTTGTAAAGACTGAATTAATCAGTGAATGTTTTATTGAGTAATTCCAAATTAATAAGCTTCACCCACCTACATGTTAATTCATGCTTTGCAAAATAATTCATTGACATGATGCAGAGCTGTGATACTTCATTACTAGTAGATATCACTTGAATAAAAAAGAGTCTATACCATGAATGTAGGTGAACTATTTCTATGCACTGTTGTGCATTTCTTTAATGTTCTGTTGACTTTCCATTTCTGGCAAATATGTCCAGTTGGCAGGTGCTTAGCTACTTATTTTCAGTTTAAAAATCAATCTACAAAACACAAAACAGCCAGATAGATTACTCATTGGCTAGTAAACCTTATTCCCTTTGGACTACTGATCATCCAGTAAACTGGCGGCTTGCCGGCTATACTGCAGATGGAAGATCTGGCTTTTAAACTGTTAGTCACACACATACGGCCTGCTATTATTTTGTACACTGAATGCTGCAGAATTTCCTATCACAGTCACAGGGGGGTTGTATGTATTGAATTTTTAGATGACTAGTTGTATTGTTAAATATCTTATTTGTTCAAATGCTAGTCAAGGATTAAAATGTAAAACTATGAATCTACTTTTTAGGTTGTGCTATATTTTACTGACCAGTTTATTGACCTTAAAGGGACATGAATCATCAGAGTGGCTTGTAACTGAAGTGGGAGAGCTATTAATTGGTCAGTGATTGTCCTCCTACAAAAATATATCAACAAAGTGATTTTTCATAAGCAAACATAATATAAAACTTCTGTGGTTGTTGCAATAATCCTTACTAGCGTAACAATACTAGCAGCCTATGATATAAGTAAAACTAAGTAATAATATTTGGAAAGACATAATTAATTTTTTTTATTAAGTTATATATTTTATTTACTTATATGCTGGAAACCTGTTATTGTGTTAAACCCCAGATGTTAAAAGAATTTTGTTGATGAAACCACAATGGGCGATTACCTGGTGTTGTGCATTGTTTCAAAGGGCATTAGCCATTGTGATTTGTGCAATGGAGACAGCAGATGCAGGTTGACTCTTTTAACTGCTAAAAATGGAGGATGAGATGCTCCTCCCAGCCTCCTTATACATTTTTTTTTTATAATAAATCAATAAAACCACTATGCAGTTCACCTGCTTCCTATAAGCACTTAAAGCAGTAGTTTCCACATGTTTTTCCCAAGGACGCTTGTAAATATCTGAAAGTCCTATGGACTGATCGTATTTGTTAACCATTTAATCATTTTCTGTTGAAATTAATTGAACAATATTGGCATATTGAACATATGCTTCTAAACAATAAAATAATACAACATTTAGACACTTTTGGACATGTTTATTTTATTACAGTTTATTTAATATGGTTTATATTTTTGTTATACTAATACATCTTTAGCCCTTCTGAATGAAACTTCTGGATTAAAGTGCTTAGAGTCTCTTAAGGTTTTTGGAGGTGACATTACTGTACCTTTAAGAAAGGAAGAGGCTGTTTATTCCTGTCATAACACACTAATTAAGATTACTAAATGAAGAAGCACCAAATAATGTACTTGAAACAGCACTGAAATGCCTGGGCTATTGTGAAGATGAGAAAGTCTTTATTATGCTGCTACCTTTTCTAAATGATTTTATTAGAAGGCTTTGATGTACAAATCTTTGATTTCCTTTGGTCTCAGTTTTTATTAATTTTCCATTATAAATCTTTTCCTGTTCTTAGGATTTGTTTAACTTGCTAAAAAGGAATTATTGTGAGCAAATTAATAACCGAAAGCCTGAATTGTTATTACAGTCAAACTCTTTTTTGTTTTTCTAGAAATACAGCAAAACCAATGAAACAAGATATAGATGCTGCATTTTATATACTCATAGTTGGTTTTAGAGTAGACTTGCCCTATTCCATCCCATGACAGTTGGAGTTAGGATAGCTCGTTTTAAGGATATACTGTGTGAGTACAGATAACTAAAGCAATATGTTAGAATTACTGCATGATTCATCCAAACAAGTTATACATTATACTAGACCTAAAGAACTGTAGTTAGACAACCATGTTTGAAGAAATAGAATGAGATAAACTAAGTTGCTTACAGTGTTACTGAGTATAATAGAAATCTCATCACAGGAACCATATCTACCTCATCTGACTAGCATGATAAAAAGCTCTTATAGTGGGAAACAAAATAACAAACAAACAAAAAAAAAGCCCTTTAAATACAGCCCTGAGTATGTATCCTAGTCCACCAGCAACTTTATTGTTTGCTGATCGACACATATTTATGCATACAGATCGATGGAATCGTTTTGGTAAGGATTCAACTTTGAATTTTGCTATTGCTGGTTTTGTGACAACCAATCAAAGGAGGACTTGCAAGTCTGAATGATTTGGCTAGTGAAGATCTGCTGGGAGAGATGTCTGGCTTTTTGGTCAGCATGAACAGATACTTAGGGCAAGTCTAAACATATGAACTCTGATAACAAACATCAGTTTCTAGATTTCCAAGCTGTACAGCCATCTTTTGATTTACTCAATAACGGCCTACCCAATTTAATAAATTTCCACTGCTATTTGTGTAAACTGTAACTTTACACAGCTGTGGCATGGTACAAAATTAACTCTTTTTTGGAGGGAGTTAATCAGTCCTTGAGGTATCTTTCATGACATGTTTTGGAGGTTCAGCTGAAGCATTCTTTGTACATGGGTTACACATGGGTTAAAAATTGCTATCTGTATTTAGTATTTTCTTTCTAATCTCCTTTACATTCAAGTCACTGGAGTTGTCTATCACATAATAAAGAAGAATATAAAGATTAAGATGTGACCCATCTGTAGAGATTTTGTTTATCAGGTTAATTATTATGAGCACAGTTTCCTACCATGTTTGGATCATTGGCCATCAGTGTTCCAGTGTCTGATGGTTGGTTGAGCAACTGGGATTACAACAAAATATGAACTGTTTATATCAGTGATTTTCAATGTTTTTTGACTATTTACTTGAAATTCTGAGAAATCGCACGCTCTTCTACTTCACCTTCAATCTGAATTCTCAGTGTATTTTGATGAGGTGTCTGAGATCACTGACACTGAGCCATATGTACTAAGGTGTGAAGCTTTCCAAACGGGATGACCTGAAACTGGAAATGTTCTTCAACTTTTATATTGTAATACCCACGCCACACTTACATGATTGGTACATTAGATAATTATCTTTTCATTTTTGGTTTTAGCTGCTTTTTCCCCTGTTTTTATATTCTATATTTAGTACAAATTCTCAAAATTGTTTACAAAAGCTACAACTCCTCAGCAGAGCATTATAAACACACCATGGAAGCTCCTAGACATAAGCAGCGCATGCTCAAATTAAATCTGAAATTGTTGATATGCTTACCTAATCATGTAAATGGTTCCTCAAACTACAGGTGGTGTTTATGCTGTACACCAAGACCGTCCGCAATGTACCAGTAGTCCCATGGCCTCCTTGTATCAACTTCAATACCAATAGTTATATTTAAAAACAGCAAATAATATTGTGTTCAAATACATTTACCGTAACAGGAGACACCACCTCAGTATTCTGCTTATAAAATATAATTTATTGGTCACTTTTTCTTCTTACTCATTATTAAATTACACAATGAACGTTTTAGCTATTTCACATGGTTATTGTAACAGTATTTTTTTCAGTAGCACGGTTATCTTTGTTTTAGGGTACTTTGGAGGCACTTCATAAAAAGAACAGTAGCTCGTGGTCTTTTAGCCAAATGGCCAATCTCATTGAGTAATCATTTCGGTGCTTTTATACATATCCCCCTTTGAGTCGCATCTGGTGTTAGTGAGCCAGCACAGGCATGTCTGAAAGGATGTCAGATGTGTAAAGGACTTGGCAGGAACACAGAAGAGCATGCAGTGATATATTTACAAAGTTAGGAAATGATTACTGTATGAACTCCAACATAACTTAATGGGAGATTTTATGAAATGAAAAATGTAACTGCTTTAACCCGCTGGCTTTTGCAATGTACTTATATCATTTGCAGCTGGGGAATAACTAAAATATATGCAGCAGAACATTAGCAATTATTACATTAGAGAGTATGATCAGTGCGTATTACTTGTAGAAATCAAAAGCTTCTCAAAGTTTTTGTGCATAATTAAATAGCACCTGCATCAATCTCTTTCTGATTCAAAGTTCTGCTTGGTATTATTACTGGTTAATTTCTTAACCCATATATTAGCAAATAAAATACATCATCTGCATGAAAATTCTGTATTTCATATTTTTTAATTTATTTTAATGGAATCTAAAGTCTGAATACAAACATTGATTTGCATTTTTATCCCCAAATACTTTTTCTAAATGTTATTTAAAGAGGTGAAATTATTTGGGTGCCACTACTAGGGTGGCAATATGTCCCTGTTTTAATAGGACGGTTATCTGGTTGAGGCCACTTTTTTGAGTAATATTTGTCCCTTGGAATGTGCAGTTGGCAGACATGTGATTATAGTAAGAACTGATAAGGCATTTTCTCTGACTATGTCTGATGATTTATTTAGAGAGCAAAACCTTTAAAGATTGACTTTCATCTCTGCGCTGGGGACATTTTATTATTAATATAATTTTTATTTTGATACGTTTTTTGGGGGGGTACAGAAGTGAAAATGAGCAGGTAATAGACAGTGCCTTGCAAAAGTATTTACCCCCCTTGGCATTTTTTGTGTTTTGTTGCCTCACAACCATGAATTAACATGGATTGTTTGATGATTTGCATGATTTAATTTACAGAACATGCCCACAACTTTAAAGATGTTTTTTTTTTTTTTATTGTGAAGCAAACAACAAAAAGGACAAAATAACAGAAAAAGTCAATGTGCATAACGATTCACCCACCTAAAGTCAATACTTTGTTGAGCCACCTTTTGCGGCAATCACAGCTCCAAGTCGATTTGGATAAGTCTCTATAAACTTGCCACATCTTGGAATTTTTGCCCATTCTCCCTTGCAAAACTGCTCCAGCTCCTTCAAGTTGGATGGTTTGCGCTTGTGAACAGCAATCTTTAAGTCTGACCACAGATTTTCTATTGGATTGAGAGCTTTGAGTAGGCCATTCCAACACATTTACATGTTTCCCCTTAAACCACTCAAGTGTTGCTTTAGCAGTGTGTTTGGGGTCATTGTCCTGCTGGAAGGTGAACCTCCGTCCCAGCCTCAAATCACACACAGAGTGGTACAGGTTTTGCTCAAGAATATCCCTGTATTTAGCACCATCTTTCCCTCAACTGTGACCAGTTTCCCAGTCCCAGCTGCTGAAAAACATGGTGGGGGTGGTGTTCTTTGGGTGATGTGATGTGTTGGGTTTGCACCAGACATAGTGTTTTCTTTGATAGATGAAAAGTTACATTTTAGTCTCATCATACCAGAGCACCTTCCTCCATACATTTTGGGAGTCTCCCTTTTCACAAACTCAAAACGTGCCATTTTGTTTTTTGCTGAAAGTCATGGCTTTCTTCTGGCCACTCTGCCATAAAGCCCAACTCTATGGAGCGTACGGCTTATTGTTGTCCTATGTACAGATACTCCAGTCTCTGCTGTGGAACTCTGCAGCTCCTCCATGGTTACCTTAGGCCTTTGTGCTGCTTCTCTGATTAATGCCCTCCTTGCCCGGTCCGTGAGTTTTGGTGGGCGGCCATCTCTTGGCAGGTTTGCCGTTGTACCATGTACTTTCCATTTGGTTATGATAGATTTAATGGTGCTCCTGGGGATCATCAAAGATTTTGATATTTTTTATAACCTAATCCTGACTTGTACTTCTCAACAACATTGTCCCTTACTTGTTTGGAGAGTTCCTTGGTCTTCATGGCAGTGTTTTGTTAGTGTTGCCTCTTGCTTAGGTCTTGCAGCCTCTGGGGCCTTTAAAAAAAGGTGTGTATATGTAATGACAGATCATGTGACACTTAGATTGCACACAAGTGGACATCATTTGATTAATTATGTGACTTCTGAAGGTAATTGGTTGCACCGGAGCTTTTCATGGGCTTCATAACAAAGGGAGTGAATACATACGCACATGCCAATTTGCTGTTTTCCATTCCTAAAAAAAAAATGATCCATATAACTCCACTTATTGTAGGAGAGTGGGAATGGGGGGAGGTTGGAAATGGTATCTGGGAGAGGATAGCGTGAAGCGTAGAGGAACAGAGTGCTATAATAATTAAAGGTAGCATAGGAATACCACATATCACATACCACATGTGATCTGCATTATGTTTGCAACAATATAAGGATGAGCAGAGGAGGCTGACAAAAATATCTTGGAACAGGTGGTCTTATGAGTAGCACACAGAAGGTTGCCTTAAGCATAACCTGTAATAGAAATCAAATAAGCATTAGATCAAAAAGCAAGGTTTTGTCATGTATGTTAAGTTTGCTCAGTTTATCCTTAGCTACAAAACAGGATTTAGCAATGTCCAACAGGTTATCAGTAACAACCAAAATATAATATCCACAAAAAGGACACCATGCATCATAGCCAAGGATTTAGGAAAATCAGCAAGAACTTCAGTGTTGACATTTCAAATGTTGAATTTACCATGTTACCCTGCAAGGGTGCTTTATGTTCAGCAACACACAGAACAGCCATTTTAGCAAAGACAATATCACTTAGCTGGTTGCTTTGAAATCTTTTGGTTTCGGTAGAGCAGGTGATATGTCAGTTTTACCATTGTTTACAATTTCCTCTTGTTTGGTGAATTCACTGCTTTCTTTGCATACCTATCTACTTCTCTGATGCTCCATTCCTCAGTATTTTATCTTCTTTATGTATATATCACATTAGAACATGTAAATATCTGTTAGAACAATTAATCTGCCAACTAGTGTGATGGGCCTATATAAGCCAGCTTTACATTAATAAAGAACCATTAATAAGCAGGAGATTGTAATATTTACAGCTCGCGGCTGCCAGTAGGGGGAGTAAATGCACCAAGTCACTAGAAAATAAAAAAGCAGGCTTTTTGCCTCATTTCTGTACCAACACCAAGTAGATATTATTAACTCATCTTGAGGCTGAGAATTGTTACAATTAATAATTTCCTATGGGGGATCTACTAATAGAGAAGCAACTAAGATAAATATATTATTGGTATCAATGTGAATTTCTTGATAAAGTACTTACTGGGTATAATGTGATCAAACCCCCAAGTCTCTGACCTTTGCCACCCACCTCTCAAATGTATGTATATCTTTTGCAACACTTTATGCACATGAACTTTTCTAAATCAGCCTTATTCCTAATTGATTATGCTTTTTAATGATATTTTTAGAAATATTTAGAAGGTTCTAAGGCATTCAAGGATATTCATGGCTCCAAAATACAGACACCCAATTTAAGCATGACTGTCTCTCTTTTTTCACCTCTTAATTTAGTACTACTAACATCAGTTTGAAAATAAATATTATAAATCTTAAGAAACAAATGTAGAGGATAAGAACACAGTGAACATTAAATAGTCATATTAGGGGCAAAAATAGCCCATTAAAAGCTGCACCATGCATACTGAAAGTCTTATTAACCCAATATATAAACTTATAAAATATTATTTGTGGCTTATACCTCCTCCATTTTGGCTTATACCTCCCATCTCCTTCATAGCATATTGCTACATGAGGTGGCAGAGTATCAGGCTGTAAAACTCCATATTGCAATGTGAATGCATAGGGAGCATTTCACAGTGCTGTGTATACTAGAAGCTGCAATATTAACATTCACTTAGCGCCATGCTTTTAGCGCACCACCACATGAGACACCTCTAAAGGCGAGCAGAGGGAAATTTTATATATAACATTTTCATAACTCTATATAACTGGGCTAATAAGGCTAATCATGTTTTTATTATGCTCCATGCATAGTTTTAAAGGACTGTTATTTATTTTACTACTATAGTGCCACTTTGAGGTACATAGCTGTAGTAATCACCAATTAAACTGAAAGTTTTAACAAATCCATAAAGATTTAGGCTTTATAGAATACCTTTGGTGATGATAATTTTGCTTTAAGACATACACTGTTTTTAAATGTCATTTCCACTCATATTTGTGTTAGACACTTGCATTATCTAACGAAACAAAAATATATTTTAGGATTCTGTTTCACTTTTCTGTTTTCTAAGCATAAATCTTATATATTTCTCTCTTAGAAAATGGTGCACATATTTCCCAGTGCTTAAAACACTCTTGAGACTTTTTTTTAATGTTAAGCACAGAATCATTACTTTTAAAGCCACTTTGACCTCTGGTTTAAGTGCAGGCGTATTAGTGTGTCAGTATAATACCTCTAGAGATGGTGAAGCTGTAATTACACTGGTGAGTGAGACTGGAAGCAATAAGTGCATGTGCAATGGAAATGTCAGAACTAATTGTAAAGTTACAGATACGATGTGCTTTGGTTGAAGGTGTATTTTTGCTGACACAGATGACAATACCTTGAAGGGAGGAGGGAGCCCTGGGCCATGCAATGGCATATTACTGATAAGATGGACACTTATTACATAGAAATTGAGATTGGAAAAAATAAATGGCTCCTCTGATTCACCTTGTCCTTAAAAAAAAAACAGAGGAGGAAGGGAAATAAATAATGTCCAAGAAACGTTTACCAAATGTGTTCCTTGTGGTCAAAAATAAATGTAATTATTAACTGAAGCAAGTTGGAGGCAGAATTTAAATATAACATGTACAGCATATGTAGCACAGTTATATAGGAATAATTCTTGCCCCTTTTGACGCGAAAATAATTGATAATTATTTTTAGAATACCAATTTTTACATGAGAAACAATGCTTTCAAAGCGGTAAAGAAAACATAAACTATGTAATTTTGAAACTCAACTATGTACATCATTAATTTAATGTTGCATTGGTCCGTTATGAAAAAGGCACAATAACATTTATCACCAAATTAATTTCCTACTTATATTGATCACTTTCCACAAGTAACTGAAATGTATAATCCTTGGACACTGCGGGCCTCATTCTATTATCGGCCGTAAATCGGCCGCAAGGCTGCGATTCCTTGCGGGGCTCCCGTTACCTTGCAATTCAATTATACGGCGCCGCAAGGCTATCCCCTTACTCTTTAAATGCAAAAATTCAAGACTGCACTGTAAAGCTCTGTAAATGCTAGGGATCATAATGGGGGACATGAGGATTAATAGCAACCCCCTCTCAAGCTTGCACATCAGCCCAAATCCGAGATTACATTAACTGCTTATTTTCCGGCCGCAGCGTGGGCGGGTCTGAGGTGCTCCAAGCCCTCTGGACTTTTTACATGGATATTTGATATAAATCAAAATAAAATGTATTTACGGATTTGAGTGTAGGGGAATGTTGTGCTATTAATGCTAACACCTACAATCACTTTATAGTCTCCTCAGAGTGCAGGATGGCTTTATTATGGCTTTATAATGTGCTTAATTGTGTGCCTGCGGGACCTTTTTGCTGCAAGTAAGCTGCGGCTCGGTTTTAGCCTTGCAGAGAAGGTTCCCGGAGCAATTGAATAGCAACCAGGATTTTCTTACAGCCGAAACTCTTGCGGCCGTTTAAGATCAAAGGCTTTCCTCCGGCGCGTGCGGCCGCAAGGGATAGCAAGGCGCCGGCCGCAAGCCTGCCGGAATCCCTGGCCGGAAGGGAATAGAATAGCCGAATAGCATGCGGCCGGTCCTTGCGGCCCCGCATCTCCTACGGCCGATAATAGAATGAGGCCCTGCATATTCTGCCTACAGATAGTAAGTGCTTCATACTCACTGCAAAGAAGATTTTATGGGCTTGAGAAGGTTATTATTTTATGATTTCAGTTCCTATTTTCTAAAACCGTATAATACTCTCTTACGAGACTACAGGATAGATTGACCACTTACACATCTGACTTGGATTTTAAGCAGTCTATAGAAGTTTTGAATATTTTGTAGCAGGTACTTAGTTCTGTAAAGATTTAGGACCAGCCAGCTGTTTTTCCAGTTAAGCATGCCCACTTTTGCATTTTCTTTAACTACTGGCTACCTTTCTTTGCTACTCACCTGACCTCGGATCAACTGATCTATACAGGAAGCTGAAGCCACTTCTATTTTCTCCCATTCATAACTGGCTTACCCTTCTATAGTTTCCTAGTCAGGTAAAGCAATTCCTAATTCCCACACCTGATGGCTGATGGTTGCAACAACAGATGACTAGGTGATTGTAGGTAGAAGAACAATCTGAATTTCCTTTAAACCATCAACTTTACAATGACCTCTTAAGTTCTCATGTATTGGAGCGGAATCATGGAGGAAATCTTGGTGGAAAAATATCCAGGGACATGACATTTGAATGACTAATTTGTTTCTAATAATAATTGTTACATAGTTAAATAGTAATTGATGTTGAAAAAAGCCTTTTAGTCCATCAAGTTCAACCTTTTTAGATCTCCTCTGATCTGCAATATGTGGATTAATTGTTAATTGATCTAGAAGAAGGCATTGAAACTTTGCCAATTGTGTCAAAAGGAAGAAAACAATAAAATTCCTTCCTGACCCCAGATACTGGCGATCGGATTCCTCCCTGGATCAATAATCTATAATTATACAGGATAACCCTGAATGCCCTTTTTGTTTAAAAATATGCCTAATCCCTTTTTAATGTTATCTGTCGAATTGTAATGGGGAATAGTCAAGGGCAGAGGAAATATTTGAACCTAGCTTCTTTTTGGACACCTTAAGATTACGTTTACAACTGTTCTAGATATCATTGTTTTTTGAGAAAACTTCCCATTTGTGAAATTTGTAATCAAGCCATGAGCATAAAAACATTTTAAGAAAAAATAAATTATTTTAGCAGAAGCTACTTTAGAATATGGGAGCTTACATCTAGGATTGCTAGTTTCATCTGGAGTCTGCAGGGAGGAGATATCCTAATGGGACATTTATTTCATTTTATTGTCAAGGAGTATTCTTTTAGAAAAGTGTAAATACAATATCTGTTTCCAAGGTTCTTTCTATATCTCCTTTTCAAAAGTCAATGCCTGCCTTCAGTTAAATCAAAATTGAATTTAATAGTTAAACATTAATGGCCGTACTTATTTATTTTCAACTTTCAATTCTATTCTACTTTTAATTATTTTGCCTGTCATCAGAGTATACTACAAATATGGCACTTCAGTCATCTATTATCTGTTTATTGTTGCTTTGATAAGTTACTTTCTATAACATGGACAGAAAAACAGCATTACTTAGTGTCTTGAAAAAAAACTGAAGTTGACAACTCCATGTTCTATCTTATTCTATGGAGTAAACTTTTTAAAGTGTTTACAGTTCTACACAGTTTAATTAATATGGTTTACTCAGTAAAATAACATTTGTATTGATTTAATTAATTCTACACCCTTTAAAGGACCACTGTAGTAGAAGAAAAATGGCACTTGTTTTTCAAGTAGGTACCAAGTTAAAATTTGCTGTATAAGCATCAACATAAAATGTTTTGGTCAAACCTGATTTTTTGAAGAATTTCTAAATATATGAATTTATTTTGTGCTTGTTACATCACTTCCTCAGAGCTAAATCAAGAGGTTTGCATTTTGATTATAAGTGGAGGTAGGGGTGGAGAATGAGGAACCAGAAAGCCTTTGTTAAGATTACTGGATAATATTGAAATTGACACCACATCCATAGAACAAGATAGAAAATGGAGCAATGTTTTTTTTTCTGTAATATATTAAAGCAAAAACAAATCGTTTTAATAGACAACTAAATTGTCATATTTGTAGTATACTCTTATGAAGAACTTGACTTGATAATAGGCAAAATAATTAAAGGCCTAGAAGTAGGAAGTTGCATCAATAGATGAAACCACAGCTCTTCAGGAATGTAAACACCCCTCTCACACACACATAGTTTTCATCTATGTATCCTTGATTAATGTAGGGTCCATCAGGGGCATCAATCAATATTATTTCTAATTAGAAACTAGCTTTATGACATGGTCCCTGCTTTATTATGCTCTTAGTCTTCAAACATATATATATATATATATACATATATAAATATATATATATAGTAAAAACCCCATTATCCGGCACCTATCGGGACTCCCTATTGCCGGATAAGTGTAGTTTACGGTTTATCGGGAGTCCCCGAATTTAAACCCACCAAAACCTCTCAAAATGCCTTTAAAAAGGCATTATCTCCTAAACTGGGCCATTTAGGTACAGAAAAAAATAATTAGAAAACATTTTAGCATTTTTTTTTTTTGCAGTCTTGAACTATGGATAGTGCCGGTTATGCCGGTTTAGCGCGAGTTTATTTAAAATGGGGAATTGATGTTGGTGCAGGTAGCTTGAGAGTCCCGGTTAGTTGGGTGCCGGATAACCGGGATTCTACTGTATTTGCATTGTTTAGTGGTTGTTTAATAATTTACCTCCAATCACTGTACTTCCAGCTCTTACAAAATGTATTTTCCTTTTTTTATGTTATTTCATATGTTTTAATCCTGATCACCTTATTTTTAATTAAAATGTATGAATGTATAACCAGTATTTCATCATATTTAGATATAAATCGCTTTTTCCTTAGAAGCTGTTCTTTTTCATTATTTCTTGGCTAAACCCCATTATTAAGAACACATGAAAAGACTGAATACTTTTTAAGGTTTGCACACTTAATAACTCTAAAGAGTGTGTGTTTGGTTCCCTGTGCAGCCTGTGCTTCCTGATACCTTTTCAAAGGCAGCTTTTTGAATGCAGAAGTATAAAAGCACAAGTATTTTAAAGATTTTGATTAGATTCTCGTAATTAGATCCCAGTAGGCTATTTTTCCCCAACCAAAATTGAGTGTAGGATGTCATTTCTATAAGAAGGTAATTTGGATTGGAATTTTTAATGAACATTATATAGCAAGAACGAAACCTTTTAATTCCTGCACCTGTGAGCTCTGTTTAATGACATGCAAATTAATTCTGAAGTATCTGACCTCTGTTTTTGCTTGCAGCCTACAAGCATTATTATTCAATATTCCCTCTCCAGTGTATGCTTTGATTAGCTGATATGGCTCAAACGTGAATACATAGCATTAATATACTGGGACACTTTAATTCAACTTGGGGACAGAAATACTCAGATTCAGTCTTGAAACACAGGATGTATGGGATATCCTACATTTAAGGGACTTTCTCCTTAAAGTAAAGTAAAGCATTAAAGAAACACTATAGTTCACAGCAAACTAACAGTTTTAGCAGTTGTGTAAGCAATATAGGGCCTTTCCTGTTATCTGCCTCCCAGCAGTGGTGGCCAGTGGCCACTAGGTGGTGCATGGACCGCTCACTGAGACTTTCTTTCATTTGTTCATTGGGTTAGGGTTAAGGTTTAGGGATTTAGTGTTAGAGTTTAGGGGTAATGGTTTATTGTTTTAGGGTTAGAGTTTAGGGTTAAGATTAATGGTTTTAGGGCTAGGGTTTAGGGTTGAATCGAATATTTTAAAGAAGAAATTGATGAAAATCTCGGTGAACTACCATCATGCCACCTAGTGGCCGCTGGCAGATAACAGGAAAGATCTGCCATATTAATATGGATTGAGTGCTTTTTATGTTTATTGAACCAGATAATTTTGAACAATTTTTACAAGTTTTATTGGTGAGAAATAAATTACTGATCAGTTTGCACCCATAACCACCAAAGGATTAAGATACAGAGGGATGGAAAGTTAGTATTAGTTTAAAACAGACACTAACAGAACATATTTAGTCATTTTCCAACTGAAAATATTTGAATTTGCATCAGTTTTACAACGTCCTCATGCTATGGGGTATACATACAAATTATATAATTTCTGGTTGTATTTAGAGCACATTTATTCTTAGAAAGAAAAGCAGAATATTTGGAATGTGCAAACCACTTATTATATTGTATTTACCACACTTATATTATATTATTTGCCCAGAAATCATTGTTATGGTTATTTTGTATTGTAGATAGTAATTATATAAACCAAATGATTTGCATGTTCACAGTGTGTTTATGCCCAGAAAGCCTAGTGACATTTATATGAAAAGTTTTATAAAATGAGTATGAGTCTAATTTCAAACCTTACAGAAATATTGGAATATACCTACTATATATCTACTAAGGGAGTGCTCTTTGTTTTATTTTGTATTCTTTGCATGAATGATTATTAACAAAATTGCAGGAATTTATAGCTGAACTTGCATCCTCGATAGTAATTGTAAATGTAATGCATCCCATACATAAGGCCATATTGATTCACTAACTTGATGCTGTCAGTATGTTCAAATTTGAATTCATTGATACTTATCCCACAATGGATACAGGGCAAAAAAATACAATGTTATACCACCTTCAAATTAATTATGTCTAATGTTCTTCAAACATGAAAAGCTTTGAATTTTAACTTTAAGTTAGTTCATTAGGTACTTTCCTGACACTTAATGCAGGAAGTGGTAATGTTGTATTGGTCAATCAAGTATGAGTGTGCTTCTTCCTCATTCGCCTAAATGAGGATCAAGAGAATGTAAATAAACACAATTAAAGTAGCAGATATCAAGAAATAGAATTACCATATTTATCGGCATATAACACGCACCGGCGTATAACACGCACCTCATTTTAAGAAGGGAATTTCAGGAAAAAAAAAAAATTAAAATAAAGAACTTTTGAAGCAAAATCCTCAACCTCAACCTACCTCTTCATCCTCAACCCCCTCCTCAACCTCCCTCCTTATCCTCCCTCCTCAAACCCCCCATCCTCAACCCCCTCCTCCACCCCCCCATCCTCATCCTCCTTCCTCAACCCCCCTCCTCAACCTCAACCTCCCTCTTCAACCTCCCTCCTCATCCTCAACCCCCTCCTCATCCTCAACCCCCCTCCTCATCCTCAACCCCCCTCCTCATCCTCAACCCCCCTCCTCATCCTCAACCCCCTCCTCAACCTCCCTCCTCAACCGCCCCATCCTCAACCCCCCTCCTCATCCTCAACCCCCTCCTCAACCTCCCCATCCTCAACCCCCCTCCTCATCTTCAACCTCCCTCCTCAACCTCCCTCCTCATCCTCCCTCCTCAACCCCCCCATCCTCAAACCCCCTCCTCAACCTTCCTCCTCATCTTCAACCTCCCTCCTCAACCTCCCTCCTCATCCTCCCTCCTCAACCCCCCCATCCTCAACCCCCTCCTCCACCCCCCCATCCTCATCCTCCTTCCTCAACCCCCCTCCTCAACCTCAACCCCCCTCTTCAACCTCCCTCCTCATCCTCAACCCCCTCCTCATCCTCAACCCCCCTCCTCATCCTCAACCCCCCTCCTCATCCTCAACCCCCCTCCTCATCCTCAACCCCCTCCTCAACCTCCCTCCTCAACCGCCCCATCCTCAACCCCCCTCCTCATCCTCAACCCCCTCCTCAACCTCCCCATCCTCAACCCCCCTCCTCATCTTCAACCTCCCTCCTCAACCTCCCTCCTCATCCTCCCTCCTCAACCCCCCCATCCTCAAACCCCCTCCTCAACCTTCCTCCTCAAACCCCCTCCTCAACCCCCCCATCCTCAAATCCCCTCAACGGCCCTTCTCAACCCCCCAATCCTTATCCTCCTTCCTCAACCCCCCTATCCTCAACCCCCTCCTCAACCTCAACCCCCCTCCTCAACCTCAACCCCCCTCCTCAACCCCCTTCCTCAACCTCAACCCCCTCCTCAACCTCCCTCCTCATCCTCAACCCCCCTCCTCATCCTCAACCCCCCTCCTCATGCTCAACCCCCCTCCTCATCCTCAACCCCCCTCCTCATCCTCAACACCCTCCTCATCCTCAACCTCCCTCCTCATCCTCAACCCCCTCCTCAACCTCCCTTTTCAAACCCCCTCCTCAACCCCCCATCCTCAAACCCCCTCAACCCCCTCCTCAACCCCCCTCCTCAACCTCAACCCCCCTATCCTCAACCCCCCTCCTCAACCTCAACCTCCCTCCTCATTCCGGTATATGCTAATGACGTGGCGCGCTGGCGCGCATGTGACGTCACCGGGTCAAGGAGCGGAGGCCGGAGCAGAAGCAGGTAAGTGAGGGGGAGGTATTAAGGGGGGTTTAGGTTGAGGAGGAGGGGGGTTTAGGTTGAGATGGGGGGGTTAGATTGCGGAGGGGGTTTAGAGTGAGGAGGGAGGTTGAGGATGAGGAGGGGGGAGGGAATATCGGCGTATAACACGCACCTATCATTTGCCCCCTATTTTCAGGGAGAAAAAGTGCGTGTTATACGCCGATAAATACGGTAATAAAAATGAAGAATGAGAGAGAGAAGGGGACAAGCTGTAGTAACAAGAACAAGTTTAGGAGGTGGCACATATTCAAAGTACTTAAAACATCAAACTACGTATATAAAATGCAATGTCCATGTCAGTGGTGGTACATTTCTCTGCCATGACTAGTGCAAATTTATATAGAGATGATATTAAAATTTCTAACACCAATCCATGTGCCTCCGCTGTAAAAGTGTTGAAAATATCCTTACGCCATTACTCTTTAAAAAAGTTTTATATTTACCCCCCCGCCCCCCCCCCCCCCCGGGATTATTTTCTACGTGCTAATTGCTCCATACGCTGCGGGTGAACGCCTCTTTATCCGATCTTAGGATACAATCCGGCTCACCATTAAAAAGAGAACAGTGATTGCTCTATTGCTCTCCTCTCAACTGATGTTATTATTTTAATATTTTAATAATTTAAAACTATACTAAAGTAAATTAGAGAGTTTAATAACTCTCGCAAAATATAAATATTATTAAGCTGTAATTATGGTTAGAAAGAAAAGTAGTTAAGAAAAAAAGAGGGGAAAAAAGGGTTTATGAATAATATGTTATTTACTTACTTTATAAAATGTTTGCAATATTAGACTTAATATTTGTATTTGCTATGTAAAATATCTGACACAAAAAGCAGAAGAAAAAGATAAATATGGTTTTGAGAAATATTATTAATTTACAATATAAAATGTCTATTATCATAGATTTGTTATTGTTAGAATTAAGAAAAAGTGAAAAAAAGAAACAAGGAGAAAAGAATTTCAGTAAAAAGATACAGTAATAGATTTTTTTTATGTTATTTTATAAATATTTAATTGTGTTTTCTTTTACTGTTATAATTTATTTTATTAATTTTTTTTTTTTTTTTCCTAACACCAATGAATACCTATAGAGATGATATTAGAACTTCTAACACCAATGAATACATATAGGGATGATATTAGAACTTCTAACACCAATGAATACCTATAGGGATGATATTAGAACTTCTAACACCAATGAATACCTATAGGGATGATATTAGAACTTCTGACACCAATGAATACCTATAGGGATGATATTAGAACGTCTAACACAAATGAATACATATAGGGATGATATTAGAACTTCTAACACCAATGAATACCTATAGGGATGATATTAGAACTTCTGACACCAATGAATACCTATAGGGATGATATTAGAACGTCTAACACAAATGAATACATATAGGGATGATATTAGAACTTCTAACACCAATGAATACCTATAGGGATAATATTAGAACTTCTGACACTAATGAATACCTATAGGGATGATATTAGAACTTCTAATACCAATGAATACCTATAGGGATGATATTAGAACTTCTGACACCAATGAATACCTATAGGGATGATATTAGAACTTCTGACACTAATGAATACCTATAGGGATGATATTAGAACTTCTAATACCAATGAATACCTATAGGGATGATATTAGAACTTCTAACACCAATGAATACATATAGGGATGATATTAGAACTTCTAACACCAATGAATACCTATAGGGATGATATTAGAACTTCTAACACCAATGAATACATATAGGGATGATATTAGAACTTCTGACACCAATGAGTACCTATAGGGATGATATTAGAACGTCTAACACAAATGAATACATATAGGGATGATATTAGAACTTCTAACACCAATGAATACCTATAGGGATGATATTAGAACTTCTGACACCAATGAATACCTATAGGGATGATATTAGAACGTCTAACACAAATGAATACATATAGGGATGATATTAGAACTTCTAACACCAATGAATACCTATAGGGATGATATTAGAACTTCTGACACTAATGAATACCTATAGGGATGATATTAGAACTTCTAATACCAATGAATACCTATAGGGATGATATTAGAACTTCTGACACCAATGAATACCTATAGGGATGATATTAGAACTTCTGACACTAATGAATACCTATAGGGATGATATTAGAACTTCTAATACCAATGAATACCTATAGGGATGATATTAGAACTTCTGACACTAATGAATACCTATAGGGATGATATTAGAACTTCTAATACCAATGAATACCTATAGGGATTATATTAGAACTTCTAACACCAATAAATACATATAGGGATAATATTATAACTTCTGACACCAATGAATACCTATAGAGATGATATTAGAACTTCTGACACCAATGAATACATATAGGAATGATATTAGAACTTATAACACCAATGAATACCTATAGGAATGATATTAGAACTTATAACACCAATGAATACCTATAGGGATGATATTAGAACTTCTAACACCAGTGAAAGTCCTGATAAACTTTACTTAATTAGGTTGTTTTTTTAAATATCAGCCACTGCCAAGACTTTGAAAGTCAAGTTAATGTATATAGTACTAAGGAAAAGGTTACTTTATGTTATATTAATCACACCATGTTGTTGATGTTTAGCCGTTATGTCGTGTCTGACTTTCCGTGACCCTATAGACCTCATCACGTCAGGCACATCTTGTATCTGGTTGTGCTTATCCATAAGTTTTTATGGCAAAGATACTGGAGTGGGTTGCCAGTTCCTTCTCCAGTGGACCTCAATTTGTCTGCTATGACCTGCCCATCTTGGGTGACCCTACATGATATAGGTCACAGCTTCACTGAGGTACACAATCCCCTTCACCATGACAAGGTAGCGATCCAGAATGGGAATCCCACTTTTTTTGTAAGTAATCTTACAATGGCATGTGTCTTCATACTTTTAAAAGCTTTTTTAGCAAATGCAAACGTAGCAGAGTAATACATATACTCTATGTATTACTTAGCCAAAAAGTGCTTAGAAAAACTTTGATACAGTGTGTTTTGACTGCAGGCTGTAAGTCACATCTCATTAAATAATTTGAATATTCCTAACAGTTTCCTCTATGCATTTTACAACCAGGTTGTATAATAACAAAATCCCTGTTTACGATCCTGAAATTAATGCATTATGTTTGCAGAAATTAGCTTCTTCCCATAAAGCTATGGTTTGGTAGTAAATAAATTCAAGTCTAGCCTTTATAGCCATAAACTAAATGGAGCAAGCAAAATGGATATAACACCCCTCTTTGCTCTTTTTTTCTGTGCTATAAAATCTATAATTGTAAGCACAATACATAAATCCATTTAATAGAGCAAAGCTTTTGGATATTGTTTGCACCTGCTTTTAAATATATTTTTACTTGAATTTCTTCAAGTAGAGTTGGATATTTGTATAAACAAGAAGCAGATTCTAATTTTAATGCTAGTTTTCAATATTTTAGACCTTTTTGAGCTTAAGTCGCTTTTTAGTTACATATTTTTTTTTTTATGATGTACAAAATGCTCTTTAAATGGTGACTATAAATTACCTGGCAAAGAACTTCATCTAGTTTTCACATTATTAGGAAGCACAATAAATGCTTCTGTTTTGCAGATGATCAACTGTTTTTAGTGTAGAACATTATGTGCCGATGAAAATTGTTTATCGTCAGTTGGATGGAAGGTTCACATCTTGACCCAGTCTCATTAATCTAGCATAAAACACCTTCATCCACGTTCTTTTATCCGTGTTTAGTAGAAGTCCATGACTTGGCTGAATTATCCCTTATTAGTAGCGCAGTGTCGCACTTGGTCAGGGATCAGAGCCATTTGTAGTTCTAAATCCATAACAAAAAAATACACGTGGAGGAACACTTATATTTGAAATATACTAATTTGAAGAACCACACTTGAAAATAGGCAACATGGTTTTATAATGTAAAAACTGCATAATTGAAATCTGGCAGTTAAGACAGCCAGTACTTTCAGCAAGACTAATGGAAAGTAAATTAGTTTACAGAGACAAAAGGGAGAATGGAACCACACAGTAAAGTATAATTGCATCTAAAAACGTAAAAATTTGAACTTTGAAGCGTATAGTAATCTTGGAGAGCCTCCTCATTTATATGTTACTAGCTACTTGCCCGTCAAAAATGAGGGGCAATATAATGTTAAGGCTGACAAGGCTGTTTACCAACCAATGTGAGCACCTTCGGCGCTCATCGCAAGTCTCTCTCCCTGTCTACTTCCTTCCTTGTGTCTCATTTCCCCCCTCTTCTCCCTCCCTTGTGTCTTCATTCCCCCTCCTCTCCCTCCCTTGTGTCTTCTCCCCCCCTTCCCTGTGTTTTTACCCCTCTCCCTCTCCTGTGTCTCTTTCCACCCTCTACCTCCCCTGTGCCTCTTCCTCCCTCTCCCACCCCTGTGTCTCTTCCCCCCATCCCTCCCCTGTGTCTCTTTCTCCCCTCTTCCTCCCCTGTGTCTCTTTCCCCCACCACTATGTCTCTTTCCCTCCTTCTCCCTCTTCTATGTCTCTTCCCTCCTCTCCTGGGTCTCTTTCCCGCCTCTCCCCTGTGTCTCTTCCCCCTCACTCCCCTTTGTCTCTTTTTACCCCCTCCCTCCCATGTGTCTCTTCTCCCCCCTCTCCCTTCCCCTGTGACTCTCCCCCCTCTGTCTCCTTCTCCTGTTTCTCTTTTCAGCCCTCTCCCTTCCATATCTCTATTTCCCCCTCTCTCACTCCCCTGTTTCTCCTCCCCCTCTCCCTCCCCTGTGTCTCCCCCCTCCATCTCCTGTGTCTCTTAACCCCCCTCTTTCTCCCCCCTCTTTCCCCCTTATCATCCTCCTCCCTATCCTTCCCCCTCCTTCCCCTTCACCCTCATTCGCCTCATCCTCCTCCTCCCTTTCCCTCATCCTCCCTCTCCCCTCATCCTCCCTTTCCCTCCTCCTCCCTTTCCCTCCTCCTCCCTTTCTCTCATCCTCCTCCTCCCTCCTGTGATGTCACGTCATAAGCATATGCCGGTTGGGACACAGTCAGAAGCCACACTGCAGAGGAGAGAAGCAGCAGGAAGAGGTCATCGCATGATAGTAAGAGAGGGGAAAAGGGAGGAGGTTGTTAAGGAGGCAGGAGCAGGATGAGGGAAAGGGAGGAGGAGAATAAGGGGGGAGGAGGGAGGAGACACAGTGTGCCTAGCTATGAGCGCCTCTGGCACTCATTGCAGCCCAGGTACTGGGGGTGTTGCAAGCCCCAGGGGGCCTCGGCATGAGTGCCTACGGTGCTCATCACGAGCCCTGCAATGAGCTGCGTTGGCGCGCATTGCAGCCCCCGTCGGTGCCGGGTGTTGGTAACCCCAACTGCTCGCCTCGCTTCTCAAATGCGTTACCAACATCGCAAATGTTCCGGACAGTCGCAAGATCCACAACTACATATGTGATCCTGTATATTGTGTGTACTAAGAATTGTTTCAGTACCTCCCCCTGCAATACAAAACCCCCATTTTCTTAACAGAAAATATGTGCTTTAAATATTACTTTATTTTGTGAAGGTGTTAAATTGACTCTTCCATTAAAAAAACAAAATTAACTTTAACATAGCAATATTGGCCAATACTTAAATCAATTATTCATTAATTAGTGATATCTGATTACCTGCAGCTACAGCAAATGCTGACGTTTACACTGATTCATTCTAAGTGTAGAATACAAGACCTTCTGTAAATCAGACAGAAAAGATCCAATGCCATCAATATATGCAAACTCTAACCCACAGATACATTAATAGCACTGTAAATACATTGTTTACAGTTATGTTATTATGTATGTTTATTATTTCTAAATGTCAAGAACTCTATAGAATTTAAGGATTATTCAAATTAATATTGTTTTTCAAGTTATTCTTACCTTTTCAGAACCAAATGAATTCATAAAGAAGCGACTGTAAAGAAAATATTCATTGTCAAATTATATTTATTTTATAAATGAGGTGTAAATAGTATACATTTCATGATTTACCACTTTTGTTATTGTTTTATTGCAAAAGTATCAATGCTTTAATGCAGTCAAAGAAATTAAAATATCCCCTTCTTAATAACTACATTTGAAATCCGCAACTTGTTATAAAATAATACACCCTTTCATTTATAGCTTTTATATGCAGATAAGCTGCTCTGTAATCTGTAATTTTAGTTTCTAGTTATCTTCTTTCTGATGTGGGGGGAGACAATTTTTTATCTACAGAAACCTCATTAGTTTATTAGGAAACACCCTGTTGAGACAAGCTGCAGGAAACAGGCTCAGAAAAAAATAACTATGCAGTAAAAAATAATTAAAAAAAGTACAGGCTGTGTTTATTTTTTGTATTTTCTAAAAATAGTTCCGTTATCAAGTTTTACTATTCAATTAAAATATACAGAGTAAGGTGGACTATAGTGGTCATGACACATTATCGTCCATTATCTGTATTTTAAAAATTACGTTTCTAAACCAGTGCTGTTACTTACCCCATCACCCCAACATTTGATAGATGCATTACTATTGACATCTAGGCCATCGTACCAACATTGAGTCAGCTGTGTTAGGGTTTACGGACATTTCTCTTTCCTCTCTCACACTAATATTTACCACATCCCACATCCATTATGAACTCCTTTGACACTGTAACTGAGGATGAAGTCAACTAGTTTTCTATCAACCACTCGTCGTACATCTTGTCCACTTGATCCTATTCCGTCAAAGCTCATCATTCCCATCTCTCCCACACTTATCCCAGCTCTCACACATATATTTCCCTAAACACGGCAAGCTTCCATCACCTTTAAAACATGCCATAATTACACCCATTCTTAAGAAACCCTCATCTGATGCAGCTTCTGCATCTAACTATTGCCCTATCTCACTACTTCCTTCAGCTTCTAAACTGCTTGAGCGTATCGCTTACAATTGCCGTACCAATTTAATTCCGCCAACTCCCTCCTTGGCTCCTTCCAATCTGGCTTCCAGGCCCCAACACTCCACAAAGATGGCTCTCACAAAAGTCACTGGTGAATTGCTCACCGCCAAGTCAAAGAGTCATGTCTCTATTCTAATTCTCCTGGATCACTCTGCCGCCTCTGCCACAGTTGATTACCTTCTTTTCCAAACTCTCCTCTCTCTTGGCATCTGTGACACTGCTATCTCTTGGTTCACATCTTATCTAGATAATTGAACATTTAGTACCTCCTTCTCTGGTTCCTCTTCTTTGCCTCACCCTCTGACTTTTGGCATTTCCCAAGGTTCAGTCCCATTTCTCTATTTATACATCCTCCCTAATAAATTATTTTGGATTTCAGTATCATCTATATGCAGACGACACTCCAATCTACTTCTCAGCACCAGATCTATTCGTTTCCTTTCTAGCTCAAATTGCCATCTGCCTCTCTATCATATCCTCCTAGATGCCCAAAAACTAAGCTCCTGATCTTACCACCCTCTTCCTCAACTTCCACTCCTCGCATTTCTCTCACTGTTGACAATGTTGTCATCTGTTCCACCTCCCAGGCCCCCTCTTGGGGTTCTACTGGATCCTGCCCCCTCCTTAATTTCTCACATTCAATCAATTATACAATCTTGTCATTTTCACCTAAAAAACATCTCCAGAACATGTCACTTCCTTACACAAGACACTAACAAAATTCTAATACACTCTTTCATCATATCTTGCCTTGACTACTTCAACCTCTCCTTGCTGGCCTCCCCATCACCCGTCTTTCTCCACTCCAATACATATTGAACGCACCCGCTAGACTCATCTACCATACTCAACGCTCACTGTCTGCAGCACCCCCCTGTCAGTCACTTCTCATAGCATCCAGAATAAAATAAAAAATCAGGATCCTAATATATGAAGCCTTTAACGATAATGCACCCTCATACATCTCTGCTTTTTTCTCTATATACTCTCAAATCATCTTCTTCACTCTACTAATGCCCTTTTTCTTTCCTCCACTCTTATCGCCTCCTGTATTTAAATCCAGTATATCGGTATGGAATATTTTGGTGTGTTGCAAATAAAGGGTAGTAGTAATAATATTAATAATAAGATCATGTTCTACATGCTTGTTATATGCTGCATCTACTCTGGCTCTGTCTAATTCTCATGCAATAACGGCACCTGCACCGGACAATCAACTACTTTCCTCACCTACATTCACCACCTAGATTACAAACAGTCACAAGGGCAGGATCCTCATTGTCTTTTCTACTAATTTCTGTATGTATATTTGCCTGATCATGTACTCCCGTTACTTCCATCACACTCTACAAACAATCCAATATAAAAACCTGGGTTACAAATCATAAGGAAATCATACTCAATTAAAGAAAAAAATTACAGTTTGAAGAACAAGACTTGATAATGTGTATTTATTATTTAATATGTGCAATTCTTCTTGAGGTAACCATAGCCCTGTTTAGTTGCTTTCTCAACAAATTTGAAATTTGAAGACAGATGCGATTTCTGTTAGTACTACTGAAACCATGGGCACTAAATAATGGTACATCTCAGACGGATCTTTATCTTTATTCAACATAATCTTCCATATATCAGCTAAACAAAATGTTATCATAGTTAATACATTAAAGATTGTGTATTTTTTAACTTTTCTCCTAAACAGATGCACTTCTAGTAAATATAGCACTTCAGTAATCCATTAACATTTCTAATCTTGATCAAAACATTTAATAACAAGTGGTTGAAGGACCACTGTATGATGAATAGTTTTTAATTAGAAAAGTAAAATGCGATGTCTCTTCTCAATCTTGAATGCAGGCAAGATACTTTGGTGAATGTTGCATGTGTGCGAGGGTTGTTTATATTTCTTCAGGACAAGGCTTATAGTTACTGATGTAAGTAGCCTGCTTCTGAGTATTTGTGGGGTAAGTGGGTAGGTGTTAAATCTCAAAAGGTTCAATGATTTAACAACTAACCAACCCTCTCATTCTCCTCTCTCACCCCCACCCCTCCCTCCATTTTTTATTTGATAACAAGGGATCTCTGACTCAGAGCTATCAAGAAGCAATTAATTCAAACATCATATTCCGAAATTAAAGTTATATCTACATTTCTCTGTTCTTACCTTTTTCTAATTTAACACATGCTGCCTATATCAGAAACAGGCATTACATGGAGTAATTCTATACACATACAGATTTATTTTATTTAAAAATAAAACTTGATTTCCACACCCCCAGAGCAGCCTACATCGGCACTGTGAACTGCATTTGGGTATATAGTTTAACCCTTTACTAGCCTTCGAACCAGCAGCAGCTTGTTGCAAAGATCCACACAGCAGTGTCTGGCTCCTCCTTACTTCCTGTTGCTGGGTAAAAACAGGACTATACGTCCCATGATACTTTGGTGCACAAATTGGCTTTACAGATTTATACAAATGTATTATCTGCCTGTGATTGGCCAAAACATACTATGAATTTGATGCTAATCTTAGCTTGGATATCCAGGGGTGTTAACTCTAAAAAGCAACTGCTTGCAAACTCAAGAGATTTAGCAAACATCAGGCTGAGTTTGTTAATGTTTATTTTGGTATTTTTTCATGCAAAAATGTTTTAAGATTTTCACACAAATGATTCTATGTTCATGACGTTCACCTGATTAGTTTGTTACACACTCCACATCAGCCATCCTTTAAACAAAACAAATATATGGATTACTCCATTTATACAACTTACAGTTTTCAAAAAGTTTACAA
The DNA here is from genome assembly GCA_027410445.1 of Discoglossus pictus. Lineage (NCBI taxonomy): Eukaryota > Metazoa > Chordata > Amphibia > Anura > Alytidae > Discoglossus > Discoglossus pictus. The sequence goes on from CM050165.1 coordinate 72,232,572, forward strand.
TTATTTTAGCAAATCCAATGCAGATAATTATGGATTTAATGGTCAGCTACGAAATGCTATTGAATGTTATTTTTGTTCATACGATCCATTGCTAAAAAAATAAATTATTGGACTTATGTACTCAACAGTTTTATGGCTGCACTGTACATACTATAAAATAAAAATACTGTTTACAGGTTAATATTAGTAAATCTCATATTGTAGTCAATAAAAATGAATTTAAGCTCCAACAGTGCATTCCACATGACTCAGTCACCATCTCCCAATAGTCCAACATAGCTTGAAAGTATATTACTATGATGAACCTAACTGGCACCGAGAATCAGAAATGAAGCATTTAAATAGGTTATAAATACAAAAGCTGCTGTTCCATATCGTGAAATTACAAATGATATCAGGACCCCCTTGAGAATGTGAAATCCTTCTGCCTTTTTACTATACGTAGGCCATTCATGAAAAATTATTTTTTATTATGTTTTTATTGTATACTTGTTTAGATGGTCGGATAATGCATTATAATACATATGGATCACTTTACAACTCTCTAGAACTGTAAGACTAGATTTTGAACCTGCCCACTGCAGATGAAGATGGTGTTGGAGTAAAATGAATTTGTATAAACATAAAATGGGATTCTATTGTAAAACAGCTAGATTATAAATTTGCCAGTTTTTAATCTTGCTTAGTGCTTTAGGGAGAGCACTATGTAAGTTTGATTTTAAGCTCATACATTCTTTTGCAATGTGTTAATATTGTTTTTGAATCAAACCTGCATGTATAGTTCTACGGAATATGTTGGTTCATTACAAATTAACAGCCTTATTAAATTGTGATTCAACAAATTTAAAAGGGCTCTATATAAGCACATAGCATATTTTTTTACAGAAGTTTTTAGTTAGTGAAGACCTTGCTTTTGGATAGAAGTTCACTAACTAAAAACTTCTGTAAAAAAAAAATGCTATGCGCTTAAATAGAGCCCTTTTAAATTTGCCGAATCGCAATTTAATAAGGCTGTAAGTAATAATAATAACTAGAACTTTTTTTTATGTGCAACACTGCCTTGTGGGAATATGGTAAATTCACAGTTCGCAAGACAACACAATGCTGCGGATTTTGAAAGAGTAAGGAAGCTGTACAACTATGCATTTAATGGTTAAACACATTTTAACTTTTAAGTTTAAAACAAAAAAAATTGCAAATTATTTTTACTGATTATTCAAGAGCATACTGTACTGTGTCCCAGTGCCTCTTTATCTGGTTCACAAGTGTCCTCAGAATTTTTCAAGTTTTTCATTAAAAAAATGCTGAGACTCAGCTGATATATATCTTGTATTTGTCCAGTCCAGTAGTATATGTTTGGGTTAATTTTATTTTTTACAGCAGATGTAACTTCAATGTTAAAATCACAGGATTTCATTACAGGCTCTTCTTTTATCATTGTTCACTAACTGATTTGGAGCATTCTGCTAATATTATAATAGAGCTCAACCGTTATGGAATTACCATTAATAATGTCCTGACTAAATATTTTGATATTTATTCTGTGGTTGCACATTACCTGTCAGTGAACAAAGAAACAAATTATAACTGTATTATTTAAATGTATAAATATCAGACATTTGCTATGTACATATAAATAAAGTATTTTAATTCTTCCATGTACACACTGTTGTGGAATTTTAATACAGCTATTTTTATTACAATAATGTTATAAATACTGCATTATTATTTTAATACATATTGTGTTTTCATCTTGCAAATTGTTAATCCCTTTACTTTATTAGAAAAATTATAATTTTCTTGAGAAATTAATATATTTGCAAATGCAAGGCACAATATATTTTAAGTTTGAAATGTGCATATATTCAAGTTTACAACAAAAATCAATGATCATTGTAATATAAGAAACTGGGTTTTTATTTTCAACTAAGTTATCAAATGGGGGCATTCTTGTTTAAATTCCATAAACCCCAGATCTTTAGTTATTTATCTGTTTAACTAACTATCTCTGAAATATTGTTAATCATATTGACAACCTGTTGGAGGCTAGGATCCTGTATACTTGTCCCCAAGGAGGTCTAGCTAGATAAACTGAGAATGTGAGAGATTCAGGTGTTTTCTCAGTCTTTCTCCAAAGACAACTACAAATAATCTAATATATTCCATATAAATTCCTGAGTGATGCACACATCTGTAAAACTATGAACCATAGTGAGCCTGCCCATATGTTTTGCTAATGTAAGTTTTATCAAAACTGGCCGTCCAACACATCTGGTATTTGGTCACATCTCTACATATCTTGCAGGCATCTCTCTTTTATTCTGTTGCAAACGGATTACTTTCTAGTGCTATTTCAGTTTTTTCAGAATATTCTACTGTCTGCTCTCTACCTTGTTCTTCCCAAGTATATAGGCATAAAGTTGTATACTTTAGAAATTATGGGCCATATTAAATTCTAGCCTCGTAAGTCCCTTGTGTAGCACGTAAGTGCTGTGTGCTTGAAATTTGCTATTAAAGTCGCTATTAAATTAGCTATTAAAGTCGCTATTAAATTAGAAGTGCTGCGAGCTACGAGTGAGAGACCCTATATCGTAAACCAGTTATCGGCCATCGGAGTTTGCGTGCTCGAACGCAAACAATTAAGCAGGCATGTAGTTTTGGGTTCAGATGGAGCCAATGGAAAAAGAGATCATTAGTGTTGCGTCACTGAAAAAGGGGAGGGTAGATTTAGAAGTCTACATGCTTGAATTACAGTTTGCGATCGGACCCACATTCCAGATATAATGCAATATTAACAAAGCCGTAAATATGATATTCTATTACATGCGGGTTACAGTATATGTCTTAACACATTGATTGCCGGGATCGATATAACGCAAAATATAAAAATGAAATAAAGTATTTTTTGGAGCAGTCTGACAAATATACAGCACCCCTTTTGCCTTCATTGACCTAAATTAGGGTCTCATGTTGGCAATACTTTTCAGCCAATACATTAACTTTTTTTTTGTACTGAAGTGACAGAGGCCTAACCAAAACATGATCACTTGCATGCCACTTCCAGAATCCCTCTCTCCAATATAACTGCTCAGGCATGTGACATTTTAATATATGAATCTGTTTATAAGATCCATTATAAACATAAAAACACACTCCCATAGATATTCTATCGTTTTATGCCTGCAGATAAGGATACTAATGACTTATATTTTTCACGAGTTGGCCAATTAAGGTGTCCCTTCCACCATACATTTGTTATTTTCGATGGCAAGACATTTTTTTAATGATGAACTCTAATTGTAGTAAAAGACAAAACTTACATTGATAACGGGAATAACTTATTGTTTATACTATATCTATTATTTTTTTCCATTTTACAGTTCCATTATTGTAGCAATATATTCATTTTAATTAATGGAATTTCCCCTTCATCAGCTTTATTGATGAAAGCTAAAACTAAAGCAAGGTATTTTAGATATTCGGTATAGCATTATGCATGACAGATATAAATAATATTGGTTACTGTGAACGAGAAAATTTAAGAAATAGAAACCACGCTTTGTAGCCTGTAATTCCTCATCTGTTCTAACTATGAAGAAGGAAATTGCACAAAAATGCCCCAAGGAATTTAATATAAAAATGTAGAATAATTCTATTTTTTCAAATGGTTCTCCTCAAATTAACATGCATTTTCTTAAGCTTGTGGTACATGTTTAACATAATCAGTTTTGCAGATATAACTCACACACAGGTAGTTTACAACATAGAAATAGAGCTGGAACAGAATGGTTCAAAGGGAATTTATATTTAATTGATCACTGTAGTAGGGTTTAATTTTTTATTTTTTATTTAATAACTCATTAACAATACAAGCTGTATTTGAATAGAACCAAATTCAATGTATCTTTTGCAACCTAGAGTTAAAATTCAGGGTTTATCAACCTCCTACCACGTGTCTATTGCGAGGGAGAGGATCTTCCAAGGAGGCTGTCCTTATAGAAGTCTCCATTTGGTTCATTCCTTGCACGGTGGCCTTGGCAGGGATCTTCTCGCATCACCTAGACTACTAAAAAGGGTTATGCCCAAAAGAAACATGTCCACCACACACTCTCCATCTTCCGCAATGTTGTCAAAATAAAATTTTCACCGCCCACTTACCTGCAAGTTTCGCACAAACACCTGCCTGTCATTCTCTAGGCCACGCCCAGTCATAGCAATACCTGTGTGAGGCGGGTTTTGTGTCAGTGGCTGCTGATGTTCTGGGCGGGCGGGTGTCAGTGGGAAAAGACGTTGCAAAATATAGACTAAGTGTGAGTAATGGTGGGTACTGAGTATATCACAAATAAAGATTGGTCACATGTATGAGCAGTGAGGCATTGTGGGTAGTGATAGCAGGGCCCTGTGTGTTTACATATATGTTACTGATAAGGGCTAAAGAGAAACAGATTTGATAGTCCTTGAAACATTGATAATTAAATGTAAAGTTTAAAAGATAAATGGCATTTATTTCCGTCAAATACTGCGTTTTTGGCTAATCTGTTTCTAAAAAAAGAAATTAAACACTGGTATGGTCACTGAAGAGTTTTAAAGTATTTTGTTGCAAATCATCTGTTGATTTCAAAAAATAAATGAGTTCAATTTTCAAATCAAAAGATTTACACTTATATATATATATATATATATATCTGTATGTATTCATCTATTTATTAGTAATGTTAGTACCTTGAGAAGTATTGTACCAAATAAAGTACGTAAATAGATTAAAATCCATTCACAGAAAGGTAGCTAAAGCAAACAAAATGTGTAAGGAAACACTTTATTATACAGTCAGGTCCATAAATATTGGGACATTGACACAATTCTAATCTTTTTGGCTCTATACACCACCACAATGTATTTGAAATGAAACGAACAAGATGTGCTTTAACTGCAGACTTTCAGCTTTAATTTGAGGGTCCCATTTCTTTTGGTCCCTTAAAAAGTGGGAGGCACATATACAAACTGTTGTAATTCCTACACCGTTCACCTGATTTGGATGTAAATACCCTCAAATTAAAGCTGAAAGTCTGCAGTTAAAGCACATCTTGTTCGTTTCATTTCAAATCCATTGTGGTGGTGTATAGAGCCAAAAAGATTAGTATTGTGTCGATGTCCCAATATTTATGGACCTGACTGTATATCACATATATAGTTGTGAGCATGCGAGTTGTTGCAGTGGGCGAGGGCAGTGGGCGAGGGCCTCAGTTGCTGGCATGGAGCGCCGAAGGTGCTCCATGCCAGCAACTGCAACCCTCGCAAACTTCACGTCGCAACGCAAACAACACGACACACCAATTACGACACTCGCTAAATTTTATGAGCAACGCAAACAACATACGACACACGTTAACACACATTACGGCCTCGCAACATACGGACGCAACTCGCGAACATTACAAAATTAAAAACACAATACATACACACAGCACATACATAAAAAGCTTACCTACAGCAACAGGGAGCATCCAGGACCTCAAAAAAGCAACTTACACCTTCATTTCACTCAAAATAAAAGAGTTTGGACAATAAAAAATTTGCTAAGCGAGAGAAAAAACGGGCGTTGAACAAAACGAAAACAAGGCTACACACGCAAACACCATACGAGACACATTACCAGACATTACGACCTCGCAAACATCGGACGCAACACGCCGACATACAAACATTTAAAACACAATAAATACACACAACACACACATAAAAAGCTTACCTACAGCAAGAGGAACCATCCAGCACCTCAAAAAACCAAGTTACACCTTAATTTAAATAAAAATAAAACACTTTAGACACTAATAAAATCGCTAAGCGAGAGAACAAATGGCCGACGAACAAAACGAAAACGAGGCTACAGCACTCTCAACACGTAAAACACCACAACACCCTCGCAAAACACCACACGAAACTCGAAAAACACCACGAAGCACCTACGGATAATCCGCAAAGACGCATACCACAGATAACCCGCCATTTTACTACAATGCGGAAGTACACCACTACGCTAACGGTTTCGTCTCGCGCACGCACAGTATTACACTGCACACATTCAGCACGCTTACACAGCAGCTCCACACCACTAATGCTGCAGCAACATCAAAACAGATTGACATCTCTTCAACACAATGCTTCAAAATAGGTCAAGTATATTAATTTATTAATGTATTATATATTTCATTATTATACACCAAACAGCATTAGCTAATTTACAATTTCATTGCCGTCATTTTTTGATGGGCAATTCGCTAGCACTGTATAACTAAGAGGTCGAAGTAGACAAGCTCCAATGAGAAAGTTCCAGTGCTTAACATCAAAAATAGGTAAATAAAGATGTCACGTTAAAAAAGTATATATGAGGGTATAGTCTTCATGAAGGTTTGAGGTAGATAATATGTTTGACCTGTGGAAAAATGTCCTTGTAATATAAAATATACATGCAGTCACACAAGGCCTATATCCCACTTTTGGGGAACCTCTGAACTTAATGAATATTTTTTCCTGAATGTACTATGCTGTGTTCCTCAGTAAATTATACAACACCGCAGTGTGCTATTCAAACCATAAAAACATACACACACTTTAAAAACTGGATCAAAGCAGTCATACAGACCCTGCAAAGGGGTATCAATATTTGCCTTTATTTAACAGTCACCAAACAAACATAATGTAAATGGTGTCGCACAGTTGTGTCCAACTCTCCGTGACCTCATAGATAACACACAATGCTGATCCACTTGATTTTCATGGCAGAGATACTAGAGTGGTTTGCCACTTCCTTCTCCAGTGGGCCACAGCATACAGCTACTGGTATTTCCAGGTGGTCTCCCATCCAAGTACTGACCACTTGTGACCTCTTGGTCCCCTGGCTGGATTTGAACCCAGGATGCTGTGGTGAAAGCACCTGCATCCTAACCACTGGGCCACTAGGGTGTGTGGGAACCATGGCCCACAAAGGATTCACTCTTTCAATCCATAACCATGTCAAACATGGCTTCTCTTAAGAATATGCCTGCTGTATGAGCAAAGCTAAGGTTGGATTATACACAAGCTAAGAATCCCACCCACTTACAGCTGTTTCAAGATTACTGCCTCTCATCAGTGTGGTTCCTTAGCTAGTGTTGTGGATTTTCTCAGGAGGTAGTTTACCACAACAATCATTTAATTTATGGTGGGCTAAAGAGCAATAGAAGCCCTTCACTGTACAGTAAATAAATAGTACATTTGTGTTCCCATTTGAATATCTAAAACACGTTTAAAAACACTGCATTCTGGGAACCCTGGCAGATACATGCAAATATGCCCACAAAGGCTTCACTCTTTCAATCATAACTATTTCAACCATTTCAAACATGGCTTCCCTTAAGCATATGTATCACACAGCTTCGAGCAAAGCTAAGGATGGATTATACACAACCTAGGAATCCAACCACGTGCAGCTGTTTCAAGGTTACTGCGTCTCAAGGTTAGGTTTCCTGGCTTGTGTAAAATCCACCCTGGGCTTACTTAAAGCTGTGTAATACAGCAGGCGTATGCTTAATGGAAGCCATGTTTAAAATGATATTGGATTGCAAGAGCGAAGCCTTTGTGGGCACATTTGCATGTCCCTGCCCAGTTTCACAAAGTACATTGCAGTATTTGTAGTTGTATTTCTTGGAATTCTGAGCAGGACATAAGTTTTTTTTAAACTTATTTTAGACATTCAAATGTGAACACAAATGTACTATTTGTTTGCTATATATATATATATATATATATATATATATATATATATATATATATATATATGTGTGTGTGTGTATATATATATATATATATATATATATATATATATATATTATAGGAGGGGAAACAGCAGGGTGCCGAGGTGGACCGTGGGGGCCAAGGAGGGCCATGGGGGCAGCGGGGGGCCTAGAAGGGCTCCACCCATGTTTCCATAACATTTTGTCCATTATGAAGTGTAGTTCTATGAAAGAACACAATATAAATACAGCAGTCCTTTTAAGCTTAAAGTTATTTTTAGAGATATTTGGTGCAGATAGGTCTAAATTCACTAAACTGAGAAGTTAGAAATAGTGAGTTGAAATAAACATCTGAAGTTTTTTTGGGGATTATTTGAAGTGTTTCATAAAGCTAACATGACTACAAAACAATATGATATTGTAGGTTCTTGGGGAATATGGCAATATATGTGTAAGTTTATTGTTTAGTCGTTAAGTCATGTCCGACTTTCCATGACTCTATGGACCTCAGTATGCCAGGCACAATCATTATGTCTTTGGTTGTGCTAATCCATAAGGTTTTCTAGTCAAAGATACTGGAGTGGGATACCAGTTCCTTCTCCAGTGGACCGAGATTTGTCTGACCTGTCTGCTATGAGCTGTCCATCTTGGGTAACCCTACATAGTATGGCTCACAGCTTCATTGAAGTACACAAGCCCCTTCACCACAACAAGGTAGCAATCCAGAAGGGGACATATTTTATTACTATCTGATTTATATGCTAAGGGATTTAGAAATTATGTTTTCTTCTAACTTGAGTACCTATAAAAATGAATCCATCAAATTAAGATTCCCTTAATCTCCTTGCCATCAAGCTGCTCACATACTCCATTTCATGGTTATACCATAAATTTGTATTGGGCAACTTATCTGTTGAGCAAAATGGCTGCCGCCCAAAGCAATAATGTGAACAAGTACCGTTTGTTAAATGCTTGCCACAAACTCAGCATTTAAGTACAAGAGGTGTCTAAGTTGTTTTATATAGAAAAGTGAGAACATGACAATTAGCTGGCGAGAGATGAGTGCCAGAAATATATTAACTTAATTCATGTCCAGGAAATACCAAGTGACATCTTAAAAGGAATATGTTAAATAAAACTTAGCCTGGTATATATCTTAGCCTGTTATAAAGCGAGTGCACACCTCATAACTTATTTCACAGTTTCAGTGTTGATAGAGGGAAGGCTTTTGAAAGAAAAAGATATATTGTCACATATCAGAACAATATTCTTTGTATTGATTGTGTTTTTTTTAAAAAGTCTTTTGGCCACTATTGTGACTGACAAATCTGTGGATTGTGGTAAATAAGTGAAATACTTTTTGTTTCTGATGGGAAAAATGTGTTAATTTTTTACAAATATAGACCAACAAAAGTGAATCACATATATAATTGTACTACTGCGAATTTGTGTGTAGCGCTCGCAAAGTTGTGGGTTTGCGCATGCGAATAGCGCATGCCGAGGTTCACAATTGGCACAGAAGGGAGAGGGGGGGAAGAGGCTACAATGGGCACAGAAGGCAGATGTGGGGAGTGGGGGTCAAGAGAGACAGGGGAGAGAGAGGGGGGCAAAGTGACACATGGGAGGGATAGGGGGGCAAAGAGACACAGAGGAGTGGGAAAGAAACACATGGTAGGGAGAAGGGGAAATTGAAAAATGGGAGGGGGGAGGGGGTCAAGAGACACAGGGGAAGGAGTGGGGGGGGGTAAAGAGACACTGGGGAGGGGGGAAAGAGACACAGGAGAGGGGGGCAAAGAGACACATGGGAGGGAGATGGGGGAAAGAGGCACAGAGGAGTGGGAAAGAAACACATGGGAGGGAGAGGGGGAAAGGGGAAAAAGGGGAGGGGGGCAAGAGACACAGGGGAAGGCGTGGGGGGAAAGAGACACAGGGGCGAGGGCAAAGAGACACAGGGGAGGGATGGGGGAAAGAGACACAGGAGAGGGGGGGGAAGAGACATGGGAGAGAGAGGGAGGGAAGAGACATAAGGGAGGGAGTGAGGGAGGAGACATGAGGGGGAGAAGCATCAAATATTATCCCGTCATTTGTGACGGGAGGCCTGCAATGGGTGCCAAGGATGCTCATTGCGACCCCTGCAATGGGTGCTGAAGGCCCTCATATTGAGGCTCCGAGAGAGAAGAGGGAGGGAGAGGACACTGAAGGAGGGAAGTTCAGAAGCCGCTTATAGCAAGACTCGCATTGCCCGTCTTTGCCACACATTGTGCCTCAAACAATAGCATTGCGAGGCTTGCAAATATTATGCTTTTTATTTTGACAGGCAAGTGGCTAGTATGTATTATTTTCTCATGCAGGACGTATAGTACATGAGACCTAGAGTATTTTATGATATAATTAAGTCAGTAATTCCCTCAAACATGTACGCCTACATTTCCAAAGACTGGTTTTACAGGTACATTTTTGATATAACTCACCAGATTGTTTCTTAGTGATCATTTGAATTGAACAGGAAGTTTCACCTAAACAGAACTTGCATGAAACTTCATTTTATTTGTTCTCTTCTAGAAGTTCAAATAAATGTGTAAGAGTTTTAGCACTTGCCTTTTAGTCATACCATTAACTCCAAAAACATCTTAAATTTTTACTCAGAAATATAGAGTTTTCAAAAGAACACACATTGATTGAATCAACCCTTGTGGCCTATATCTATCAAAGGCAGACTGTCACTTTTATGGCGGGAAAGCTGGCAATCAGCAAGATCCAGCCTTTGAGAAGACTAAGCTTTCAAATGTAAAATGAAGTAACATACTGAGGCTTGAAAGCATTTTATATTAAAAAGAAATGTAATTGTCTTTGGTTTTACCTGGTTTTAAAGAAAGTTCTTACTCACATTAACTATAAAAGCATATTTTGATCTTGCCAATTAAGTTATTTTAATGTTCTTTGAATACAATTACAATATTTAATTGTATGATATTTCTTTGAAGATTTTCAAAGAAAATTTAAACTACTATAGCTCGTGGTTCATGCTAGAAAATAGTAATTTAAAATTATGCTAATCTAAGCCTCATATTCTATAGATGATTTCTAATTTTGTGTATGGTATGGTATATTAGCTGTCCCCCTTCTGGATCGCTACCTTGTCATGGTGAAGGGGCTTGTGTACTTCAATGAAGCTGTGAGCTATACTATGCAGGGTCACCCAAGATGGACAGGTCATAGCATTGTGTTCCACTGTAGAAAGAACTGGCAACCCACTCCAGTATCATTGCCATGAAAACCTTATGGATAAGCCCAACCTGACACATATGTACCTGCGGTCCATAAAGTCACAGAGAGTCGGACATGACTAAGTGACTAAATAACAACAATATTAGCTGTTATTGGATGTTGTATAGATTTGTTATATAAATGCAAGTAAACTATATTGATAGGTGGAGTGAATTACAATTGTAAAGAACCTTAAAACAGACATTGTACCTTTCATTTTAGCTTATAAGACCTAATAATTAGGGTAACAGTTTGAAAATCTCAGGAAACTATGGATACTTTCCTTGTAGTATTGAACATACATAGTAAGCTGGTCCTTATGTTAGAATTACCATCTTTAGATGGTTTGGGCATTGTCATATGCTATATACTTATTGTCCCAGCTTGAATGCCAAGTTCTCTTCATTTGTTTTATATTTATTAATAATAATATTTTTATAATGAAAATTGTGTTTTTAGCTTCTTTTTGATGCTTATATGCTTTGTAGATATTTTCACTGGATCTATCCATTTGAGAGCTTGGTTTGCACTTTATAGATTCTGGAACCCATGGCTTTCTTATATCAGCCGCCTGCCTATACTGCTCGGTACAGTCTGGGCTGAAACATTATAAGCTTACACTATAGACAAATAGTCTTATTAAATTGTGATTCGGCCAATTAAAAAGGGCTCTATATAAGCACAGAGCATATTTTTTTATAGAAGTTTTTAGTTTGTGAACTTCTATCCAAAAGCAAGATCTTCACTAACTTATACCTTCTGTAAAAAATATGCTCTGTGCTTATATAGAGCCAAATTACAATTTAATAAGGCTGAAAGTCAGGGCAGAAAGCAATCCACGTAATTCAGGTAATAAGCAGTGAGTCAATGGAGGCAGCAAACATCAAGGGCAGGGTCTCAAGCAGAATGTATAGGAAGGTGTTCAGCAGAGAGGATCTTACTGCTCTAATACATCTTGATGATTAATCCTACTTATTGTAACACAGAGAGAAATCATTAACAAAAGTAATATAACATGACTCATGAAATCTGACACTGAGAGCTTAGGCAGCGCAGCACAACAAAACTAAGCACTACCAGACACACAGACAGATGTGTCTGGCGAGCGGCGTCCATATGGTCACCGGGAGTCAAACACAACTGAAGAACTGAACAACAACAACAAGCAGGGTGTACACCCAACCCTAGTTTTCATGCACACCACAATAACAAGATTTTTGGATATTCTGGGCTGACCACATTCTGTACTCAATCAATGATAGTGTACAAAACTAATAAGGGGAATGGAGGGGCTAAATTATAAAGAAAGACTAACCAAATTAAAATTATTTTCTCTAGAAAAATGGCATCTAAGAGGGGATATGATTAAATCCAGGATCACTACAAGGCTTTGTCAAGTGAACTTTTGGTGCCAAGAGGTTTTCAACTGACAAGAGGACATCCTTTGAGGATAGAAGAAAAAAGATTCCACCTTAAAGAAAGGAAAGGGTTCTTCACAGTAAGGGTGGTTAATCTGTGGAATTCTCTACCAAAGGAGGTGGTGACAGCGGATTCGATAGATAACTTTAAAAAGGGTTGGGATATATTTTTCATCCCTGGATCAGTACTATCTTCTCTAATTATATCCTGTATAATTAGATGAATCCGATCGCCAGTATCTGGGGTCAGGAAGGAATTTTATGTTTTTTTTTCCCTCTTTTGAGACAATTGGCAAAGTTTCACTGTTTTTTTTTCTGTTTGCCTTCCTCTGGATCAATTAATAATAAATCTGCATATTGCAGATCAGAGGAGATCTAAAAAGATTGAACTTGATGGACTACAAGTCTTTCAACCTCAGTTACTATGGGCCTCATTCTATTAGCGGCCGCAGCCGTTGCGGGGCCGCAAGGACCGGCCGCAAGCTATTCGGCTATTCTATTCCCTTACGGCCGGGGGCTCCGGCAGGCTTGCGGCCGGCGCCTTGCTATCTCTTGCGGCCGCTCGCACCGGAGGAAAGCCTTTGATCTAAAATGGCCGTAAGAGTTTTGGCCGTAAGAAATTCCTATTTGCAATTCAATTGCTCCGGGAAACCTCTCTGCAAGGCTAAAAACTAACCGCAGCTTACTTGCAGGAAAGAGGTCCCGCTAGCACCAATTAAGCACATAAAATAGCTCAAATAAAGCCATCCTGCACTTTGAGAAGACTATAAAGGGATTTTAGGTGTTAGAAAAAATAGCACAAATTTCCCCTATACTCAAATCCGTAAAATATTTTATTTTTAATATCCGTAAAATATCCATGTAAAAAGTCCAGAGTGCTTGGAGCACCTCAGACCCGCCCACAGCGCAGCCGGAAAATAAACAGTTAATTTGAACTTGGGTTTGGGCTGATGTGCAAGCTTGAGAGTGGGTTACTTTTAATCCTCATGTCCCCCAATATGATCCCTAGCATTTACAGAGCTGTACAGTGCAGGCTTGAATTTATTTTTGCGTTTTTATATTTCAGAGCTTACGGCCGGTTCCAAGATATGCGGCCGGCCGTAAGAGGAGAGCCTTGCGGGGCCGTATAATAGAATCGCGAGTTAACAGAACCCCCGCAAGGAATCGCAGCCTTACAGCCGATTTACGGCCGCTAATAGAATGAGGCCCTATGTAATTAACTTATTTCAACATGCCTGAAAATCTTGAAATTTGAGGACTCATCCTCCTATGACCCTTATTCATTATAATCTCTAACTATGGTTTTCCAATTGTTTCTCAATGGGCCAATTATAGGTTTAGCAGGGTCTCTGTTTACCACTTGTTTACTGCTGAGCCTCCTTGCTGACCACCTAACTATTTTTCTCTCAGATTCTTACCAATTATAATGCACTGTGTCCTAAAGCCAATGAACTTAAAAAAACAAAAAAAAACAAACGTAAAATATACTTATAATTTTGTTGAATCCCAGTTGAACTGTGGACCACAAACCACTGATGGTCTACTGACCACAATATGGGAACGTCTCATTACTGCTTTGTCCTTGACAATGACTTCAGGTAAGCTTATAAAACTTAAAGGCTAAATGGCTTCATGATATGCAATTCACTTTAGAGATTACAGCAAAGACCTGCTTTTAATGTTATCTGCTTTTTATTTTCTGTTTTGAACATTTACTATTGAAGAATGCCCAATACTAAAAGTAAGATTACTTATATTGTAGTTTTTGCTTTTACAAATTTCTGATGAATAGATTAAAAATGCATTTTAACAATTCAGTAAAATAGTGTTTTCATTTTAGGCACACTTAAAGGAGTACTGTATTTTTTTTTACTAAGGTACTTGTTTGGAAAGCATGTATCAAACTAAGAACATTTGCAGCTATATAAGCCATGGAAATAAAACATTTTTTTAGAGAAAATTAGAAGTCTCTGTTTACCTATAGCGGAATATATTTTGTCTTTACTACATAGTTTCCTGAGATCTGGACCATAAGGGTGTATTTTGTTTATCAGTGAAGCCTCCTTATGTGGGAAAGGGCACAGTTAAAAATCAGTAGACTTTGTTAGATAATTGGATCTAACAGATACTGACTTCACCCCCATTCCCTCTCTCAGACTCAGAAGCAGATAGCTTGAAGCAATGAAGACAAGTAAGGCAATCTTGAAATGTAAATTACCCTTTCACACACACACACACACACACGCATTTTGCACCAAAGTTTAATGGATGACTCTATGGTCCAGCAGAGGAATAGCTTTTTTTATAATTAAAAAAATAGTTTTTTAACTCTTTCCCTGCTTAAGTATGCTCAAAGTCAGACGTTTAATTTTTTTTCCTTCTATAGAGATAATACTGTATATAAAATATACATTTTAGAAAGAAAAAAAGTCAAAAGGCAGGAAATATGTTCATGTATTAAAGAATCACTGTATTTTTCTGAAGAACGACACTTGAAAATTGTGTGTCATAGTTATATCACTTTTAGCTTAGAATAATACTTTTAGGTATTCCTACATACACTATATATTTGTGTGAATGGTGTAATTCTATCCACACTGCCACACAATTCTGAATAATCAGATTTTATTACCACTTTTTTTAGTTTCCATGTTTATTTTACGTTGTTTGTGCCAATATTTTTATCACCATGGATATTCGTCCTTACAGGTGCTATGAAAAACCCATCTACAATAAAATCTGGAAAATGTATCTGACATATTATGGTACAATAGTAATGCTAATAGCTTGCTTCTGCTAGGCATGCAATAATATTACTGGATTTCATTTAATCCTAATGTTGTTAAGATTACATGAAATCTTTCCCCTGGATGCTCGGAGCTATTCAGAGGAAATCCATTTCTGAATATAAGAATTTTTAGTGCACGCTGATATATGACTCTTCGTTTGGTCTTGAAATGACCTAACTCTCTAAATGCGTTCCTCAGCTGTGAGAAGCCTTACCTTAAATCCGCTCTAACCTTAACTAAACCTGTAGGCGTCCGTAAAGAAAATCCGAGCATACGGTTACACTAATTGGCGCTGTAATCTTCAGGGGTGTTTGTTATTTGTTCACTGAACCACTTTTTATACAATTTCTCTCTATGCAAAATGAAGTACTTATCCAGATGTTGTTACAAAGTCAAATGTAAAGGCTACTTACGAAGAGGCATGGGCCTCTTCTATCGTACCTCCATTATGCTGTCATATTGGTTTGTGGTTTATGTCATTTGACAGGTTTATTAGCTAAAGAGACATTAAAATGTACTCCTTTCTTCGTTCTGAAATATATGGCATATTACTGATTTTTTAAATAATGGAAAATGGCTTATGGTCAGAGTTCATAATATTTATCACTTTATTATCATACAGCTACAGTACATACTTCTATATTTTGTTACAGTCTTAATTGTGTATATTGCTGTGCTAAAGATATGCAGATGCTTTATACAAACATAATATTGTTTTTTTTTATATATCTTCATTTGTGTTAGTTTCAATATTCAAATATTTTTATTTTTTTATTAGAATTTTTAAGATCTGCATTTCAAAAGCCCTTTACCATATCCCTCACACCATTAGTTTATAAAATAAGCTCCGGTAGGTCTTACAGTTTTTAATTACCTTCACCAAACTTGTAGATATATAGAAATTACGTATTATATGTTTTATATTGTGTTTTGTCCTTAATCTTTTGTGCTGTTTTCTTTAAATATTTGTTTATACTTAAATGATAATTAAATGACATTTTTGTATCAGGTTGTCCCCTTCTGGATCGCTACCTTGTTGTGGTAAAGGGGCTTGTGTTCCTCAATGAAGTTGTTGGCTATACCATGTAGGGCCACCCAAGATGGGCAGGTCATAGCAGAGAGGTCAGACAAATTGTGGTCCACTGGAGCAGAAACTGGCAACCCACTCCAGTATATTTACCAAGAAAACAATATTGATAAGCACTACCAGACACACAGACAGCTGTGCCCATATGGTCACCGGGAGTCAAACACAACTGAAGAACTGAACAACAAGCAGGGTGTACACCCAACCCTAGTTTCCATGCACACCACAATAACAAGATTTTTGGATATTCCGGGCTGACCACATTCTGTATTCAATCAGTGATAGTGCAAAAAAGCACAGGGGGCATCCTCAAATTCATACTATTATTGGTATGCCTTGAGAAACTGGTGTTGACCATTCTACTAAGAAAAAAAAAAACATTTAAAAAAAGACTTTTCTGAATCAAATATCTAAAAAATGGTGAATGTGATTGGTGCTTTTATATTAGTAGTTTATTGCCAACTATTTATTTAAAGATCAACAGCCTTATTAAATTGCGATTCTGTAAATTTAAAAGGGCTCTAATTAAGCACACAGCATATTTTTTTACAGAAGTTTTTAGTTAGTGAACTTCTATACAAAAGCAAGGTCTTCACTAACTAAAAACTTCTGTAAAAAACATATGCTGTGTGCTTAAATAGAGCCCTTTTAAATTTACTGAGTCGCAATTTAATAAGGCTGCCAGTTCTTAGTGGCTATGCAGAATGCCTATTGGAAATTCATGTAATAATATTTTTGGATCTAAAACACAGGTTGTTAGTTGATTAATAACCATTAAGCTAATAGGAACAGAATGTGAAACTTAGCCATGAACAGAAGAGAATGGCACTTAGATTAGAGTTAAAGGGTCATTTTTTACTGTATCAAAAGAAATCAGTAACTCCTTACTCACTGAGAAGGCTGACTCTGGGACTTGCCCGGCATTTCTGGGGTGGCATATCCATATGCGTGGAGTCAGAGTGATACAGGTATCTCTTTAAAGGCATAAATCAGGTAAAATGCCAGTGACTATACCCTAAAAAAAGTTATGTTTACATATATTTTTAAATACCTGTACATGATTAAAGGATCATTTACCTCACTGGAGGTGCTCTTCATGGTATGAAGGAGCACAAGATTTTATGTTAAAATTAATTAAAATTTTATGTTAAATATGTCTTTTTTAAATTCGGAATTTTTAAGACCCTTCCCTCTCTTTCATTCCACACGTTCAATCACTCATAAAATCTTGTCACTTTCACCTAAAAACATATCCAAAATATGTCACTACCTTACACAAGACACAACTAAAATTCTTATTCACTCTCTCATCATATCTCGCCTCGATTACTGCAACTCTCTCCTTGCTGACCTTCCCATCACCCGTCTGTCTCCACTCGAGCACTGCAGTGAAGTGATTTATATCAGTTTTTCCCTTCATTCAGGAATGCACTGGCCAGTTAATACATAACTGACCTGTTTAGGTGATTCCAGCATTCCATTCTCTGCACAGATGGATTTAGTAATCATTAATCTCTATTTTTTCCTTTGCTTATTACACAGAATTGTAGCTGAGGGTCTGGCTGAGGGCAGTAAGTGACACATGTAAACAGAGGTTTCATTTATTTGTTTTCTCAGTGAAAAATGCTCGCATTTCAAAAATTCTAAAACGTAATTCAACATGCATTTAGGAGATCTTTACTATGATGTGGTCTAAATTGTGCTGAATTAAGTGGCCTTTCAAGTACTACCATTCTGAAGAAAATTTTAAGATGTGCAAAACTAAAATGCATTTAGTGCAAGACAAGCGACAAAACTTCAGATCACTGCCTATTTGTTACATAACATTTAAATAAAATAATTTTATATTACTCATAAGCAACATCCCAGAGATGAATAGGGTATTGTAAGGTCTTTTGTGTGGGCAGAATTGTTAAACATTTCTTGATTTCCCTGATTTTAGTTTGATTATAGCTACTGTATTTCTTCCTTTATAGAATTGAGTTTATACTAAATTAAAACACATTGTTATGCATATGAATGGAAACCCTGGGGATTTATATATTTGGAAAGAGACCAAATGCTACATGGGGAAGCTAAATACGCTAAGCTTCTCATTACTGCTTTGCCCTTGACAATAATTTGAGCCAAGCGTATAGGCTGAATGACTGCAAATAAGATACAATTCACTTCAAACACTAAAGCAGAGAGCTATGAAAGGCCTACTTTAAATGTGTTATCTCTTTTTATTTTCTGTTTTGAACATTTGCTATGGAAGAGCGCACATTATTGGATTTCAGATTACTTATGTTGTAGTTTTTCCTGTTACAAATTTCTGATGAATAGACTCTATTATAGCTAAACGTACTATAGAAATACATTTTAACAATACAATTGTGTTATTTTTTACTTTAAGGCACACTTAATATTTACATGTGTTCTTTCTATAGGTAAAAAGGTCTACTGCAGATTAAGAAACACTTCACATATTTGTGACATATGCAACCAACTAACCACATTATCAACAGTGTAAGCTATGGGCATAAAAACCTCCATTCCATGACTCCTGGAATCTAATATCTAAGTGAATTTCCATTGGAAGACACTACCGAGCAATCTAATTGCACTCTCAAATATAACCTAAGAGAAATGCGATCAGAGTACTCGTAATGTGTATAATTTATGTAATTCTTGAGTGGTTGTTCCATAGATATTTTCAAATCGCTATTACATCTCTCTTGCAATGATATTTGCGCACCCGGAAGTTAACTCAAAAGTCTCTCTGCATGCTCGTAATTTGGGAAAAGCTTTGGAATACCTTCAATGACCCAAAAAGTCATAAAAGTCATAAAAAAATCCTCAGAGAAGCCTTGATTGGTAAAATCTGATTCAAGGATCTACGAAAATAGGAGCTACTAAAATAAGGAGCTACTACTGCCTAAAAATCAGAGGTTAAAGGAGAAGGAAGTAAAGCATGTCCAACATATAGAAGATCACCATAACGATAAATGTGGCATTATAAAACACATATAGATTAGTATGATGTGTGGAGTCTGCATACATGTTTGAACATCATATATTGTGAATAGTACATTTCATCATCACATATATAAACTGCAATAATAATGTTGACTCTATTATTGCAGAAATCTCCACAATAAAATATGTATGTAATCTAATGGCCTTTAAAAAGCACACCCACATTATATCCATTGCCATCATGGAGGCTTACTATCTGGATGCCTTAAGAGCTTCTATAAAACAAATGTTGAGACTGAGGTTTCTTTTTTTATTTTTTTTATTGAGGAAATAAGGTTAATATATTATCCCAAAAGTGTCAAAAGCAAAACATAAACAGTAAAGGTACATCACTTGGGAAGTAAAAGCATATCATAATAACTTTTTAATCGTCTTTATTTTTTATTTTTATTTTATTTTAGATATTACAGTTTTGAATTACACATACAGTATATTGCATATTCATGTATGTGTAAGAGCATCCTTAATCAAAGGAAAAAATAGAATATTAAGTAAAGAAAAGCAGAGACTAGAGAAAAAGAAGAAAATGAGAAGAAAAGAAAAAGAAAAAAAAAAGGGGTAGGAGGAATATATTGTATAGCCATGGTTGCCCTGAAAGATTACCCGTCATTTATTATTTTAATCTTGAATCTCTATCATCCAACCCAAAGGGTCCAGGTGTCCCAGCATGACATTTTCTATGTGTAGGGTCTAGGTTGGCTGAGATCATGCTTGCGGAAAAGATAAATTTGAGTTTCACCCAAACTGCACTATATGTAGGGATTTGACTAGTATAATTTGCACTATAATTTGCCAAAAACACTTGATTTGATAACAGTTGAGCTTCTTTGCAAAACCCTTCTATAGGAAGGCCTAATAGAGCTTCATCTGGCCTTTGGGGAATCTTGCAATTCAACAATTTCTCCAAAATATGATAGGTCTCTGACCACATATAGGCAATCTTTGGGCAATCCCAGAGGACATGTTTAAGGATGCCTAAGTCATTACAACTTCTGAAGCAGTTGCCATCTTAAAAGGGGTTGGGAAGTTTCATTCTGGTAGGTGTTAAGTACCACCTCATGATAGTTTTGTGCGCATTTTCCCTCAGAATAGTGTTTAGTGAGGAGCCAGCAGCTTATGAATTTTGTTCCACTGAGCATCGGTCAAGGTAATGCCATGTTCTGATTCCCAAGAGTGCTGATTGTGGAGTTCAGACTGTATGGACTGGTCCAATAGGAAATTGTATATAGTGGATATATTACCATTAGGTTATCCATACAGCCTTTTTCGAAGGGTGTAGACCTAGTTAGAGTATTAAGTTTGAGTACTTTAGTAACAGTGATATGTAACTGGGAAAGGTGATGTTGGTCTCTAAATATTGCTGGGGACCATTCCTGATTCTCCCTTACTAGATAAGCAGTTATAGTTAAATTATTATCTAACCACCATTTAAATTGTGATAGCCTATTAATCAGTGTATTCTTCTGGTATAACCATAGGGGGATGAGCCTTGAACCTGGCACTACGAGTGGTATTCTTTTGTGAGTTTGAGACAAGATTGCCAATGACTGAACTACACAATTGGGGAGGGAAGAAGTGTTAAGTTTATGATGTAAGCTAAGCCATAACACCTAGCTAATACATAAGTCTCGTTCTCCAGGGATATTTTTTTCAATCTCCACCCACACTGGCAGTTGCTCTTTGCTGAACCACTTGGTTATTTGGGCCAATCTAGCGGCTTTACAATGCTTCAACAAATATGGAAGGGCTAGCCCTTCTCTGAGTTTGGGTGCCATCATGGCCGTCTTATTAATACTTGGTTTTTTTGCGATCCCAGATAAAGCGGAAGACTGAGGTTTCAAAGACACAGGACAAGGATTTGTGCGTGTGAGAATTGTTATAAGGATAAGACTGAGATGTGAAAAAGGTTAGAGGATGCTAATGAATGTGGATGAAAGGTGAGCTGGAATCCATGTGGAGGTGAACCAGGCCATATATAACTCCGAATAACTCTTGCACAGGATTATTGTTTTGTAGTTTATTTTAAACCAGATTTTATATCTGGTTAGCACCTAAATGAGAGTTCTTGTGAAAAATTGGTGCTGTTACCATAAAGGTTAACCTGACAAGTGTTAACACTTTGTCATATTAACAAAACAGATGTCTCAATGTGATTTTGAAGTAACAATTTTAATGAATCAAGCTGTCTGAACAATATTTAATGCTAGCAACTTGCCTGTCAAAAAAATGACGGCATAATATAGTGTCATTGTGTTTTCTCTTTCTGTTTATGTAGTCTGTGTCTCTTCCCCTCTCTCCCTCCAGTGTGTCTCTTCTCCATCTCCCTTTCCCTCCTCTCCCTCTCCTGTGTCTCTTTCACCCCTCTCCCTCCTCTGTGTTTCTTTCCACCCTCTCCCTCCCCTGTGTCTGTTACCCCCTCTCCGTGTCTATTTCCCCCTCTCCCTCCTCTGTGTCTCTTTCCCCCCTCTCCCTCCACTGTTTCTCTTCCCCCTCTCCCTTCACTGTGTCTCTTCCCCCTCTCCATCCCCTGTGTCTCTTCCCCCTCTGCCTCCCCTGTGTCTCTTCCCCATCTGCCTCCCCTGTGTCTCTCCCCCCCCTCTCCCTCCCCTGTGTCTCTTCCCCCTCTCACTCTCCTGTGCCTCCTTTCCCCCTGTCCCTCCCCTGTGTCTATTTCCCTCCTCTCCCTCCCATTTGTCTCTGTCCCCCCTCTCCCGTCTCTCTCCCCTGTGTCTCCCCCCCTTTCTCTCCACTGTGTCTCGTCCTCTGCCTCCCTCCCCTGTGTCTCTTTCCCCTCTGCCTCCCCTGTGTCTCCTTTCACCAGAGAAAACAAAGCTTGTTGTCGCCTACTATAGAACACCAGCAGGAGAAATAAATAATATTAAATAAATATATATATATATATATATATATATATATATATATATATATATATATATATATATATATATATATATATATATATATATTTATATATATTTATGCGGTTCCTGTCCCTAAGAACATCTTTTTGTTGGATTTGTATGTAAATTGGATCCCTAAAT
The DNA here is from genome assembly GCA_027410445.1 of Discoglossus pictus. Classification (NCBI taxonomy): domain Eukaryota; kingdom Metazoa; phylum Chordata; class Amphibia; order Anura; family Alytidae; genus Discoglossus; species Discoglossus pictus. The sequence goes on from CM050165.1 coordinate 72,254,964, forward strand.
AATAATAATAATAATAACAATACTATAATGACTCATAAGTGGTAGTAATAATAATACAGTGTAATAATAATAATACCCCTGTACTGTAATGATAAGTTACAGAAGCTGTTGTGCTATTTCTTTTAATTAAACAGACATAAAATCAAACTCATATAAAAAGCCTTGGGGACTCATTCTTAAGTATGGGTTGCTTGTAAATTGGAGACCCCCTGTATTATATGTGTGTGTATATATACATATATATATATATATTATATATATATATATATATATATATATATATATATATATATTTTATATTTATTTATAACATGGTTAGTGGTCCTTTAAAAATAAGACCCAAGAGCAATGGGGACATATACTACCTTATCAGGGCATGTTGCACACTTATGAGAACATCTATATTGCTTAATCAAGGCATAAAACGTGCTACAGCACAATTAGGTATCCTAATTAGCATATGTGAAACTAACCATTTCCTGTTTAACAAACTGCATATATAGAATCCCAAAACAGCAATAACTCAGGTAGAAAATGTTAGTGCTGCAGAATATATTAGTGCTTCATAAATAAAAGATTAAACTAATAATGGTGATGATGGCCATCAGTGGTGCTAATGCCATTGCTAATTTATAGAGTATTGTAAACACAAATCAGCATGTTTCGTATTACAGTAAAGAAACAATAAAAAAGTGGACTCTATGATGAGTAGCTTATATAGGCTTCGCCAAATTTATACTTGCGAAAATCAACCATTAAATTTAACTTTGCTGTTATATGCTACACATAGAAAACCCTACTTTGTAACCCTTTGTGAGTGGTACATGTATCTTACTCCCTATTTTGCATGCAGAATAGCCTACACTACTATTATATGACAATTGTTAAGAAAGATCTGAGACCATAACTCCTGACTGAGCCATACTTCTTGTTGTTTGCGTCGTTCATTCGTGTCTAACTCTCCATGACCTCATGGACCACAACACACCATGCTGATTCACTTGGTATTCATGTGATGCTGGAGTGGGTTGCCAGATTCTTCTCCAGTGGGCCACAACACACAGCTCCTGGTAATCCTTGGTGGTCTCCCATCCAAGTACTGATCAAACCAAAACCTGCATGGCTTCAGGGTGGTGTGATCTCATGGTTCCCTGACTGGAATCAAACCCAGAGCGCACTGGTGAAAGCAGCGAATCCTAACTACTGGACAACCATACTTTAATGCTTTTCATGAGCAAAGCTAAGTCTTATCCGTTGGTAAGAATATTGACTTGTTTGAGGAATCTGAGGATGCAATAAGTACTACCAGGGAAATTAAACATAGCACCTCAGGAACCATTTTGTGACCTTGTTCCTATTGTATGTTCCCTTTCTAAATGTGCTTCATGCAAGTAAACTACTTACATAAATAATTTCACCTGCAGGAGTTTTTTTTCAGTAATGTTACACACATAATATTCCGAATTTACCGATAAGGCTAGCCCTTAAAAAGAAAATGCATTAGAGCAGGAGTCGTCAACCTTTTAATACTTACCCACTTTTGATGGTAAAACTTCCTTACCGCCCACCGGTTCCGCAGTAACTCAATTTACCCTCTCTCATTTTTTGTTACATAAATCATATGACCCTAGCTATGATAGTGTTCCAGTCCTGACTGCTGTCCCTGGGCTCTCTCACCAGCTCTCCAACCAGCCAAGCGTGGTGCTGCGGGTCTCCTGCATGTGAGGTCACTTGTTAGCGATGCCACATAGCGATTACCCTCTCCCACCATGAAAGCTTGAATCGCCCACTAGTGGGCGGTAGGGACCAGGTGGACTACCACTGCGTTAGAGCATCTGTTTCTATTCCATGTGGGTTTCCTGACATGAATTTACCTCTTGAGTGCTCGGTTCTGTGTTACCTTGGATGTTGTATAATGGCACAAACATGATAATAAAAATATCATATTTTTTAATTCTACATATGTGTCTATGGGAATGTTAAGCATCAATTTCTGATGAACTAACATGCTTTTTATTGTTTTGTTGTTTTCAGTGGTTTACTTTCTAGCTTTTAGAAACGGTTTCAAAACCATTTGCAGGTGCTGTTTAGTACCTGCACATTTTCCTTCAGAGATTTGATATTGCCAGTCATACTTAATTTGTGAGTGATCAGTAAAGTATCAATTGAACTCTGATTTAATGTAAAACTAAGAAAGAGTCACTCGTAATATTAATGATGTCAAAAAAATCAATTAAAAAGCTTGCCGTAATTTGCAGGTCTAGCTTTTCCGTAGTCATTACAGGTAGCTCACTCGCAATCCAATACCTGGAGAAATCCTTTATAGATGTCTGAAACAATGTCTAAAAATTGGAGTGGTAGTGTCTACTAGTGTTCATGGTGAATGTATGGATATTTCAGCATCAGTGTATTATCTATGTTCCAAATTACCTGACTAACTACTTGCCAGCATCTTGTCTTTCTGCTAAACTTGAATCTATTTTGAAGAAGTGGTTGCACGCTTACTAGCAGCCATTTGATGTTGACAATGTCATTGGATTGTCCTTTTTCATTTTCAGTAAATGTGATACTTTCTTGTGCAATCATGCTATTAAAATTCAAATATGTTACATTATATTTTTTATGTTGAGGCTAATTACGGTAAAACTAAACTGTAAACAAACCCTAAAATATACGTCCTTAAAAATTAAATCCATGTTGAAATTTTTCTATGAATGCGACTTTGCCAAGACAGTTATATTATTATTCCTTGGTCTGAAGGACAAACACCATCATCCAACGGGCACCTTTTCTGCTTTCACAAACCAGGATTTGAGGTCACTAGGAGAGCTGTAGATGACCTTTTGACTAATGCTATCGGTTAATGACACACTAAAACTCTGTGATATAGCACCTCTTCCTCCAGTCTTAATGTTTCTCTCTTGGGAGTCCCAAAATTGATGAATTTGATATGTAATTGTACTCATGAGCCTAGTTTAGAAGATAACATGCCCTCATTTCGTCCTAGCCTTTGTATTAGGCTGCTAAATTTGTTTAGCCTCAGAATTAGTAGGATTTATTTAGGCATGTGCACATTAAACTCATTTTTAAATACTGTATATTTAGGCAGGTTTTGGTGCAGCTAGATTAATTTTTTGCTGTAAATGCTGGGTTATGTTCTGTTCTAGAAGTTTATGTCTCCTTCTGCTTGCACATAAAAATACTGGGCAGGCTATGGGGCAGCAGGTGCATATTGATCACACCTTATGTATATGAATTATCAGCTCCAAATGCATAGGAAATGTCTTATTAAGGTTCATAATAATACACATAAAACTACATGTTAGATAAATTAGTGATAAATAAAAAAAAGTATGTTCCTATTGAATACAGTTTATTAATTTGATAGATTAGCGTTACATACGTTCATTTCACAGCAAAATATTCTATCTATATCTGTTTGTCTTATGGGATTAAGAATTAACTAATTCATGCATGGGCATATTAAGGTTTTATGCTGCCCTAGCAAATGTAAACCCCCCCCCCCCCCCAAAAAAAAGCACCACGTGCAGCTTCTCCTTTCCCTTTCTGAATCTCATATCATAAGCTTATGTGTGTATGTATGTATGTGTCTGGTACACTTACAGACAGTAATATCAGTGCATAAAGAATATTCTGAGCATATACAAACTTATTTCAATGTGTCCTAGACCTGGGCCTCATGGGTTTAGGCAGAAACACACTCTTGCATCACATATATAGTTGTGAGCATACGAGCTGTTGCTCACGCACGCGAAGCAAAGGCGCTCCTTGCCAGCAACTGCGACCCTCGCAAAATTTACGTCGTTACGCAAGGAAAATACGAGACACGTTACGAACCATTACGACCTCGCAAAAATCGGCCGCAAAACGCGCACATGAAAACATGAAAAATACAACAAAGCGAGGGCCTTAGTTGCTGACATGGAGCGCCGAAGGCGCTCCTTGCCAGCAACTGCGACCCTCGCAAAATTTACGTCGTTACGCAAGGAAAATACGAGACACGTTACAAACCATAACGACCTCGCAAAAATCAGCCGCAACACGCGCACATGAAAACATGAAAACTACAACAAATACACACAACAAATACATAAAAGGTTACTCACAGCAAGGGGGGGGGGGGGGCACCCAGGACCTCTGCAAGTGAAGTAAGTTACACCTCCATTTAAGCAAAATTTACGTTGTTACGCAAGGAAAATACAAGACACGTTACGAACCATAACGACCTCGCAAAAATCAGCCGCAACATGCGCACATGAAAACATGAAAACTACAACAAATACACACAACAAATACATAAAAAGGTTACTCACAGCAAGGGGGGGGGGGCACCCAGGACCTCTGCAAGTGAAGTTACACCTCCATTTAAGCAAAATTTACGTTGTTACGCAAGGAAAATACGAGACACGTTACGAACCATTACGACCTCGCAAAAATCGGCCGCAAAACGCGCACATGAAAACATGAAAAATACAACAAAGCGAGGGCCTTAGTTGCTGACATGGAGCGCTGAAGGCTCTCCTTGCCAGCAACTGCGACCCTCGCAAAATTTCCGTCGTTACGCAAGGAAAATACGAGACACGTTACAAACCATAACGACCTCGCAAAAATCAGCCGCAACACGCGCACATGAAAACATGAAAACTACAACAAATACACACAACAAATACATAAAAAGGTTACTCACAGCAAGGGGGGGGGGGCACCCAGGACCTCTGCAAGTGAAGTTACACCTCCATTTAAGCAAAATTTACGTTGTTACGCAAGGAAAATACGAGACACGTTACGAACCATAACGACCTCGCAAAAATCAGCCGCAACATGCGCACATGAAAACATGAAAACTACAACAAATACACACAACAAATACATAAAAAGGTTACTCACAGCAAGGGGGGGGGGGCACCCAGGACCTCTGCAAGGGAAGTTACACCTCCATTTAAGCACAAATTTCGGAGTTTAGAGACTCGAAAATGGCGAGAGAAAAAATGGCCGCCGAACAAAACGAAAACGAGGCTAAAGGTCCCTAAACACGCAAAACACTACCATAAACACGCAAAACACCACTAAACAGCTACGGATATTCCGAAAAAGTCGCACAACATAGAAAACGAAGGACGCTAAATCAGCCACATTATATACACCAAACACCATTAGCTCACTTCTAATTTCATTGCAATTACAACTTCATTTTTTGATGGGCAATTCGCTAGTTCATGTCTAATGTCTAGAAACATATACTACAGTATATCATTACAACTAATGAAGGATCATACTTCCATGACCTATTTAGACATGTGACACCTCTCTAGTTTTTTTAAATTATTTACTGTCTCTTACCTTTGTCCTTTCTTCTCCAATACTGGAATTCTCTTCTTTAATTCTCTGAATACTTATTCTATGTTTCCTTCTCCTTCACCTTTGCCCTTATATTTCACCTTAGTCATAATACCATACTATTGCGCCAATCTATCTCCTCTCATGTTATATTCCGCAGTGGTTAGGTAGTGTAAAAATAAAAACAGAGAAAAAGACATAGTGGAAGATCACTTTAGTCTGGCTTACCAATAAATCTATACCTGCAGCCTTATTAAATTGAGATTCTGCAAATTCTAAAGGGCTCTATATAAGCACATAGCAATATTTTTGTTTACAGAAGTTTTTAGTTAGTGAACTTCTATTCAAAAGCAAGGTCTTATATAGAGCCCTTTAGAATTGTCCGAATCGCAATTTAATAAGGCTGCAGATGTTCAGATTAAAGGTCGTCTCAAATGGGAGGTACAGGGGTGTCAATGCAGAAGAACCAACCTCGTTCACAGTTGGGATTGAAATAATACTGGATTATTAGCTTGGCGCAATCACAAAATGGTGTGACTGCTATGGTTAAATAGATTCAGCACAAATGTATGTATCTACAGGGCAGGTTAACAAATGTATTTACTGCAACCTTTGTATTAAACTTAATTCTTTAGCATGGCTTTGTAACTTTTAGATTGGCGGCTCTTTGAATAATACATTTAGCAAGTATAACAATAAGAACAGACTCTTTGACTCGTCTCCAAAACAATACTAAGATCTCTGCATTCACTAATTCATCTGATTTGAGGTCTGAATGAATAATAACAGTTCACGTCTAGGAACAAGTCACATGAAAGACTTTCAGTAAGATTGTGACATTGCTATCTGGAGATTCATTAATTTCCTATCAGAAAAACTAATAGCAGAGCAGCCATGGGTTAAATGAGCTAACAGAGCAATGTGAAGGTGCTGAATAGTTTCACTTAAAGGGACAGTGACGTCATGATATGCTAGCTTTTATAAAAGCTCTTATGGCGAGGTTGTAATTGAAAGTAGATTGATTGATCGGAAGTAGAACCCAGTCGACTGGCACACTGTGCTTTATAAAGTGGTTATGGTTCTGCCTTTTTTATTTATTTATAAAAAATAGTACATTTTATTCTTCATAAAATAAAATATACAATACATATGAAACAAACAGGCAACTTGTAATATTTTTCAAATAATTAATAAGAAAAAAAAAAGAATCATTTAAAAAAAAAGAAAAAGGTCAGGATTATGATTTGAAACTTGGATTTATGTATCTAGAAACAAAGGCTTTTGCCCACTGTAGCACATCTCATGATAAATTGGGAGTACAGAAATCTTTATAATTGTAATAGAATCAGTGTCACTGTCACTGTATAAATATAGTTTTACGTGCTGATTCTTGTGGGTGATCTTCAGGGGCTATGTCACCTCCTAAAAATGAGAATATCTATGTCAATTCTCAATATTTTTTTTCCATGTTCAAACTGATGGTGTTTGAGATTTTTAATTTTTTTTAAACCGGTACTTTTTAATGTAATCTACCACTATACTGAATAAATAAACTTTATACTAAGTGGGAAAGTTAGTAAACTCCTCAGGTAATGGAAGTGTTTTGCAATTACTATACAAATATATTGCAAGCGCAGGCAGGACGTGCAAGCATTATGGATATAGGTAAAGCATTTTTTTAACGAACCTGGAAAAAACAAAATAAGCACATGTCAAATGTTCAATTATTAAAAATAATTATAGCTGTTCCTCGGTCCAGTTAATATAAAATGTTGAAATATTGTCATTTAAAAAAATAAATAATAGAAACATAGATTTGATAAAAGATATTAAATAAAAATGCTCATATGGACTATCTATTCTATCTACCTTAACTAAGCCTCAGGGTAGCTTTAAGCTTATCTCTTACATTTCTAAACTGTGTTTGACGCTACACTTCCAGGGGAAGATTGTTCCAATCACCTACTACTTTTTCTGTAAATTAATACTTTCTCAAATTACCCCTAAGTGTTCCACCTTCCGATTTCAAAGTATGACCACTTGTGCTTGCATTCTGTTTTCCTATTGAACTTCATTAAATCCTTTGATATATTTAAAGGTTTTTATCATATCACCCCTCCTTCTTCTGTCCTCTAAGTTATACATGTTCAGCTGCCATTTTAGAAATTACAAGGTGGCTTTCTTAAGCTCTTGCACCCGTTTTCCTTATATGTTTTGTCTTTTAGACTATGTACCATTTAGTTGCCCATTTTATTATACTATTATTAGAAAATATAAATATATAAAATATGTATTGTTGTAAATCATACATTTAGCCTGAGATGCCTAATTTATGTAATGTTTGCTGTATTCCTTTCTAAAACACTGAGAGGATGTTCAGTTTATAAAAATAATTTATTATATAGAATGGAGAGGCCCAGAGTATTTGGAAAGCGGCCACTAATAGTGTACTAATTCATGCTTGTGTACAGGGACTGTACACACTCATTAGCCCACTTTACTGTTTGCTGACTCAAGCTATAGGAAGAAGACATGCCACACAACAAGTACATGATCAAGCAAGAATGATTACTTTGCCCACAACATGTCTAAGTAGATCCTTTTCCCCATGGGTTTTACCCAGGGTTCAGTTGTGAGACAGGTCCTATCCTTAGCCCCTGTGTGTGAGATGTGGAATGGATCAACCTTTTAATGGCTCCTCTCTCTGTTCTTATGTAGTGATGGGAAAAGGGTATAGCTGTATAGATGTATTTGGCTGTTCCTACAGTACTGGAGTATAAGTGACTTGCCCTATCTTTTAAACAATATTTAAAACTAGCGACTTGCCCGTCAAAAAATGACGGTCAATAAAATTTGAAGCCGAGGGAATGCTTTTTGAGACATAATTGAAGCCATTTTATACTATGAGGACCTTCGTAGCTCATTGCGAGGCTTGCATGCCTCGCAATGAGCCGCTAAGTGCTCCGAGTTTAACGGCTCACCTCGCTATGCAAGGCTCATCGGCAATGAGCTCCTTCGGGGCCCATTGCCTAAGTGCTCCGAGTTTAAAGGCTCGCCTCGCTATGCGAGTCTCGCCGGCAATGAGCGAGCCTCGCGTAGCCTTCGGCGCTCATTGCCTAAGTGCTCCGAGTTTAACGGCTCGCCTGCCTGCGGCGCTTATTGCTAAGTAGTACGCACCACGCAAACAGCTTGACGACGTCTCGTAGTTAGACAATTATAATATGTGATGAATGACCTAATTGTTGAAAATAGACGGTATTTTATGATTCTGTTCAAACAATCAAAACCTGAACATAAGTATTCTTTTGTTTTCAATGGCAACCGCAAGGAAATTATTGTGCTGCATGTATATATGTATATATATATATATATATATATATATATATATATATGTATTGTTTTTTTTTTTACTTTTATATGCATTCTAGAAAATAAATGGCTCCTGAGTCCTTATCTCTAGGCGTTGCAGAAATTGTGGCAAATATGTCCCCCTTTTCTGCCTTTCTGTCAGATTCACTTCCATTTATCATTAGTCTCCTTTACTGGTTTATGTACATGTTTATTTACTTAGATTTTTTTCTTTTAAATCCATTAATTTGTGTTTAAAAGCACATACAGTTCCAGTTGTGAGGATGATTATTTTTAATGTAAATATAAACTCGTTAAAATTTACAAGAACACTAGAATTTTTTTTTTTTTTTAAATGTAATGACATCTTTAGAAATATAAGTGTAGAATATGCCTTTTATATTGCATATATCTCATTAAGTAGCACCTGGTATTACACATTTGAATTGATTCATTTCAATCTATATCTGACCTGCTGGGTTATTGCATTGTTTTTTTCCATTAGTCTGTATCCTGAAAAATGCATTAACCAAGTGTCACTAATATGCCTTATTATAATATTATAATGCAAGTGGTTGGGAAAAACTGCCTTAACTGGTTGTTCACCTCACAATTTCGGTGCCACAGTGCAGTGTTTAGATTCTGTATAAAATAGCAGAAAACTCAAATTAAAGAAGCATGTTTTAGCGTGCATTTGTGATTACACAGCTCATTACATGTTAAAGTGCTCATATACTATTACAACCAGAGAGGAAAATTGCAAGGTTGCCATATTAGAAATTACAAGGTGGTTTTCATAAGGTCTTGCACCCGCTACATGGGGTTTGAACCTAGCAGCATACACTGAGAAACATTGCTGAAAATCATTTTAATCAGCATCTCTCTTCTGAATATAAAATTTGATGTATAGTAAAAGTATAAAATGGTGGTCATATTTACTAAAATGTCACAGATGCTGTGATAGAGATAGGTATTTAGTAGACTAAAGGTGCGAAGGACTGTGGTGGCAATTTGCCTCAATCTGAAATAGAGCATACCAAATATGGTGCACATCATATTCAATGTGATGCTTAGTGTAGTTGTGGGCACCTTGGTCATATTAGGTTCCCTAACAGTCTAGGGGAGAAGTAGGTCCTCTGAGCTTGCTGGGTCTTTTGGCCGGAGCCAGAAGATGAAGGGGTCCTCAAGCCCTCAAAATGGGGGTACCTGAAAGCTTCAATGGAGCGACAAGGAAGCACAGAATTATTTGAGGCCCCGGGCATGCTTAAAAAATAATCTAGGTTATCGATATCTCTTTGCTTTTGTACAAATGGATCAGTACAAAATAATTAAATTAAGTAACCCACAATTGCTAAAAAAAGGGAGAGAGTCTGAATATACAAGGAGGGAGATGGTGAAGTCCTAGATTGTTGGTGGCCCTAGTAGGATCAACTTGCTCACCACTGCCTTAGTGGTTAAGGAATCTACACCTTTGAACTATGTTTATTGGTCTATTCACTTGTCAGATGTGATTCTTGTGCTTGGAATGTCACCATTTATAAAGACACAACACAAGATATCTTCTGTGATGCATGATCATACAAGGGAAGGAGGAAGCACCGGCATTAAGCTCCTGACTATCTTCTAAAATTGTAAATGCATTTATTAACACCATTTTCTATGTCCCTTTTTTTTATTTGTATTATTATTTATATCTTTATTTATATCGCGCCCACATATTCTGTAGCGCTGTACAGGGGTTTAGTACATGGCAAAAAACAAACTTAACATCTTATAAGGAATGGAGGGCTATGTTTTTGAGCTTAGAATCAAATATACATAGAGCTCGTTTCCAAGGCACGGACACACTATTGAAAACTCGCAAACTTACAATATAATGGTTTAGGTGTGAAACAAGAGGGTGACAAATGCAAGATGGTGGTGTTAAAGCAATTTGTTTAGTCAAGTGGAGGTGTCTGTGTGTTGTACTGTAGATTGTGGGTGTAGGTGTTATTAGGCTGTGGAGTGTGCAGTTGTACATATTAAGGCTGAAAATGATAAGATTTTTTAAACAGGTGTGTTTTTAGTAATTTTTTAAAGGTTTATTTAGAACTGAGTCAGCACAGCATCTTACACCATCATGAATCTGATGTTACATATACAAATGTGACAAATAGAAATCTATTTGAATTTGCACCACATTTATTTTATCAACAAACAGTCTAGATAGTGTATGGTTAGTATAACATTTTTAAAGTTGCTTTAAACTTTCTTTAATGTTTACTTGTCTAATTTGCTTCTGAAAAGGTATTTTTAAGAAAATGTTTATTTTCTTCTAAAAAAAGAATATAAAATAAAATTTTGGGGAAAATAAGTTTTCCTGAAACTGAGTGTGAAAAACTCTCAAAATTCCTGCAAAATCCCTTTTTTGTTCCAATAACTTGTTTTGAAGGTTCAAGCAATAATGTTACTTTACTTTAACGTGCGTCACAAATACTAGTCTTATATCCTAGATACAGCCGCATTTATCAGATCCTCATTGTAAATTAATCCATGTCAGGCACATAAAATGTTATTTATTCATTTGAAGGTGTTGTTAAAAGAGCAGTGCAATAACTATACAATAAGTCAATAATTGTCTTGAAGTAATTAGAAGTAGTCTTATAAATCAGTTTAATGAGACAAAACTACAAATGCAAATACAATGACGGCCAGGAACTTAATATGCAGACTTAAGACAAAAGTCTACAGGAGAATCAGACAAGTGTTTACGGCTTAGTCCAATACTCTGATCCTTGGAGTGGAAGTGTATTACAATATTACATCCAATTTGAAATTGGTATTACAGATTTAAAGCAGTACAACTGCATTATACAATAGAATTTTTATATATAAATTAAAGCGAAGTTCAAATTTTTTTATTTGAAGAGGGTCTGTGTTGTTTCTCAAAAGAATAAAAAACTGGTTATATATTGTACTAGCCATTTTTTTCAAAATAAGTCTTGAGATATACCGTATTGGTCCGATTATAAGCCTCACCCGCATTTAAGCCGCACCCGTAAAGTTCAAGGGGAAAAAATAGAAAAAAGATAGTACTCAAATATAAGCCGCATCATAAAATTGGAGAGAAAAAGACTCTCAAAGTGATCAGCCATTGCAAGAAACAGGCTTTCTAATTAGCACTGTAGCTTTTTTTTTGCAGGTTACAGGCTTTACAGGATGTTAGAAGCACTAAAATCGTAAATCACTATTCAATACCGCAGTCTAAAGCACGAAAATCGACACCCTTAAATCAACAGTAATTTTGCGTTTGCGAATAGAAGCCGCACACGTAACAAGCAAAGTTCGCAAAACGGCAATGATTTTTTTACGGTCGCGAATATAAGCCGCACCCTTAACTCGCAAGCTCAAAAATCGGACCAATACGGTACACTCTATTTATGAATGCCATACTATGCTAGTTAGTTGCATAGCTTGTTGTACCCCTATGTTATCGTTCACTGCTTTATATTAAAGAGATTTCAAAAGATGTTTTTAGATTATGAAAAAAAGCCATGGTTAGTATTAGTACTTTAGTATCTGCATGCATAAATGTTTACATACCAATAGATTCAGTATATATATATATATATATATATATATATATATATATATATATATATATATATACATATCTTTCACTCTCTTACTCCCCCCTCTCTCTCCCTTTTATATATATATATATATATATATATATATATATATATATATATATATATAAATCTACATCAGTGGTTCCTAACTTAATTCTCCATTAACGCTCCATTTAATTTAAAACAATAATAAAATTATCAAACTATTGTCAAGACGAATAAAGTGAACTGTATCTATTCCATTATCGCATAGTACACACTAAGGCCCTCATTCAATTGCAATTTGGCCAATTGAATAGGGCTCTAAATAAGCACATAGCATATATTTTTTTAAGAAGTTTTTAGTTAGTGAAAATCTTGCTTTTTGATAGATGTTTACTAAATAAAAACTTCTTTAAAAAAATATGTTATGTGCTTATTTAGAGCTCTATTCAATTGGTCAAATCGCAATTGAATAAGGGCCTAATTGTTGAACAAGGTAGAAACAACAGTAGGTGCATACCTGCCACTATTTTAATTGGCCAATGAGTGACAAGGTTCTTGACAAATTATGCATCAGGTAGTGTTACATACATTGTGGACAATGTGTAAATTTAAGAGATAACAACAGGAAGGATTGGAGAAAATGGAACATGGCCAGGACTGGTTTTGATGTTATATTTGGGACTTTCCGTCAAAAGAGGGACAGGGGAATTTGGTATGAAAAAGGATTTCTCCTTCCTAAAGATCTAGAGTTGGGAAGAATTTTTTGTGGTATGCCAAGACCCTCAGCAATCGTAAAACGATGCATTAAAACATAGTAGCCACAAGTTTACATGATATATAAGAAGTGCAATTTGTTGCACTTTGTAAAATATAGGATTTAATAGAGTGTAAGATCTCGCTTTGGTGTGCTGCACGCAATTTTAAATATGATTTTGCACATGGTTAAACTCTTTTAAATGTTTAACTAAAAATAAGTAGAAATGATGTACATTTGTTATTTGAATCTACAAAAGCTTGGAAAACAACCTGTATTGATCAATTACCTGCCATACCAGGCACTTCATCATGCTTGCAAAAATTAGTTTTCTTACTATACAGCCTTTGGGTTTTAGAATACACCAGTTAAGAACTTTTCTCTGAAAGTAATGGTCTGTAACATAACATTTTACACACATTAGCCAGGCAATAGAATCTGTAGCTCGTAAAATATTGTGCTCGTGCTTAAAGGTGTTCTGCATCCTACATGGAAAATATTTTCAAATATATCACTTAGTGAGTCCACTTTGAGACCCTTTTTGAAGAATAAGCTGAAGGATTAATTGTTCTAAAGGAATGATTTTGGCAACCTTTGTTTCCCATCCTTTTCCACAGATATGTAAAACAGTTGAAAGTTATTATGATGATCCTTTATTTGTAACTCGACAAAATATTTTATAAAGCTATACAAGGGTTAAGTATAAGTCAAAAACAATTTTAACACATTGCAAAAGAATGGAGGGCCCTGCTATTGAGTTGAAAATCAAAAGTACATAGTTACATAGGGCCTCATTCTATTATCGGCCGTAAATCGGCCGTAAGGCTGCGATTCCTTGCAGGGGTTCAGTTAACTCGCGATTCTATTATACGGCCCCGCAAGGATCTCCTCTTACGGCCGGCCGCATATCTTGGAACCGGCCGTAAGCTCTGAAATCTAAAAATTCAAAAATAAATTCAAGCCTGCACTGTACAGCTCTGTAAATGCTAGGGGTCATATTGGGGGACATGAGGATTAAAAGGAACCCACTCTCAAGCTTGCACATCTGCCCAAACCCGAGTTCAAATTAACTGTTTATTTTCCGGCTGCGGCGTGGGCGGGTCTGAAGTGCTCCAAGCACTCTGGACTTTTTACATGGATATTTTACGGATATTAAAAATAAAATATTTTACGGATTTGAGTACAGGATAATTATGTGCTATTTGTTCTAACACCTAAAATCCCTTTATAGTCTTCTAAAAGTGCAGGATGGCTTTATTTGGGCTATTTTATGTGCTTAATTGGTGCTAGCGAGACCTCTTTCCTGCAAGTAAGCTGCGGCTCGCTTTTAGCCTTGCAGAGAGGTTTCCCTGAGGAATTGAATTGCAAAACTCTTGCGGCCGTTTTAGATCAAAGGCTTTCCTCTGACACGAGCGGCCGCAAGAGATAGCAAGGCACCGGCCGCAAGCCTGCAGGAGCCTCCGGCCGTAAGGGAATAGAATAGCCGAATAGCTTGCGGCCGGTCCCCTGCGGCCCCGCAACGGCTGCGGCCGCTAATAGAATGAGGCCCATAGTATTTAAGGTTGAAAAAAGACTTTCAGTCCATCAAGTTCAACCTTTTAAGATCTCCTCTGATCTGCAATATGGATTAATTATTAATCAATTATTTATTTATTTATTTTTATTTTTTTAATTTGTTTTTAAATTATTAATTAATCCAGAGGAAGGAAAACAAAAAAAACAAGCGAACCAATCGTCTCAAAGGGAATTTAAAAAAATGAATTCCTTCCTGACCCCAGATACTGGTGATTGGATTTCTCCCTGGATCAATGCTGTCTCTCTAATTATCCATGATAACCCTGAATTCCCTTTTTAATTTTAAATAAATCCAGTCCCCTTTTAAAGTTATCTATCGAATCTGCTGTCACCACCTCCTCTGGTAGAGAATTCCACAGATTAACCACCCTTACTGTGAAGAACCCTTTTCTTTCTTTAAGGTGGAATCTTTTTACTTCTAACCTCAAGGGATGTCCTCTTGTCAGTTGAAAACCTCTTGGCACAAAAAGCTCCCTTGACAAATCTTTATACTGACCCTGGATGTATTTATATAAGGTAATCATATCTCCTCTTGGACACCTTTTTTCTAGAGAAAATACGTTTAATTTGGTTAGTCTTTCTTTATAACTTAGCCCCTCCATTCCCCTTATTAGTTTTTTTGCCTTTCTTTGTACCTTTTCCAGCTCTAAAATGTCCTTTCTATGAAGTGGTGCCCAAAATTGTACTCCATATTCCAAATGAGGGCGTACTAGAGATTTGTATAGTGGCAGAATTAAATTTGCTTCCCTTGCTTCTATACCCTTCTTAATACATGCTAATATTTTATTTGCCTTTGCAGCTGCTGCTTCGCTTTGAGCACTGTTACCTAGGTGGTTGTCCAGAAGCACTACCAAATCCCTTTCCATATCTGATAAACCTAGATTTGCTCCATTAAGATTATAAATTTCATGGCTATTTTTCCTTCCCAGATGCATAACTTTACATTTATTCGTATTAAATCTAATCTGCCATTTAGATGCCCAATCACTCAATTGTATGTAAATCCCTTTGGAGGGAAAGCACATCATTATCTGATTTAATTACCTTGCACAACTTCGTGCCATCAGCGAAAATGGAGACACCACACTTTAATCCTACCTCTAAGTCATTAATAAATATGTTAAAAAGTAGAGGACCTAATACTGAACCCTGAGGAACCCCACTTACCACATTAGTCCAATCGGAGTATGTTCCATTTACAACAACCCTTTGCTTTCTGCCTTTTAGCCAGCTCTCAATCCATAAGCAGATATTTACTGCAATCCCTGTATCCCTTTCGTTTGCTCAATAGCCTCCCATGTGGTACTGTATCAAAAGCCTTTGCAAAATCCAAAAAGACTGCATCCACTGAGTTGCCTTTATCCAGGTTCCTACTAACCTCCTCATAGATAATTAGATTTGTTTGACATGACCTATCCCTCATAAATCCATGTTGACTACTTATAATCCTGTACAAATAGATATATTCTTGTATATTATCCCTTATTAACCCTTCTAAAAGCTTCCCCACTACAGAAGTGAGGCTCACTGGTCTATAATTCCCCGGATTTGCTCTTGCTCCCTTTTTAAATATAGGTATCACATCAGCTTTTCTCCAGTCATCTGGTAGAGACCCTGTGTTGAGTGAATCTTGAAAAATGTAATATAATGGTTTGGCTATTACAGAACCCAGTTCCCTCAGTACCCGTGGATGTATTCCATCAGGACCCGGGGCTTTATTAACATTTATTTTTTCCAACCTCTTTTCGATTACTTCCTGTGTTAACCAATTCATTGGCAAAGGTAGTGTAGCCCCATTATGTTGCAGTGTCCCAACCACTGGTACCTCCCTTGTGTATACCGAAGGAAAGAACCTATTTAGCTCATCCGCCTTTTCCTGGTCAGTAATTATCAGACGACCTGTGTCACATTCTAATGTTCCTATAGCTTCCTTCCTGGCCTTCTTCCCATTAATATACTTAAAACATATTCTATGCAGTTTATATTATATTAATAATTAGCAATATAACCTGTTACTCTATGAAAGCAGTAAAATATAGTATAACAATTTATATAGCAGTTAGAGTATAGAAGTATATATTGAAGCAATGTGTATCAAAGTTGGCTATATTGTATCTGAGATTGCAAGCTAAGTAACCTTTGTATTTAGGTATTGGCAAAATATTATTTGGTTACTGGTCTTACATCAAAATTGATTACATTTAATTTAATGTATTAAATTGGTCAATTCAATCAATAATGATGTAAGACAGTTGCGTTGATTGTGTGATACAAGACTATATATGTTGAGTATTGCTAAGTATGGTTTGCTGTACAGGTGTTTTTAATAATTGGTTTTGTAACAGAGTTAAATGGTTACATTATTGAATAAAGTCAATCAGACTGTTGTAGGGAAAATGGGCACAGATTTAAATATATTGCTTAACACCTACAGTCCAGGATACAGGTGCTAATGAGTCTTGGTTCTGTGACCACTCCCAAAATGATAACAGAAGGATTGTGATATATTGGCCTAATTTTAACTCTACTACAAATTATAAAGTTAAGCCAGTTTGTACATACCATATATAGAATTTCAGAGTAACACCTCTCATTTTTAGGATTTCTTCTCAAGATAATCTGAAGAAATCCCTCTTTGTGTTATTGGTTTATTAGAAAGAGTTGTGGAGAATATAATTAGATAGAGCGATATTGGAAGATATTTTAGGGAAGATATGAAGGGGGCATAGGTTTATGCCACAAAATGACAGTCAGAGATTGTTACCAGAACAGGACTGTCAGATAAGACAGAAAAGACAGCCAGAAAATAGTACAGAAGAAAATACCCAGGGAAGGAACCAGGGAAGGAATTAAAGGCCAGGGAAGAGACAAAAGACCGGGAAAACCCCAAACCTTATCTCTCTCTGATAAACTATTTCTTCTCTATCATCACAAGGTTGGTTTCCACTAATCACAAATAGTTACTCCCTGTTTGCATGTATATCTATAAATTTGAATGTATTGATAAATATGTTGTGTATATCTGTTTCTATCCGCTTGAGAGCGCTCTGGTACAAAATATGAAACTGGATTAATATTAATATGTGTCACCTCCTCCCATATTGTCTGCTAAGTATTTTTGGTTAATAGACTACTATTGTGCCTTTATCTTAACACTTGCTTGATAATAATTATTTGGTATAATAGAGTATTGAAGTGAGATGCGTATGTTTCAGAACTTGCTATCTTGAGACCTTAGCAATGTTTCATCTTGAGGATTCTATCTTACCCATGTGAAAATATCCAAAACTTGATCAAGTCTTACCAGTATTTGTTTACTAGACACAGAAATGTTAATTGTACAAAGGAAAAGGATTTAACCCCTCACATATTTGAAGAGTATACCATAAACATGTCAGTGTTTACAGTGGTAGTAGCAAGACCAATGGACAACCATATAATGTAAATAATAGATGGATATAACCTCTTTCTTTTACCCGACGAAATGCATGACAATATATATATATATATATATATATATATATATATATATATATATACTGTTTCACATACATCAATGTATTGTATTGTTTATTTTGTAAGATCTGCTGCCACAGTTAGCACATTTCCAGAACCAGACATCATGCTTCAGAATAGATTCCCCAGGCTGCAGATTGTGATTAGTAAATGAGACAGCACATTTGATTACATCTGCTTTGCACTTCCAATGCTTAATTCTTTCTGTTATCTACCAAAGATGTGTGCCAGATCCTTACACATCCAGCTGATGATTTTGATGACCAGGTTTGCCCGTCTGTCAGTTTCTTTACTTCTATTTTTATAGTAGATAGATATGCATTTGACTAAGTTTGTGCTGTATTTAGTAATACACTTAGTGGAACATTGAGTGCTGTGCTGGATCTATAGCACTCCAATTATATACTTCTGTATATAAGAAGGAAATTGCTGTTCTTCTAACCACATTTAATCCATTACTTATCCTCCTCTATCTAAAGAAAAGTAGTATTACCTTGGAAAGAACAAAAATGGGGATTAAAAGGTTTTCATGGAAAGCCTCACAGTTTTAATTAAATTGTCTAAAAAATTAGGCAAACTTGGAGAGTGCTTAGAGCTGTTAGAAAGAAAAAAGAGATCAAGCAGACTAGCTTGTCTCAGGAAGAGATACAACTGATATTGCAACTGTGTGTATGTATACACACACTCATATATATATATATATATATATATATATATATATATATATATATATATATATATATATATATATGTATGTAGCTTCAAACTGTCTTTTAAAGTACAAGTGTTGTCTAGTCCATATTCTACAGATCATTTTTCTGTCAGCACACAATTTTATTACTTAAAGGAACACTGTACCATATTTATAGCATGAACTCAACTTTATATTGTGCAAAATGTCTAACAAATTATAGTAAATAAATATAGCATTTAATTTGGAAGTATTGTATTACATTTTGCTTTAATGATTACAGATATTTTGTATTTGTTTCCAATTAACCTAGAAGCCTGGGAGGCACTGTATGTTGGAAACTGCTTAACATCTTTTTGTACATTCAAACGTCAACACTATTGTACTTTTTATTTCCAGTATTCTGTAAAGTGTGTGTCGGGGGGGGGGGGGGGGGGGCACTATCACTGTTTTGCCAATCATAAACTAAATGATGTTGTGGTAAATAGCCTTGCTAACAAAAATATCTAAGGCACAAGCTAGGAACCAGTCCCACACTGATGAGATCCATTTTAAGACTGGAATAGCTGTCTGTGAATAGGCCTCCTAGCTTGTGCATAATCCATCCTATGCTGTGCTTTAAAACTGTGTTATACAGCGAACCTATGTCTAAAAGGAGCTATGTATGTAGTGGTATTTGGATTAAAGAGTGAAAATGCATTGTTGACTCATTTACATGTCTGCCCAGTTTCCCAGAGTACAGTGCAATAATTGTATTTCTTGACATTTTGAGCAGGACATACTTTTTTTTAAAACTTATTGTTAGACATTCAGATGTTAACACAAATATACTATTTATTTCATGTATTCTTTACAGTGGAGGGCTTCTATCACCATTTTCCCCACTAAAGCTAAATGATGTTATTTGTAACTGAAAATTAAACTTTAATAAAAAAAAACTCTGCTAGGTAGTTTAAAATTGTGCTAACCTTTAACTAGCCTATGACGATTGTATGTGTTGCATAAAGATATTGTTTAGTGGAAATAAGCACTGATCTTTAAATGCCCACATAACATTTTTGCCAGGCCATTCCCAATAGCATCAGAATCTGGTATCAAAATAGCAATAATCATCAATACAGGGCTGGCATCTGGTATTTACGAAGGAAAGATCTTGGATACATGGAAGCTGAATTGCACGTACTCTGGTGTTGCTATATGTTATTTCCATTCCATTGCATTTTTTGCATTTCATTACAGTCTTCATATCATGACTGATGTCATTCTGGATATCTCAATCAGTTGATTTATGTCTGTTTTCCACTTTTTGTTTTTAGTAGACAACATTTGTGCTTTTATACCTTGACAATCCTATGATTATCAGCATATCCTGTATTTACTGGATTATCAATCTATTCTGATATATGAGGGTTGTTTATTACTGTTATTGTTATTTATGATTATTGCTATTTTGATACCAGATTCTGGTGCTATTGGGAATGGCCTGGCAATAATGTTCTTTGGGCATTTAAAGATCAGTGCTTATTTCCACTAAAAAATATCTTTACACATACAATCGTCATAGGCTAGTTAAAGGTTAGCACAATTTTAAACTACCTAGCAGTGTTTTTTCCATATTAGAAATATTCAATTAAATTTAAATTTTTAAAATTTAAATGTGGTGTTAAGTACCAATAGGGTATTATAGAAACATGTCATATTCTTTTTCTTATTTGTAACTGAGCTTGAAAAAAATACCCTTTTTGATTTTCTCTAAACCTTCTAATATGTGGAAGGCAGACAAAAAAAAAAAAAAAACTAAAATATTGCCAATTGTCTAAAAAAAAGAAAATCCTTCCTGTCCCCAAATACTGGAAATCAGATTATTATCTGGATCAATACTCTTCCTTCTCTAGTCATGCAGGGTAACACTGAATGCCCTTTGCATTCAAAAATATCAAATTGGCTGTCACAACCTCCATGATAGAGAATTGGGCAGTTTAACTAAATAACTTTTGTTTTTCTTTAAAGTAGAATGTTTTCTTTCTTGGAACCTCTCATCAGTTGACAATTTATTGGTATAAAAAATTCACTTAACAAAGCCATATATTGAGACTGGATATATTTATATAAGGTCATCATATCCCCTCGCGCATTTTTTCTAGAGACAATAAGTTTAATTTGGTTAGTATTTGTTGCCCTTCTCTGTACCTTTTTAGGTTTTAAAATTTTCGTTTTATGAAGTGGTGCCCCAAATTGTACTCCATATTCTAAATCTGTGCGTACTAGGGATTTATATATTGTCAGAATTATATTGCCTTCACTTGCTACTATACCCTTGTTAATGCATGCTAATATTGGACTTGCCTTTGCAGATGTTGCTTGGCATTGAGCACTGTTTCCACAGTGGTTATCCCCTAGAACTCCTAAATCCCTTTCTATCTCTAATACCACTATATTTTCTCCTTCCCAAATGTATAACTGAAGATGTATTTGTGTTAAATATCATCTGCCATTTACGTGCCTATTCTTCTATTTTATGTAAGTCTATTTGGAGGGAAAGCACATCATTTTCTGATTCAACTACCTTGCACAACTTAGAAGTAGGCCTGGAAAGTACTGTGTCCATTTTTGCTGATGCCATTAAAACATTAATATGTTGTTAAAAAGGAGAGTACCTTGTACTGAACCATGAGGAGACCAACTTACCACATTAGTCCAATCTGAGTATGTTTAATTTACAACAACCTTTTTACTCCATTATTGATCTTTACGTCATGGTTAAGCCACATGGGATGTGATTTACTCATTTTACTTTTAGTTCCACATGGTATATACTGATATGTGTGTATATTTACTAAGGCTTTAAATGTTGTCTATTTGTTTTCAGTATTTTTACGTGCCAGTTCTTTTTCACAGTCTATACATTGCTGACCACTAACATTTAAAAATTAAGAGTTTTGTTGGCCCCTTATAACTTTGTTTTTGTTTTTTAAACTCTACATCAAATGAGCCTGTGATCTCCCAAGGCTTTCCCTATTTCAATATTTGAAATGACCTTAATATTATTTGTGAAGACTATTCCAAGATTTCTAGTAGGTTCTTGTATAACCTGGGCCAGACAATGATCCCTGAGTGTACTCAAGAACCTGCTCGCCTTAGCTGAGCTGCTGGTCTCGTTTATCCAGTTTATTTCAGGGTAATAATAATCTCCCATTATTAGAACTTGCCCATGCTTAGCTGCATTTCCAATCTGTAACAATAATTGTAATTCCTTACTTTCACTTATATTTAAGGGTTTATAGAATGTTCCTACCAATATTCTTTTAGGACTTGTTTCTCCGCTAATTAACTCAACCCACAACAATTAACAACATTTCAAGCTTAACATACACAACACACATTTCTCCTTTTCTTGTACCATTGTCCCATATTTTTCCTAAATAGGTTATAACCTTCCAAATTAACTATTCAGCAATGAAAATTGTCCCACCAGTAAAGTCTATCATACTATTATTAATAATGTTAATATCTCTAGCTTGCCCATTTTCCCTGGCAAGCTTCTTGCATTCGTGAGGTTAAACTTTAGGTTGTTCTGTCTATGCAGGTTTGAAGTGCTTGCCACTGTATTTGAGTTACTTACCATTACCTCCATATCGACTATACTAACCCTCCCCCGTTTCCTTCTCATGAGTAGTCATTTCACCCCTTACCCCCTCTACACTTTCTACCCCATTATTTCTATTTTGTCCCTCCCCCTACCTACTAGTTTAAAAACTCCTCCAGCCTTCCCACCATCCTTTCCTTTAGCATACTAGCTCCCTTGTCATTAAGGTGCAATCCATCACTGCTATAGAGATTGTGCCCAAGAGAAAACTCAGCCCAATGCCCCCAATCCCACCTTTCTGCACTACTTCTTTAGCCACACATTAACCTCCCTAAGCTCCTTCTATCTCTCTGGGCTAGCAACTGGCACTGGTAGTATCTCATAAAAAATGCTACCTTGGAGGTCCTTGCCCTAAGCTTGTTCCCTAGTCCCATAAAATATGTTTTACTTTAACATTGGTACCAAAATGTACCATGTGCGTGTATGCATAATCATATATGAAACATATATACAGTGCAGGTGCTAGTAATGTGAAAAATATCTTAATGTATCTTGTAGTGAAATGGTATGTCCCTGGCAAAGTCTAAGGATGAAACATGCTGGATTTTATGTATTTTAATGCATTTTTTGGTACTGTTTTACTATGTGTCTATATTAATAGACAAATATATATAATATTAAGGTGCCAAGATTGGATGTTTCTGATAGCCACAGAGAGAGACCATTGATAGAGAAGTAAAGAGGAAACGGAAGGTCCCTAGGATTTTCTATCTCTCTATCTATCTATCTATCTATATTCATTTATATATATATATATATATATATACAGCTTAAACACAAACAAAATATGAATGATTTGTACATGACTTTTTAACCTCCAATACTATGTAACTAATTTAGTGGTTTGTTCCCTTTAAGGATCAAGCTTTTACTCTGGAAGTGGTTTGGATAATATACGTTATAGCATTTCATATAGTTAGACTGTGCCAAACACATCAGTGCATCAGTGGTTAGAGATCCGAGGTGACAAAACCTGATGACTTCAGCATGTTGAAATTATGTATGACAACTTGTAAAACATTTTTAATGAAATGCAGTTATCAGTTTGTCCACACTTTTATGGTCTATTTAGTATTCTTAAGTGCATGCATGAATGTCTCATATATTATTTATAGAGCCCGGTTTGCAGTGAAATGTAGCTTAAATATTTCTGTAAACTTCAAATCCTATTCACTAATGGTAATTTCTCAAAAGCAAAAGCTAACCTAGAGTCAAAAGACAGTAATTATGTTTGAGGGTCACAAACAAGCAGTTTCATTAAAACAATTTCCAAGCCAAAAAACAGATGACAACCCATTCATGTGAAGGAACCATATTTAAAAGATGAATGTAACAACATACATATAAGCTTTAAAACTTCTAAGGGCATATTTAGGCAGGAAAATGGCACAAAGCCAGTTTTAAATACAATATTTTTTGCTCTGATGGTCCATGGAAGCACCCATGCTATGCTGATGAAGGTTGTATGTGTGTTAGGGCATTTGCATTTATTAAAGTTAGATGTCTGCTTCTATACTTTGGGGCGGAGTAATTGGTATCAAGTTAAATGATTACTAATAAATCCTCCTTACCCTTACCCTCTTCCTTCCTGCTCCACACACCAATCAACTTTCAGCCATCAAGAGGTGATGATACAAATGGCATTTTCTATACATAAACAGTCTTTAAAAATACGATTTTCTCTACAAATTATTTTGTTATCTTACACAGCTACTAATGTTGTTCATTTATTTAAATATTTCATAAATAAGTGCAGTTTTTCTTGAACTACATTGTTTCTTTAAAACAATTTACAAGCCAAAACACATAATACAATCCATACATGTGAAGGGACCATTGTAAATTAAATCACTTTGAATGACGTGGTGTTATGTAGTAGCTAATTAAAGTGTAATTAAAATGTAATTAAAGACCACTATATTATTATGCCCGTGTTTTTATTATGGATGAGATACATTCCTAACAATGTCTTTAGGCCGATTTCCTTTTTTACTTGTATCCCTGATGAAGAATAACAATAACAATAACAATACTGTAATTGCTCATTTGTGGTAATAATAATACAGTGTAATACTGAAATAATAATAATGATACCCCTGTACTTTAATAATAAGTTACAGAAACTATTGTGCTCTCTTTTAATTCAAAACAAACAGAGCATGAAAAAAATCTCATACAAAAAGCCTTGGGAGCCGGTTCTTACAGTAAGTATGAGTTGCTTGTAACCTGGGGACCTCCTGTCAAGGAAAATTTAGAAGATGCTGTTTGGGCAATGTATTGTTGTAGCAAAAAGCATACCCACAAACCACATTTTACTCCAAACCCAGTCATGATAACAAAAAATAGTGTCCTCAAATAATTTTCTTATTATCAGATTGTATTTAAACAAAACGTGCATCAGCAAAAAAAAACATTTAAAATGGCTGCTGCTGTCTGTCTGACTGAACAGAAAGTGAACAAAACACTGCTTATATAGTAATTACATACAGAGAATGGTAAATCCCAATATTACCCTTCTAGGAAAATTAGACATTCCCACCAATAGCTAATAAAATATTATTTAAATAAGGTGATCCAATAAAATATAAAACATGTGTTTAGCACGCATTAAGAATGCCTGGTACGTCACACTAGATGTGCAAAACATACTCTTATTTGTTATCTCTGCGCATAGGTCAAGAGTTGGCCTTGTGTACTACCGAAATATATATTGTTTAGGCTACATAATAGTTGATTATCTCCCGAGAACAATTTATTATGGGAAGAAGGACGTGTTTATAGTTATAGCATAAAAAACAATGATTTAAAGTAAAAGGTATAATTAACTGTTTCATACCTCACGGCCTATAATGAAAAAAACAATACTGTTTCAGAGCTAAAATTCACAAGTGCTGCAAAAAGTGATAAATGCTATATATATATATATATATATATATATATATATATATATATATATATACACTAAATAATGTATAGATATTTGTATTCTCCACAACAGTATTTGATAGGACATCTGTTGTTTTAAGAAATAACCATGTGTCCAGATGTACTAAAGAGTAATGATTTGGAGAACCATTCATTTTTTTTTTGTCCTTCTAAGATCTTACATTCTCAACAGTTCTCCAATAGATTACTATTTAGTCAGGGGCGAGGCTCCTATAACAATGCTTATTCAACCCTCCTCATGAAGGCCACCCTCAAGAATCTTAGGGCCCAATAAAAGGGTCCTCAAACCCGACACTCATCCATTTTCATCTCCTATTTTTATCTCGGCCTTTTAGTAAAGAAATATATTTTCCTTGTACATCTATTGTATATATATATATATATATATATATATATATAAATAAAATATAACAGGCATCTAACCACGAAAAATAATTGTCTGCCTTCATCAGCAAAGAAGTATCCACCCCCCCCCCCCCCCCCCCCCCCCCTGTCAGTTGCCTTGCTTCTCATCCTTTACTGTAAAGATTTGTACATTGCATTGCATCCAGAGGGAGTAGTAGGGAGAAATGCAATTAGGTAAGTGAAAAATAATAGGAACTTGCATCAGGCTATTTTGGGAATAAATTAAGGGAAGACAGTAGAGGTTCCAGATGTTGTATTGCTTAAAATTATAGGTGATATTAATTATTGTATCAAGTGGATAATATTAACATATAGCATTGTCTTACAGTAAACCTACATTGAAGTTTGCATTATTATTTGTCAACCAGCTTGTGATTGGCTAGTACATCTAGTACTATAGACACATTGGGCCATATTCATTTGAGCTTTCGGGCGATCCGGGAGCCCGCAAGTGAGGTCGCAATTTAATTTGGCTTCCGAGTTACGTCCTTGAGAAAATGGCAATTGTTAAACTTGTAACTTACAGCCTCCAGAAGCCTTTGATCTTTCACTTTCGTAAGGCTAAAATCACAAATCGCTATTCAATTGCTGAATTTCCCCAAGCCCACAAATGTTTTCACACCATAAACGGCAAATGAATGAGAAAATCCTACGAGTACAAGGCGGTTAAACACCTATACGTAGCACTGTAAATGCAAATCAAAAATCAATACTGCACTGTAAATAACTAGGGAAAGTGATGACAGACATTAGAATTGATTGCACGACAGTCTCAAACCCGCAAATACATATCAGGCCACCCATATGGACTAGAACAGTACTGGCATTCAGTTTCATAATTCTTTGTTTTTTTGTTTTGCAAGTCTGATTGCATATCGGACCCCCAAACCTAATTGATTGACATGTAACCTCCATATTTTACTGCCATAATAATGACAGTCTCATTTTCTATTTGCTGATTCGAAATGGGAGGTTACAGGTTCGCTTAATTGATCATGTTCCCGCCCTGATCTGCTACGTACCAGTGCATGGTTTAATGTTTTGCCTTTGGGCCCGTAACTTGAGGCCTTGAGCAATTGAATAGCATCGCAATCGGAGACAAACGGCAACACACTCGCAGACATATGGCCGTCTACGATCGAGTTGCAGGCTTCAAATTGAATCTGGCCCAGAGTATGCATGAACTTCAGGGGCGGACCTTGCCAGGGACTGTCTGGAAGATTTGAATGAATAAAATCAGAGCTTTTAAGCACTTGTTAATAAAATAATGTTTAAATATGCAAATAAACGTAGGTAGTTTCTTTTAATATTTAAATCAGAGAACCTTCCATATCCCTTTAAGAGTTTGCGGAGGCCCATTCAGATGTGCTACTTTCTTGACCAAGTACCATTCCTTGTTCATCTTGCTACATCCTCATTCAAGAATTAGCACGTGGTATCTTTGTTAAAGAATATGTGTGTATATGTGTATATTCAGTCTGTCATAATGTTTTGGATATACTTACACAGAGAAATGTAACTACGTATAGACAGTTTTGTGTACATTGTTAAATGACTCTGTGTTTCTACATCTGCAAATATGTTGCCTGGGCATTATTAGTCAAGGTCGATATACATTATTACATTATTACCCTTTGCTGTTCTTTCTATGTGCTTGCTAAATAGCCATGTTGCATACTTTAAGAATTGCTCTCTAAATGTTGTAACCCTTTCAAGCTAATACATGTTTTCTAAATTAATAGTATTTTCTTTTTAATTTGCAGGCTTTCCCGTGCATTTCCACCGGAATTTATGGTAAGTAAAAACTTTTCATTTTGCATTTGAGTGTTGTATTAATATTGATTACACAATGTGTAGCCAGTTCCTTGTCTCCTTATCACATTAATTTTACTCTGGATTTCAGAAATGTCCATTCCTCATCATCTACTTGTTTTATAATAATTGTAGTACATAAAATATACATTACTTTGTGATTTATTTGCCCCCCCCATCCCAGTTACTCCTCCTCCTCCCCCTTGCTATGTCCCCATCCAAAAATTACCATACAGATAGATAATAACATTACAGTATGTGTTTATGTGTATATAAATATACAGTATATCAGAATATGTAAGCAGAAAGAAATGTCGCTATATTTGCACACATTATACAGTATCTTAGCACAGCATGTGCAACGTTAAGTAGCCTGCTACCTCCTGAAATGTGACGCACTAAGCTACTCAGCCCCTTTTGGATCGCTACCTTGTTAGTGGTAAAGGGCTTGTGTACCTCAATGAATCAGTGAGCTAAACCATGTACGGGCACCCAAGATGGGCAGGTCAGCAGGTAGGTCGGAAAAATTGTGGTCCACTTGAAAAGGAACTGACAACCCACTCCAGTATCTTTGCAAAGAAAACCTTAATGGTCATGGAGAGGCAGACATGCCTGAACAACAACAAAGCTACGCAGTGATTTATTAAGGTATTATGCTGCCCTTCGCACACCTGTATACACACATCCCTTACTTATGTTATTCACCTGACTCCCCTTACCCTGTTCCTGTCTCAGCTATATCTATTTTGTACTGTTTTTCTTTTATCCCATTTCATACATAGGAAAAAATCTAGCCCTAGCTAATTGTGTGCTGCCCTCATGAATGTGTCTCTCTAGGCAAGGGCCCAGTTAGCCTCTGCATACATGCACCAATGAGCCTATACAAGGGAGCAATTATAATAACTCTAAAACAGATAGAAGCACCAGGATCTTCAGTGATGTTATTTGCTAATAAATTGTCCTTAAAAACTGTGTTAAAAATGTATGAAGTGTAGTGGCTATATGGCTCATTCATGTGCTTTTGTTTTAAAAGATTAGTTTTTTTGCTATGCAGATGTTACATATTTAGTTCATATTTAGGTTCTAAATATTACTAACTTAAAAGTAAAATATCATTTAAAAGCCAGTCTAGTGCGATAACAACATGGGCTATGTGTTTTAATTAGGCAAGGATTTTTACTAAAATCCCTATTCAATTGTTAAGAAAAGTAATATACATTATTATACTTACTTTCAAACATCAACTTGTCAACCTACAGGTTAGCTTCTTGTCTCCACCCCTTATGAGGTCATCAAGAGGAGGGAACAACTCTGACTTGGGTCTGTCTAAATCAGGGGTCGTGAACCTTTTAATACCAACCTCCCATTTTTGATGGTAACATTTCCTTACCACCCACTGGTGCCGCAGTAACTTACTTTACCCTCTATCATTTCTGGTTACATAAATCCTATGACCCAAGCTATGTATCGCCCTGTACTTACTAGATAGTGATCCGGTCCTGCTGTCCCTGGGCTTTCTCACCAGCTCTACAACCAGCAATGCGCAGTGCTGCAGGTCTCAGGTGTGTGACATCACTTGTCAGCGACGCCACCTAGCCATTACCCCACCATAAAAGCTTGAATCGGCCACTAGTGGGCAGTAGGGACCAGATTGACTATCACTGTTCTAAATGATCAGACACAATCTTTTGTTTGTGCCAAGTTAAACCAATGTATCACACCTCCAGCCAACTGAAAACATTTGCTCCTGTCTCAGTTGTGCATCATTCACTCTTTTTTCAGTATAATTGAAAGCTAGGCCTTATAAGAGTTGTACTCAGGTTACAATATATACAAAGGGCCTCATTCAATTGTGATTTGGCCAATTGAATAGGGCTCTATATAAGCACAGAGCATTTTTTTTACAGAAGTTTTTAGTTAGTGAAGACCTTGCTTTTGTATAGAAGTTTATTAAATAAAAACTTTTGTAAAAAAAATATGCTGTGTGCTTATATAGAGCCCTATTCAATTAGCTAAATCGCAATTGAATGAGGCCCATAGTCTTTGATGCCAGTAGAATCTCGGACCATCAATTCTGCTACATTGTATTGGTTCTACTCTGTCCCGTGTATAACCTACAACCCTATGACAAGCATGTTTGCGGTCATGTTTGATGACATTTGACGGTTGTAGTCAGTAGCCAACGGCAATAGCGGCTCATAATTATATTCAGCCTTATTAAATTGTGATTCAGCAAATTTAAAAAGGCTCTAAATAAGCAGCGAGCATATTTTTTTTACAGAAGTTTTTAGTTGGTGAAGACCTTGCTGTTGGATAGAAGTTCACTAACTAAAAACTTCTGTAAAAAAATATGCTCTGTGCTTATATAGATCCCTTTTAAATTTGCCGAATCGCAATTTAATAAGGCTGATTGTGTAAATGGATCACTGTAGTTCTATATATGAAATATACTTTTTTGAAGATCTACACTTAGTAAAAGCAAGATTGTATTAGAATGTAAAAAAGCACAGCTTGTAATTTATTACTTTTATATGCAATTATACTGCAATCCATTTTGATTTCTGCTGATTAATTTCCTGTGCTGGGAGCAGACTTTTAAAGCAGAGCATGGTAATGTAGCAGCTAAAAAATGCTGGTGCTTTCATTAGGACTAATTGAAATCACTGCTTTACAAGGATAGATCCTACCAAGAAAGCGGCGGACCTAATTACCTAAGCAAAGATAATGGAACCCTGCAGAAAAAAATGATTGCATATTAAAATGTACTTTCTTTCTAAAAATATTTTTCCCTTTAATGACCATACAAGCGAGAATTCAAGAAATTGGTGGTTAAGGCATGAATTAGATAAACTAGGTTCCTGGAAAAACAACAACCAAATTATCTCTTTTGATCAACTTAAAATGTGACATTCCTTTAAAGGAGCATTACAATTACTGCAAGATCAAACACTTAGGCCCACATTAAATTCCAAGCCAGTAACCCCAACGTGAAGCCCATAATGGCTGCCTGCTTGAAATTTGGCCGAGTTACAGTGCTATTAAATTAGAAGGGCTTCGAGCCACGAGCTGGAGACGCAAAACCGTAAACCATCTGTCGGCCGGCAGCTTTGATGGCTAGATTGTAATCAATTAAGCAAGCCCGTAGTTACGGGTTTAGATGGAAACAGAGATCGTCAGCATTGCTCCACAGGAAAATGGAGGATGGATTTCAAAGTCCTTTGCGGTTCAATTACGATCTACGAGAGAACCCACATTCCATTCAAAATGCAATATTAATAAAGCCGCAAATATGATATTCTATCACATTGCGAGTTACAGTATATGTATTAACACATTGATTGCCAGGATGTCTTAACCCGCAAGTCATCTGCGGGCTGGGTTATGGGGCTAATTTAATAGCAAAACAGCCTAAGATCTACTTTACGGGCTACGTTTTAACACATAGCCCGAATTTAATGTGGCTGTTAATTTCCAGAAGGATCAAGAGATGTGGTACTCCACAACCCAGTTCATTCCCTCTTATATGCAATAATGTTCCACTAACTAAAGGAGTTTTAAGTTCCTTGAATATAATTATAAATTCCCCTCCTGTAAGCATTAAGCCAACTTTTACGAACAATTGGGGAAAAGACATGGGTACGCAGTGGGACACCCTGGATTGGGGAAAAAAATTCTTAAACCTAATTAGGTCCTTGGAATTATAGTCTACAGAAGACATTTATTAAAACTCTTCATAGAGCCTACTATACCCCAGTTAAACTGAACAAAATAAACCCCCAAATCTCACCTCTTTGTTATAGGCATTGCTTAACCCAGGCCCGTTTTTCCACTTGTGGTGGGAATGTACAGTAGTACAGTCATTATGGGCTGAAGTAATAGAGCTAGCCTCTTGAGTCCTGTAAATCACTATACCTCCCACAATCGAAATATGCCTACTAGGCAAAATCAATCCCTTGATATCTAGAAAACAAAACAAATAACAAAACCTAATGATATCAACGAAAAGCCACATAGCCCAAAAATGTTAAACATTCAAGAAGTAATCAACAAGTTAAATACCATAATGATTGATGACAGTCTGTCGCATTCTTCAGCAAACACATACCCTCAATTTCTAGAAATATGGAACCCATGGCTCTCCTCAACGCAAGCTATAGACATTACTTAAACAGATAATCAGACTTTACCTATATAAGCCTGTCTAAACTACCCTAAAAAATAAACCCGGATCCCCCTTCATCGATCCCAGTAGCCGGATGAACTCTTAGTATGTACTGGGTGAGTGATTGGTTGCCGGTCATTTCCTAGTCGAACAAGGTACAATGTTTGGATTATATATGAAGACTAGCGACTTGCCCGTCAAAAATGACGGCAATAAAATTTTAAGCCATGACAATGCTGTTTGCCACACGATGTAAGGCTTTTTCTCCTCTGTGGTCCTTTGGCGCTCATCGCGCGGCTCGCAATGAGCGCCTTTGGCTCTCCCATTTGCGGCCTGCAATGAGCCAGAGGCTGACATGGGAGCCTCCGCAAATG
This sequence comes from Discoglossus pictus, assembly GCA_027410445.1. Taxonomy (NCBI): domain Eukaryota; kingdom Metazoa; phylum Chordata; class Amphibia; order Anura; family Alytidae; genus Discoglossus; species Discoglossus pictus. Next base: position 72,287,147 of record CM050165.1, read on the forward strand.
TGGTCCTCACTTCGAGAAGGATGCAATTCTGCGAGCTCACATAGCATGACGACAACTCGCAGTTTGTCAATTATAATATGTGATTCCGATTTGCTCATAGGACCCATATCAATTTATGTTCATGTCATTGTATTGTTTGTTTGTTCAAAATTGTTTGTTTGTTGAAAAAGTTTTTTTTTCATTTTTTCATTTTTTTTTTCCCTTTCCTTTCCATTTTATAATATGTTATGTGAAACGTTGATATTTGAAATCTAAACTCAGTGTTGTTATTTGCAACATAAGATCTCAACCAGCATTGTATCAAGATTGTTATAGACCTTCTTACAACCTTTCAATTTAGAAAATAGAAAATGTTGAAATGTGTTCTATCAGTGTTGAACAAACAATATACCCTGCATAACAAACAAATTCCTTCTTAAACATTGTAAAACTTTATTAAGTAAAATGTTTGTAAAAACACTGGCTTTGTTTGACAATAAAAAATATTGATCATATGACCATACAAAAAAGATTTGACCACTGTATGGAGCAGTAAAACAAATATACATTATAAATGCACACTAAATCACTTTTACATATGTTCATGAAATTATCGAATTGGTTCTAATTACATATAAAATCAACTTATGTTTTGGAACTTCCACTTCTAATGATCTGCATATTGTTTCTTGTATTATTTTCAAATAATCCGTCAAGCAATGTATTTATAGTATTAATACTGACATATAATTGGCACTGACAAGTCTGTTTCCTTTTACTTATTAATTATTTTAGTGGCATAATTATAGCTCCCTTTCATGATCTCATCTATTTTGGTTTTAAGATGAAACAGGTATTTGTATTATTTATGGAACGATCATTAGTGTAAGCCCCAGCTTCTCATTATGTGTATGCCACAACAATTAACCTCTTGGCCACTTCAAAAGACCAGCCATGTTTTTGATTGTCTTAAAAGGTGGCAGATGTGACTTACACAATTTTGCTAACAGTCGGAGATGGTTGTATCAATTTTTGGATTTGTATAAATAGCAAAAGTCTAATTGTAATTTAGCAACCTGGTATTATTTTGTGGCTTATGCAGTTACTTTGATTTTTTCTTGTTAAGGTACAGCCAGTTCAATTTACTATTGACTGACTGCTAGTCCAGCCTCGCAGTGTAGTATAAGTGTACAAAACTATCTATTATAGATGGAGTTGATAAGGGGGATTTTAATTTGATTAAATTAGGTTATTCATGTTTAACTGAAGGTGAATTTTAAAGGGTCTCTAAAAGAATACTTTTCAAATTAAAGGGATACAATCAGCCCAAAAACAACTTGGTTCCATCTTAAAAAGCATTAAAACCCACCTTTGGATTGAATTCGCTGTTTTTCTGTACAGTGAATCATTTCTGAGATATTCAGCAGTCTTTGCAGAATTTATATATGCTAATGTGTGGCTCAGTATGCTAATTTGTGTCTCAAATTGCTTGAAACGGCGGGAGTGGGGATCTAACTGTACAATAACATTTGGGTGTTTTTTGATACACAAAGACAGACAAGCAGAATGTGATCCTAATTAGCACATCAAAGCAGGTGATTAGTATTCTGGATCATACAACAACACAGGCAGTTATGAATATCTCTGAAATTATCCACTTTAGGAAAAATGGCTGATAAAATATGTAGCTAGTTTTAATGCTCTTTAAGAACAGCTAAAATTTTATTTTGGGGTGACAGAGTCTTTTTAAAAGACCTATAAAAAATTCACATGACAAGTGACAACATGTTTTTAGAAATAAATAAATTGCAACATCTATTTTACTAAATATGGATTTGTTCGCTGTTGGAGCCACTGATTTTGTTTCTGGTGATGCTCTTCTACAGATTGTAGGAGACATTAAATGCAGAAAAGCTTTTAGCTTTTGCAACTGTGATGTGCCATTTCATAGTGCCCCCTGTTAATATTACTGATGTCAATTTGCTTATAAGGCCTTTACCTGATAGGAAAACAACTCAAACAAGCTGCTCAGACAAGGCAATGTTTGCCCTCAGAAAATAATAATTGTACATACCAATTAATAAGGAAACATATGTATTTGGTTTACTTTCTAAAACATTTTGCAACTTATCAAGTTTAGTTCTTCTAAAGAGAATATTGATTTATCCAAGTCTCTTGCAATTCATATCATTACAGCTTATTGGAAACTTTGCTAGAAGTTCTCCATATGGTATATCTGATATCTGTTAAATTACATGACCCTCATTCAATTAAGCCATTTTGGAGATCCAGGCTCGTAAGTGGACGTCGCAAGTTATTTTGCTATTCAATTGGCAACTTTTTTGGCTCCAAGTTGCGATTCATAGCAATTTTTTAAATTGCAAGTTACTGCCCTCCAAGCCTTTGATATTTCAAAATCACAAGGCTAAAATTGCAAATCGCTATTCAATTGCTCCGATACCCCCTCGCTAACCACTCCGTCATGTCCGCAAATGGCAAATATCTAACCACAAGTTACTGGTACCAAGGAGGTCTCGCAAAGTGCTTAATGACAAATCGGAGCACTTTAAAAGCAAATAATGAGGGAATGCTGTACTTTTATTAAGAGTAAAGTGATGTTAGGTCTTAGAATGAATAGCACAACATTCTACAATACTTTATTTCATGTTCAGTTTTCGTGTTATATCGATTACGCCAATCAATGTGAAGTCCTACGGGCTTCAACCAAGCCCTTAGAACTTTGAAATCCAATCTCAATGATCGCTGACGCAAGGCCGTAACTCATGGTTCAAGCCCATAGGACTTCAATGAAATATGGAGGTTGGATTTTAAAGTCATACAGGCTTGAACCACGAGTTACGGGCTTGCATCCGCGATCATGTTCAAAAGCGCAAATGCTACTGTCGATAGCATGGTTTCCGATTTTTACCACCGGTGCCTAACTTGCGGGCCCAGACAGTTGAATAGCAACGCAAAAGTAGAGCAACGGGAGCATGCAACTCATTTGGCTGTCTGCGATCGAGTTGCGAGCCCTGAATTGAATGAGGCTCCATGGTTGGAATCCCTCTATGAACCCATATTGCTTTAGGGGATGTGTTTCAAGATATATGGTGGGAATGTAGGAAAGCACACAGATATTGTAACCATGATATTCATTTGTTGTCAGGATAGTTTGGAAATGAGAACTAGTTATACCTCATTTCTATAATATTATTATGTATGCCTCAGCTTTTATTGTCGCATTTTCTGAATTGTTTATCTTAGTAATTTAACGTATGGCATTTATTTATGTTTTAATTGATATTCTTATATTTACCAATTGTATGGATTTGAATTTTCTAATAAATATATTGGTAAAAAAAGAGAAAATGGAAATATTGGACTAATCTCATAGTAAGTATTCACAGGTAGCAAGTAAACAACATACATATTTGTTTCAAAAAAGCAAATCTTTTGTGAGAACATCTTAATTAAAAATTGTTTGTTTGCCCACTATTTTGGGGTTGGAGCTCCTATCATTTTTATATAAACTGTGAAAAAATTCAGTAGACTTCCCGATACGGGTCTATTTATTCTGTAACTTTAGTGGCAGATTTGGGGGAACTGTGTTGCACTTTCTATCTTTCGGAGATCCATCATAAAAATCAGCACAAAACCAGCAAATTTCACTTTAAGTTTTTCTTACAAATGATTTGTTTAATCACCGATGAAAAAATAGATTTTTACTGATCTTAACGTTTTGATAGATAGACCATGTGGCCTATTAAAGTTAATGAGTGTAGGTTATTATGGTACTATTAAAACACATCTAAAGATTTATTGTTTTCTTGTAAAAAATAACCTGTAAATTATAAAGTTTTGAATGTCATGAAGATTTTGTCATTTTGTTTTATTTCAAATATCTGTTTTATGACATTTCTTGGCCTCAGTTATCAAGGACAAAAGAAGGGAGCTTTTTCTAAATCTTTTTTCTGAGACCATGTAGAATGAAGAAAAACATAACCATATAATGAGACTTTTTTAAATTATTATGCAACATAAAATAAGTATTCCAATATATTTAAGAGCAAGACATATTGGTGCTTGAACTATTTAGAATGAGGGCATAATTAACATATTGAAAATGTCCTCAGGAAAAAAAAATGATTATTAATCTTTTCTGTATCCAGATTACTTTTGGCTAAGTAAGAGTTTAATCCTTCTAAGGATATTGGCAAATTCCCTAATTTATTTTATTAAAGCTCATCCTTTCTTTGCTATTATGAACGCAGCGTGGAACATAAGAGGTTATGAATGTATTCATGAATATAAGATGTTACAATGACCTAATAAAAATAATTTAGTGTGATTCATAAAAGGTTACACACCTGTTAGAAGTTATCAGTGGCCTGTGTAATTGAGACCAATAACTTATTTGCTATTCATTAAATCTATGTGCATTGGATTAGCCATATTCATACAGAGTTTCTCCAATATACAGGTTGACAGCAAGTGGTCTGCCCTTTTCTGTCTGGATTAAAGCTGCCCCATAACTGATTCTTTATCTTATTTTAAATCTAAAATATCAATTCAAAGTGTGTTAACATAAATACTCCACTCCCTTTACAGTGACCTTACATGGAGTTCCATCTACGGTAGACAAGTTATTTCTACAATAATTCTTTATATTAGATGGGTCAGGTGATGTGCGCTGCAGAACATAGAAAATAATGGTCTGTATCACAGTTTAGAAATGCAGTTACAGTTTGATTTACTCTATGACAGTGACACAAATGAAACAGATATTTTTCTAATGTCAGTATAATTAAGTTTCACAGATTATGAATTCATCTGATAGAAGAGAATTAGTAGTGTGAAATTTTTTTTTTTTGCATAAAGATATACCAAATTAAGCATTATTATACTTACCCCAAAGTTTGCTAAATCACTTGAGTTTGCAAGCCATTTTTTTATAATTAACACCCCTGCAAATACCTGCTAAAATTAGCATAATATTTAAAATGTGTTTTGGTCAATCACAGACAGTTAATACATTGTAAGACATTGTATCAATCTGGGATAGCAGTTTGTGCAGTAAGGAATCATGGGATCTGTAGTCTCCTGCATAAGGAAACAGGAGGAGTCAGATACTGCTCTGTAGATTCATGCATTGTGCTGCTGTTACACAAGCATTTAAAAGAGAGGGTTTTAAAGTAAAAATATTAATAATATATGTTTAATCACCTGGAAATAAGTGGAAATATGGGTATAGAACATACAGGTGTATGCGCAAATATTAAAATTACTGTTCATTTACTGACTGTTCTACAGGACAATAAAACACTTAAATGTCTTTAGTTTGCACTGAGGTCTTTATAGTAGAAACTAAAACATAAGTTATCCACTCAAATGCCATTAACATTGGCTTTTTATGTTTATTAAAAACCTCTGTATTAATGGTTTACTTAGTGGAGAGTTTCTCATGTCTGGAGTTTTCTAAATGATTTACAACATTTTACTAATGCATCTAATTGAATAGTTTGTCTAATAGAAACTAGTCAAGTAGTCAGATTTACAGTAGATGTTAAACAAGAGAGTTTGAATGGCCAGTGAACATAAAAAATGATCTCTGACTGCTGCCACGATTTACTACTATGGTGACATTGTCTTTTAAATGTGATATATTACGTTGAAGGTATGAACTGTGCATTGTCTGGGGTCATAGAACCTTCACATGTCATGTCAGATAAGGTTGCACCTTTTCCTGCAGTTTCTGGTCTTGAGCTTCTTCGCTAGCCCAATAGCTGCTCAAATCACACATCAACTCTGTTGAAACCAAAATTCCCACTTCTACCCAAACTCTCCAAGGTTTGCTGACCCATAATATGTGTAATTTAGCTATGTCATCTCAGAAAAAAAAAATACATATAAATATATATTTATATATATATATGTATACAGTATCTCACAAAAGTGACTACACCACTCACATTTTTGTACATATTTTATTATATCTTTTCATGTGACAACACTAAAAAAATGACACTTTGCTACAATGTAAAGTAGTAAGTGTACAGCCTGTATAACAGTGTAAATGTCCCCTCAAAATCACTCAACACACAGCCATTAATGTCTAAATCGTTAGCAACAAAAGTGAGTACACCCTTAAATGGAAATGTCCAAATTGTGCCCAAAGTGTCAATATATCGTGTGGCCACCATTATTTTCCAGCACTGCATTAACTCTCGTGGGCATGGAGTTCACCTTTCACCTTCCACTCCTCAATGATGACATTACAGAGCTGGTGGATGTTAGAGACATTGCACTCCCCCACAAGACCATACGCCACACACTGCATCAAATTGGTCTGCATGGCAGTCGTCCCAGAAAGAAGCCTCTTCTAAAGATGATGCACAAGAAAACCTGCAAACAGTTTGCTGAAGACAAACAGACTAAAGACATGGATTACTGGAACCATGTCCTGTGGTCCGATGAGACCAAGATAAACTTATTTGGCTCAGATGGTGTCAAGCGTGTGTGGCGGCAACCTGTTGAGGAGTACAAAGACAAGTGTGTCTTGCCTACAGTCAAGCACAGTGGTGGGAGTGTCATGGTCTGGGCCTGCATGAGTGCTGCTGGCACTGGGGAGCTACAGTTCATTGAGGGAACTATGAATGCCAACATGTACTGCAACATACTGAAGCAGAGCATGATCCCCTCCCTTTCGAGGCAGTACCGCAGGGCAGTATTGCAACATGGTAACAACCCCAAACACAACTCCAAGACGACCCATGCCTTGCTAAAGAATCTGAAGGTAAAGGTGATGGACTGGCCAAGCATGTCTCCAGACCTAAACCCTATTGAGCATCTGGAGGAGTGGAAGGGGACTCCAGTGGCAACCTGTGAAGCTCTGGTGAACTCCATGCCCATGAGGGTTAAGGCAGAGCTGGAAAATAATGGTGGCCACACAAAATATTTACACTTTGGGCCCAATTTGGACATTTCCATTTAGGAGTGTACTCACTTTTGTTGCCAACGATGTAGACATTAATGACTTTGTTGAGTTATTCTGAGGGGACAGCACATTTACACTGTTATACAGGCTGTACACTAAATACTTTACATTGTAGCAGAGTGTAATTTAGTCAGTGTTGTCACATGAAAAGATTTAGTAAAATATTTATATTATTGTAAGGGGTGGGATACTGTATATATATATATATATATATATATATATATATATATATATATATAGCTAAATAATATTATAAATTATATCATACCGAGGCATTTGGAAACATTTATAGTATTCTAGAATGTCTTATAATAAAATATGGCATTGTTAAGTTCACACCTATGAATCTCATCAATGTAAGAGACCCAGTTGATTAAAACTTAGCTTTTAAATTTATTAAAAGCTAAGTTTTAATCAACTGGGTCTCTTACATTGATGAGATTCATAGGTGTGCACTATTAAAAGGGTCCCTTTTTCTCTTTCATTGTTTATCATGCATTTCTGACCCTTAGTGGCATCCTAAGTAGAAGGTCATTACATCCAATTACATCTAGAGCCACCAAACCTATCTTGTTTCTGGTATTTTTAAGTGCCTTATTTTGTTTGGGAAAAAATGGTTTAACTATCATGCTTTAAGATATTTTTGAGTTGAAATTGTATAATACCAAACTAAAAGCCCTATTCTTTTAGAAACCCATGCATTCGTAAGTAAGATTTTAGGGGCATGTTTATGGGAGCTGGCAATATTAAACCAAGCACGCAATTTACTTTTTAGACACAAACAATAGAAAATGAGAACGTCATCATGATGTAAGTAAATAATTGAATATAGACTTAACTTGCAATTGTAGACTAAGCATTAATGAGAGCCATTAAGTAATGTTTGTGGCTAGCACTCTAGACAATGCATTAGAGCATCTTGTTTAGTCCATATGGCTTTCATGACGTGTGTTATCCCCTTGACTACTTGGATCTTTATTACACTTAAATATTAGTTAAAAATTATGTTTTTTTTTAAATTGTATATTTGTGAGTTTGAAATTGTTCTGCAATTAATTCTAATGCCTTTTGCATTCCTTCCCATGCATTTAGAGGTGCAGTGTTTAATTGCTGCTACAGGTATCAGAACTGGCGTTAAAACCCTTTGCAAGTTCTATTTACTACTTGTAATATTTGTTTCAGAAATGTGATACTTTTTGTAGTTGCAAGTCTGACTTAGTTTGTAAGATAGATGTAAACTGCAAATAGAATATAGATTTTGTGTAACTTTCAGTATGTTGCACTTGTTATGTTCGAGACGTCCAAGAATCAATGGAGAGGCTAGCCCTAAGTTGTGTCTTTGGCTTGTCAGTAGTGATTGTGGGCTGGTAACTCACAATTAGGATGCAAGGAGCTCATAGAATATATGTCAACTTTACTAACAAGTTTAAGTATGTGTAATATCATGATCTGGCCCTAACTAACTCATGTCACTTGATAAAAGAACTGTTCTCATTAGCCAATCCTGATAATTTTCTATATTCCATAATTTGGTGTAATGATATTACAAACTTACATGTTACACCTCAAAATATAAGCTGTGACAGTTACATTCAGGTTATGTATGCTTCAGCACACATAACATGTAACATACAAAGGGCATGTACTATAAATTTAACTCAAGAGCTTGAACATCTGTAAGTGATATTTTTCATATGGCAGCAACTTGTGTTTAGTTGAAAATTCCCTTTCAATTAGTTAAAATGTACAATATTTGTATGCAAGCTAATGGTATGTATATAAACTAAGTGTACTTGAGGTTATGATAAATATGTTTTTAGACTACCTGTGTATTTTACGTGAGCCATTTAGAAACTACTTTTCTGTTCTATGTGCAGTACGAGATGCAGATTAATTAAACGTGTTGTGAGCTTTATTCTTAACTATGTAAATATTAAGTACAGTAGTTTTTGGTTTTCTAACCCTCAATATTCACTTTGATTTATTAAAACAGAAATAGGAGTGGTGTTTGTGACGTCAGATCTGATGGCCTCTTCAATACTGGGAATGTAACAAAGATGAATAGACATTAACATATGTTCATCTTGTGGTTCTTCACATACTTATTCAATTTAGAGTTAAAATAAATGTAAAACGTATAGAATTTTAAAGAAGCTTGTCCAAATGCAGGTTTCCAACTACCAGCCAAGAAATATGCTCAGCGTCTCTGTGAATATGAGGGAATCTGTCGAGATCTCTCATTCAATCTAGTTGGTAATTTTAGCGCTCAGGTTGTGAATTCATATGTATAAATATAAGGGGAAAGTTTGGAAAGTAACTTAGCAAATTATATGATAGAATTTTAAATTAGAATAGTCATGGAAAGGCACCATATATATATATTTAATTAAAATGTGGTCTGCTTTTCAATATATTATTATTTTTCTAAAGCCTTGATTTTATATAATTATTACCTTTTGAAACAAATCACATGACTTTATTAGATTATTAGTAAACTTATTTTCTATTTTTAATAATGGATTAGTACAAGCTAAGATTTAGCGGTGTGGGCACTGGGACCCTCAAAGGTGCAGGGCCCCAGTGCATTGCACCGCCTGCACCGGCGGTATCTCCGCCACTGGTTTGAGTATAGGCCAGACTTGTCCAGTGTGAGTGCTGAAGGGATGGAGTCAATTTAGATTTCCAGCATATTCATGAGAGAGCACTGGAAATAAATAAAGTGCTTTAACTACTGATTGATCCACCTATATGTAAAAATATAAAGTGAAAATATGATTTGATGTTTACCATTAAATGAGCACAGCACAATGAAAAAAAAAATATTTTTTTAAAAACTTTGAGTCTAACTAAGAGCATAACTAAGCAGGGACAAAGTCCATTAAAATAATAAATGTTGATACGTGTGTAGGAACCTGGAGAGATCCATGACACATTAGTGGAAGTTTTGTGTGAGAGAGGGCATTTACATTTCTGGAGAGCTATGGTTGCATTTGCTAAAGCAAGGAGTCCCAGGGTTGTAGTGTCTTTTCAAATCTTATCCAGCTATCTTAAACAAAGGCTCCCTGTTTCCTCCTTCTTCATCCCTCTCTTCAGTGATAGAACTGAATCCTGGGTGTGTGTTTTTTTCTGAGGGAGTGATGTAACAAGCACGTATTCCTGAACTCATAAACAGAGTTGTAAAAAATTTAGATTTTCGCAGAAAATGTTTTATGTTACACAGCTGTTGTTAGTTCAGTCCATACTTTGACAAACAAGTGTCTTTTTTTTTCCAACTCGGGTGGTCCTTTAAGGAGACACAGGGCTCTGCTTTATGCCACTGTGCCTTATTCTACACTGGGTTATATTATTTAAATAAAATTGTATTGTTTTTTTTAAATGCTTCATGTGCTCTGAATTTTTACTTTCAAACTTGAATGGAAGATCTTTCCTTTCTCAGTGTGTATCATAATTAATTATGGTTGTATTTACCATAATGTTTAATGAAAGCAAAAAATATTTTTTATTTGGCTGTTGCTGATCTGCTATTTGTGGGCATTGCTAATGCATAGTGCTCTCTCTCCGATAGTCAAGTATAAGAGCTATTAGACACATGCAGGCTCTTGGACATCTGTCAGTATGCACCTGGCAGTGCTATGAATAGCTGCTCATTCGTCTTAAGTTTGTAACACGTGTTCCTGGGTACACTGGGATGTGTCATAAGGAATTTTAGTACACAGATAATTAAATGGTCTGTTGCCAAAATTCACCAAGCTTACCAGGGGATACAAAGATGAGACTGCAATGGAACATTTCCCATAGAAAGAGCTGTTGCAGCTTCAGACATTTCTTAGGCTCTGCAAGGCTAAGTGAAGTTTGGCCATTATATAAGAAAGAAGAAATGGACTGTGTCAATAAATGGAATATAGAGAAACAGGCAAGCATGGCTAAAATGTGCTTTCCAAGCGCTAATATTTTTATTTATCTACAAATGTCTGTGTTTTCAGTGGGTGATTTGTTTTTTCTGCTTTGTTAAATGATAACATGGTTTTCCTTTCAAATTACATAAATTACCAAGATATTCCAATTACCTACCAATATTCATACAGATTAATGGGCTACGCTTGTGGTCATGCATTAGGGTGAAAAATACATTTTGGTAAAAATCTGTAGGTGCATTTTTACTTTATTTTTACTCTGCTATATATGATAAGCAGTTTGGATGACGTAATTTATTTTCCATGGGGGGAACCAACTATTTTAATGTATAAAGCAAGCTTTTTTACATTCATGGCAGAAAGTTTTGGGTTACAATGGCCCTTTAAACACTGAAGATCAATTGTAATTATACCATGTTTATCCTCTGTATCAGGGGCAGATCCCCCGCCGGTGCAGCCGGTGCGTTGTACCAAGGCCCCTGGTCCAGGGGAGGACTTAGTGCTGTCTACATCATTCTCCCCTTACCTTTCTCCCCTTTCCCATCTTCCCTTCCATCCTTCTCCATCTCCCCTTTCTTTTACGGTATGTTGCTGGGAGGTGATCATAGGCTGAGCAGCCTTCCCCTGCCAGCGCGTCATTAGGTTGGGGCAGGATATCTTATGTCACACAGGTTATCCTGCCCCTGCCTAATGATGCACCAGCAGGGGAAGGATGCACAGACTCTGATCACCTGTCAGCAACATACAGTAAGAGAAAGGGGAGATGAGAAGAAGAGGTCATATGAGGAAGGGGAGAAGGGGGAGATGGGGTAGGGGAAGATAAGGAGGAGGGGGGATGGGAGATGAGGAGAAGCGGGAAGGGAGATGGGGTAGGGGAGATAAGGAGAAGGGGGAAATGGGAGATGAGGAGATAGGGAAGGGGACATGGGGTAGGAGGAAATGAGAGATGGGGAAGGGAAGACTGGGTAGGGGGAGACGAGGAGAAGGGTAAATGAGAGATGAGGAGATGGGAAAGGGAAGATTGGTTAGGGGGAGATAAGGAAAGGGGGGAAATAGGAGATGTAAAGGGGAGATGAAGAGAAGGTGAGATGGGGTAGGGGGAGATGAGGAGAAGGGGGGAGAGGGTAAATGATGTGCCAGGAGGCCCTGGGGAGCCTAAATTCATTGTGTATATATATATTTATTTATAGTACATCTGTGTTCACATTTGAATGTATAAAACAAGTTTAAAAACCTGCTTCCAGCTCAGAATTCCAAGAAAAACAGTTGTCACATTGTATTCTCGGAAGCTGAGCTGGAATATGCAAATGTGCCCACAAATGCCTCGCTCTTCAATCCATAGCCATTATCACATATATAGTTGTGAGCGTATGGGTTGTTGCTCACGCTTGCAGGCTCGCGTAGCGAGCCTGCGGCCCTCGCGAAGCGAGGGCCGTGGCTCGCGCAGCGAGCCGCGGCCCTCGCGTAGCGAGGTCACTGGGCAAGGGCCTCAGTTGCTGGCATGGAGCGCCGAAGGCGCTCCATGCCAGCAACTGAGGCCCCTCGCGAAGCGAGGGCCTCAGTTGCTGGCGAGGTCACTGGGCAAGGGCCTCAAACCCTCGCAAACTTCACGTCGCTACTCAAAAAACACGACACACAAATTACGACACTCGCTACATTTTACGAGGAACGCAAACAACCTACGAAACACGTTATAACACATTACGACCTCGCAAACATCGGACGCAACACGCCGACATACAAACATTTAAAACACAATACATACACACAGCACATACATAAAAACCTTACCTACACCAAGAGGGAGCACCCAGGACCTCAAAAATGCAACTTAGACCTCGATTTTACTCCAAATAAAAGAGTTTTCAGACTAAAAAAAAATCTAAGCGACAGAAAAAATGGCCGCCGAACAAAACGAAAACGAGGCTACAGCACTCTAAACTCGCAAAACACCACAAGAAACTCGCAAAACACCACAAGAAACTCGCAAAACGCCACAAACCACCTACGGATATTCATACCACACAGTGCACACATTCATCACGCTTATACAGCAGCTACACACCACTAATGCTGCAGCAACATCAACACAGATTGCCAGCTCTTCATCACAATGCTTCAAAATAGGTACAGTATATTCATTTAGTAATGTTTTACATATTTCATTATTATACACCAAACAGCATTAGCTACCTTACAATTTCATTGCCGTCATTTTTTGACGGGCAATTCGCTAGTTATATATATACAGTGGGGGGGGGGGGGGGGGGGTAATTTGATCCCCTGCTGATTTTGAACGTTTGTCCACTGACAAAGAAATGATCAGTCTATAATTTTAATGGTAGGTGTATTTTAACAGTGAGAGACAGAATACCAAAAAAAAAACAACAGAAAAAAACATGTCAAAAAAGTTACAAATTGATTTGCAGGTCAATGAGGGAAATAAATATTTGACCCCTTTCAACTTAGTACTTGGTGGCAAAACCCCGGTTGGCAATCACAGAAGTCAGATGTTTCTTGTAGTTAGCCACCAGGTTTGCACACATCTCAGGAGTGATTTTATACCGATCCTCTCCAAGTCATTAAGGTTTGAGGCTGATGTTTGGCAACTCAAACCTTCAGCTCCCTCCACAGATTTTCTATGGGATTAAGGTCTAGAGACTGGCTAGGCCACTCCAGGACCTTAATGTGCTTCTTCTTGAGCCACTCCTTTGTTGCCTTGGCTGTGTGTTTTGGGTCATTGTCATGCTGGAATAACTATCCACGACCCATTTTCAATGCCCTGGCTGAGGGAAGGAGGTTCTCACCCAAGATTTAATGGTACATGGCCCCATCCATCTTCTGTTTGATGTGGTGCACTTGTCCTGTCCCCTTAGCAGAAAATTACCCCCAAAGCATGATTTTTCCACCTCCATGTTTGACGGTGGGGATGGTGTTCTTGGGGTTATAGATAGCTTTCTTCCTCCTCCAAATATGGCGAGTTGAGTTGATGCCAAAGAGCTCTGTTTTGGTCTCATCTGACCACAGCACTTTCACCCAGTTCTCCTCTGAATCATTCAGATGTTCATTGGCAAACTTCAGACGGGCCTGTACATCTGCTTTTTTTGAGCAGGGGGACCTTGTGGGTGCTGCAGGATTTCAGTCCTTTAAGGCGTAGTGTGTTACCAATAGTTTTCTTGTGACTATGGTCCCAGCTGCCTTGAGATCATTAACTAGAGCATCCTGTGTAGTTCTGGGCTGATTACCCACCTTTCTCATGATCATTGAAATGCCACAAGGTGAGATCTTACATGGAGCATCAGACAGAGGGAGACTGTCAGTTATTCTGTGTTTCTTACATTTGCAAATAATCGCACCAACTGTTGTTACCTTCTCACCAAGCTGCTTGGTGATGGTCTTGTAGCCCATTCCAGCCTTGTGTAGGTCTACAATCTTGTCCCTGGCATCCTTGGACAGCTCTTTGGTCTTGGCCATGGTGGAGAGTTTGAAATCTGACTGATTGATTGCTTCTGTGGACAGGTAACAAGCATAGATTAGGAGCACTCCCTTTAAGAGAGTGCTCCTAATCTCACCTTGTTACCTGTATAAAAGACACCTGGGAGCCAGAAATCTTGCTGATTGATAGGGGATCAAATACTTATTTCCCTCACTGACCTGCAAATCAATTTATAACTTTTTTGACATGCGCTTTTCTTGTTTGTTTTTTGTTATCCTGTCTTTCACTGTTAGAATACACCTACCATTAAAATTATAGACTGATCATTTCTTTGTCAGTGGACAAACGTTAAAAATCAGCAGGGGATCAAATATTCCACCCCCCGCCCCCGCTGTATGTATATATATATATATATATATATATATATATATATAAATATATATACACATATATACACACATGTTACACATGTTATACATATATATACATATATATATATATATATATATATATATATATATGTGTATATATATATATATATATATATATATATATATATATATATATATATATATATATATATATTTATATAGCTCTGGAGGCCCGAGGCGGTCAAAAACATTTTTGGCCCTCATCCCTGGTGGGGGTGGGGGGCATTTTTTTTTTTGCACCGAGGCCCTCCATTCACAATGCTCTGCCACTGCTCTGTATTATCTGTAATGACACAGTTTACTTCGGACATATATGATAGTATTCATTCCTGGCTGAATATTTCTTAAAAAACAGGCTAAACGACATTAATTTCTAAAATTTAAAGCACCTTTCAAAAAAAGCTCTTTCAGTCACTATATGTTTTCATGAATGAGAGAAATGGTGTACAATTAAGTCTTAAAAGTCTTAAATGTAATATTTTATAAAATATTTAACGTTAGCTATTTGCATAAACCATGTTACAATCCGTTTATTTTTAAAATTTGCACTGCAAATATTATGTTTTATTTTTTCCTGTAAGTTTTAAATTAACCATATGTTGTATGCTGATAGAGGCAAACTTAATGTAAGATAATGAAGAGAATTCATCTGGGCCATGGGTCTTATCTTGCTAAAGGGCTTACACTGCCTTGAGAATTTAATCAAGGCTTTTAAGAAATTCTAGTGTAGCATTATTACCTAAAGCCAGACTATGAAGGTTGCAGTTGTGCAGATAATGATGAAGCCTTTCTTGGTTTATAAAGCCCTCCGGAGTGTATGACCATGCATTGATGTCCTCCAGTTGAATTCATAATGTGGATTCTTTATTTGCTTATTACAAACTTACAGAGCTGTGATATTTCACAACTGAATTGTTTATCACACATTACTTTACGCTATAGACAATAGATGCAGAGGCCAAAGCGTGATTAACAATTATTGGAGGTGTTCTGCCATTACTAAGTGTTATGCATAGATTAAGAACTTGCTGTAGCTCAAGCATTGCACATACACTACACATATGTTCTTTGTTCATAAGGAACGTTGCATAGTAAATGTGGTTGAAAAAAAGACTTGTAATCCATCAGATTTAACCTTTTTGGATCTCCTCTGACCTTGTAATATGTCAATTGGTTGTTAATTGATCCAGATGCAAACATTTAAAAACCCATTAAAACACTGCCAATTACCTCATGGAAAAATCCTTCTTGATCTCAAATACTGGCAAATCAGATTATTCCCGGATCAATACTCCTCCTATTCAAGCTATCCAACATTATACTGTCTGTTTATCAAAAAATATACCCAACACTTTTTTAAAGTTATCTATTGAATCTGCTGTCACACCTTCCCTTTGTGGAAAGTTCCACAGTTTGACTGTCCTTACTGGAAACTATCCCTTTCTTTCTTTAAGGTGGGATCTTTTTACTTCTAACCACAAGGGGTAACCTCTTTGAGCTGAAAACCTCTTGGCACAAAATTGCTCCTGACAAGCTCTTATAGTGACCCTGGATTTATTTATATAAGACAATCACATTCCCTCGTAGGCACATATTTTTCTAGAGCAAATGTGTTTAGTTTGGTTAGTCTGTCTTAATAACTTAGCATCTCCATTCCTGTAATTAGTTGTATTGCCCTTCTCTATATTTTTTCAGCTCTATAATGTCCTTCTTTGAGGTTGTGCCCAAAAATGTACTCTGTATTTCAAAGAGAGTGTCTTAGGGATTTATCTAGTGACAGAATTATAGTTTTTTCTTTGCCTCTATAACTCTCTAAAAGGCCTATTTAAGTTTCATTGATTATGAATGCATCTGATAGAGAAGAATCAGTAGTGTCATGAAAAAATACAAAAGTAAACACTAACAAACTTACCTTCAGGTGTCTGCCACTTGATTTTGAGAAGGAATGCCCCTTAAAAACCTTAACCATACTACCATACAATTATGTTTTCATTTTGGCCAATCACAAGCAGCTATAACATTGTTTTGATTACTGGGAAGCCACTTTGTGCATCATGGAATATGTAGTTTTGTTTTCCCCTGCAAAAGGAAGCAAGGAGGAGCTCAGGCATTGCTATGTGGATTTCTGCACTGGGCTGCTGTTGGCTTGACGGTTACTATAGGGTTACAAAACATACCTGAATGCAGCATTTCTATTGGTAGGTACCTGGTGCCTATGTAAACAGCTCTGGGGGTGTGGAAACCATTAAAAAAATAGGCATGTAAGTGTAGTATCTGTATAGAATGAAATAATAAATCAATGTAATGTGTGTTTCTGGTATAAGCAGTATGTGTTAAATTAGAAAAAGTTAAATACAAGTAAACTTAGATACTACATTTGTGAGGCTTACTTTATAGAATGTTCCAACCCATATGTTTTTGGATGTTATTTGGTATATATAGATAACTGATACACTTCGCCAGCCTTCTGTAATGTATGGATATCTGACATATCCAGCCAGCAACAGAAGGAGAAGCCGCTATGTAAAAATCTCTTTAAAAGTTAGACAAAGCCTGAAATCAAAGTTATTGCCTGAGGGGAAGCAGCGAAAGAAGACCAATAGACATAATCAAGAATCATTCCCTACCCATCCAGAATCGCACATTATGCATTGTAACTAAGCTGAAGTGTAGGACTTTCTATGTTGTTATTCCTGTTTTATTATAGTAATGATCAATTTTACTAAATACCATGGTATATCTGTACATAATCATTTTTTGTAATGTGTTCCTATATATAACATATAATAGTTGTCAAACTACGAATCATCATCACGCTTTGCAAGCTCACGAAGCGAGCTCGCAAGATGGGATGCAGTTTGGTCTGCAAATGCGGACCCTCGCGAAGTGAGAGGGCGCATTTGCGAAACGTGGAGGCTTTAAGGCGCATGACTTTGGAACAATAAAACCCTGCATAATCCTAAACTCGCAGCACTTTGTCTTACGCCGCCTCAAAACACTAACAACACAACCCTGCATTGTTAACTCCCAGTACTTTCCCTACGGCGCCTTAAAACACCATACAAAACTCCCACACACACCTCAACTCGCAGCTATTTACTCCTAAGGCGCTTCAAACAAACCCACAAAACTCCCACACACAAACCTTAAGTCGCAGCACTTACTCCTACGGTGCCACACACCACAGGACAAAACTCGCACCACTTTGCCAATCAAACATGACGACCGCGGGACTTAGAAAAAAAACAATTATGACTTCAAATACGAGTCGTAACACTTAGAACAAACAAAATACAAGTCGTAAAAATACGAACTTAGTGACCGAGACGCGCAAACCAAAAAACACTCAAGACACACTAAATACACCCGAAAAAAATACAAACACATCACACAGAGCATGGGGCAACAGCCAGGACGTCTGTCAGTGAGCTAGAATGCAAACTTAACTCGATTTAGACGATTTTCGCCACTAAAAAATCGCCTAAGCAAGGGAAAAAAATGGCCGCCGGAAAAAATGAAAACGAGGCTACAAGACCGTGAATCGCGCAAAACATAGCCAGACACGTAGCAGTTTGACAAGGCACGTACGAGCTACTACAACGGACTGTTACTAAAGACGCAAAAACCTTCCGATACGCATAACACATACAATATTGCCTCCATTCTACATAATAATCTACATAATAAAGCATCAGAAATGGCGGCTTTCCCGCCTAAAGTAACGGTTCTGGCTCGCGCACGCAGCCTATATATAGGGCACACTTGTGTGTATATATATATATATATATCGCAAAGCGAGCTCGCAAGAACTCCCTTGCGAAGTGAGGGACGCAGTTTAGGCCGTGGATGCTCCAACCTCGGCTGCAATGAGCCAAAGGCTCATTGCAGGCCGCAAAGGCGGACCCTCACAAAGCGGAGGTGCAGGCTCTATGGCGCTGAACTCGCGGTTAAAAACAACCCAGAGAAGCGGGACTTTGAAAATAAACAACCACGACGCAGGACATAACACACAGTGAGGAAATACGGACTTACACAAAAAAATACAAGCTGCGGGACTTAGAAAAAAAAAATTACGAGATTGCAAAAATACGAAACGCGGACATCCACAAACAACAAAAACAAATACAAAATAAACATGCACACACAACATGGGGGGGCAGCCACGACATCTGCCAGTGAGGTTGCCCCCAAATGAAAGTCGAATTTAAGGAGTTTTGGAACTTAAAAATCGGCTAAGTGAGAAAAAAAATTACGGCCGAAAAAAATTAAAACGAGGGTACGCGACCCAAAACTTGCAAAAAACAGCCAGACAAGTATGACTTTTGCCAGGGACGTATGAGGTACAAAAATGCAAAATTACGAGGTTGCAAAAATACGGACTTAATGGCCGAACCTCGCACATCGAAAAACATGAAAAACACACAAAATACAAACATAAATTAAAAAAAATAAACATTACACACAGCAAGGGGGCATAGCCAGGACGTCTGGGAGTCAGGTTACATGC
Organism: Discoglossus pictus; assembly: GCA_027410445.1. Lineage (NCBI taxonomy): Eukaryota > Metazoa > Chordata > Amphibia > Anura > Alytidae > Discoglossus > Discoglossus pictus. Next base: position 72,306,408 of record CM050165.1, read on the forward strand.
AAATTTAAGTCTAATTTACAGATTTTAGCCACTCGAAAATCTCCTAAGCGACAGAAAACATGGCCTCCGAAACAAACAAAAACAAAATCATCCACGCCCGCGTACCACATACGCAATCGCCACCATTTTACAACACTAACTTACAAAATGCAGAATTACACAGCTAAACAAACGGTTTGCCCTCGTGCACGCAGCCTATTTACACTACACACTTCACACATTGCTGACACTTACACCTCAGCTCAATAACAGTACAAATCTACATTGTATGCTGCAGGAACATCAACACATTGTTAGCTCTTCAGCACATTGCTTGCTGCATATATTAATTACAATTATGTAAAGTACATTAATATCTAATTTTAATAATTCATTAATTATCATTAAAAAATACATATACAGAAAAGAAAAAAAACACCACACCACAGGATCGCAATAAATGACAAAGGCCTACACCGCACCTCACAAGGAGTGCCAAGGGTGCTCAGAAGACCCAAAGAACACCAGGGGAGAGGCTCGCAATCAGCGCCAAAAGGAGATCTGCGTGGGTCTTACAATGAGTGCAAAAGCGGCTCTGATAAAAAAAAATACACCAACTGAGAGGTTCCCAATGAGCGCCAAAGGCGCTCATTGTGAGCTACGCAATGAGCGCCAAAGGCGCTCAGCGCAAGGCTCGCAATGAGCGCCGAAGGTACTCAGACGACCAAAACACTTACTTTCTATAGCAAACAGCATTACCTGCCTTACAATTTTATTGCTCCATCATTTTTGACGGGCAAGTCGCTAGTAATAAATATATTAATTTACCATGTACTGTCCTGATTTCAAAGAACCTCATATTATCATAGAGCTTTATAGTGTGTAAAGATTTAAGTCTTCCTTTATGTTTTATGTACGTTTTCCTTTATGTTTTATGTACGTTTTCCTTTATGTTTTATGTATAGGTGTTATCATTCTGGATTACCAAAGGCATCCATAGGTTTTACACCTAAAATTGCCTTAGTTCATCTTAATTGGAAACGTCAGATTATCAGTTTTCGGATGTAGGTGATTGATAAAGGTTTCTTTTTTTACAGTCAGTGTAGGTGTAGACAAGCTTTGTGTTTAATCATTTTACCCACACACAAATGGTAGATGGACACCTCTAGGGTTGCTGTTACAGCAAGCAGAGGATGGCGCAGAAAGGTTTACTGACAAGTAAAAATTGCAAAGTTCAATGCCAGTTTGCGGTAAGCCAAATTAAGTTTTAATATTATTCAATTAATAAATTACTGATGTTTGGTGAGTCAGATGATCACTATTTTCATGTTCATCACTTCACTTTTATAGGGACATGGGTTCCCTGGTTCTGATGGTGGCACATAGTGTAATGTTGGATCTATCATCACTCATCACTCCCACTTTTCATTGGTAGGCCCAGGGATGTAGACGACTCAAGGGAAACATGGCAGACCACCTCAACACTTAGGGGTTTCATTTATTTATTTTATCGCTTGCCATAATGTAAATCATAATGTGACAAAGCTCAGCTATTGAGTCTGTTAATGGGTCTTTTTTATTGTTATTAAAATTCTTGATAAGATAAAAAAAGATATTACAATCAAGCCCTTAGTTGTGTAACCTTAGGTTCCTTGTGTCTTGTTAGGAGTGTCTAACATTGAATCTAAGGAGTTGCGCAAATGGATAGCTGGCATGATGTACACCTTATGTTTCAGTTTCTTTAAATAAATGTAGACATATTTTATTTAATAGATGGTCATGTTGAAGATCTACATTTCTCCTATACACCCTGAACTGAATCAAGTAAACCAAAAGATTAATCTGGGATAAGGGTTTTAATAGACTTTCTTTGCACGTAATCTAGAAGGCCTAAAATACAATATGTCTATCAATAAATTAAATATTGAAGAAGTGCAATTTCTTTTAAAAGTGTCCTTCTGGGTGAATAATCATTCATATAATACCTTCTAATTGTATATAGTCTCAGCTCAGGATATTAGTATGCAGTTTAGCAAACATTAAAAGTGTAATATTCATATAAATATACACAACAAACAAAGAAATAAAAAAAGCAATATTGTTTTCCTCTTAGAAGTGTGGTATAAGAATCCATTTTTTTCCTGCATTTATCAGTTCAAGTTTATATTACATCAATTGTTATTAGAATTTAGTTAGAAAACACAAATCAAAAAACGAAATCACAAAGTTGTGAAGCCCAATTTGTTTTAAATTTAGTTGAATTGCCATTTTTATAGTACAAATAGCCAATATTATTTTTATTCCAATAACTAACACAATTTTCAGCACTTGCCTCCTCTCTAAAATTAACTTTGTGTGTTTTCCAGTTGAGCTGATGCCAGTTTACATTCAAGCTGTCACAACTGTGGCATGGAGAGGTTTGAGGGACATAGTTTAAGAACAGTAATTGGCAATCTATGTCTTTATTCCTTTTGTATAGCCATTCCTGACAAATTAATCACCATCAAAAGTTGGCTGCAGGATAGAGGAAACCAATGCAGCAGGAAAGAAAAATGAGGATTCTCTGTTTTCTGACAGTCTAATCACTCAATTCACCCCATTAAGAGCAACGTAGGGGACTCTGCATTTCGCCTGCCACCAAGTACCTCCCATAAACAAACTGTTCACTCTTCTGCCCTCGGCCTGGCTGATGTGATAAAGGTTATTGAGTGCTAGCGAGGTACCTCGTCAATCAGTGAATACACAGAGGATCAAATGGATTAGTCGTGATGAGAAAGAGCCGCCATGTGCTAGTTTACAAGATCAGCGAAGATAGTGTGATCAAAATGAAACCATGATGAGTGATTTGATGTGTTGGCTCTCGGGAGTCCTTTGACTTCTCTGTAATTGGGAAATGTTCTATTCTGGACATTTGAGAATACTCCAGCAACACATATTGTAAATGTTGACAAGTTCTAGTAGAAGCCACACATTTATCAACTTCATCTTTGCGCTAGTCATGACACTGTTGACACTGTTGGTGCTACATAGAAGAGCATTTCACTAATAAATAATTACATTCGAATGGATATATTATTCTTACGTGCTTCATAGAAATAGATACAAATGTATATATGTATAGATCTTTAACTTATGATACTAAAAGGAATATATACTAATTGATACATTATTTGAGAAACCTTTGTTAGATTTGGATATGTACAATCATAAAAAAGCATTATATATATATATATATATATATATATATAGATATATAGTCGAGTCACATTATTAAGACCACCACCTACTTTTGACGTCTGCAGCACGTAACCAATGAAATATGGAACGTGTTGTGAGCTGGCTTGGTGGGTATAAACATGTCAATCATCGGGGGACAAACGTGCAATTTATCCAACTTTGAAAAGGGGATGATCATTGGCCTTTGGGCCAAGGGTGGCAGTATTTCTGAAACAGTGCAGTTTGTGAACTGTCCGCGTGCTGCTGTGGTTAAAGTGTACTGTGACTGGACAAACCGCCCCATTGGTAATAAATAGTGTGGAATTCAAGAGCACCACGTGCCACTGATGTCAGAGGTGAATGTCTGCTGCAAAGATGTATGAGGGCCAACCCAGCAACTCATTGTCCAGACAAACCAGGGGGCTACCAGACGTGTGTCTAAAATGACAGTACAGCCAACCCTGTTTTGTGTGGGGCTACGAAGCAAACACCTGGTTACTGCATCCATGCTAACGAGGGTTCATTGTCAGAAACAGCTTCAATTTGCACTACAGTACCGAAATAGGACCTCTTCTGATTGGTAAAGGGTTGCCTTCTCTGATAAGTCACGATTTCTACTCCATCAAATGGACGGATGTTGGTGTATCAGGAGTGAAACCTCTGAGAACAAGCATTGGAAGAACACAAGCTGGTGGCGGAAGCGTTATGGTCTGGCAAGTGTTTTCTTGTATTGTCTGGGTCCACTTTTACCTCTGGAAGGCATTCTCAACTGATTGGGTTATCTATCCATCCTTGCAGATCAAGTACACCCATACATGTTGACTGTCTTCCCTAGAGCGGATGGGATTTTCCAGAAGGGCAATGCAACATGTCATACAACCAGAATTGTCCAGGAGCGGTTGGATGAGCAAGACAAAGACTTCAAAGTACTTCCCTGGCCTCCAAATTACCTGGTCAAGCACCTGTGGGACCACCTTGATCACCATGTTCACCGTATGGATCCTCCACCGTGCACTCTTCAGCAGCTGTCGGATAAATAATAATTGCCACAGAGACTTGAAAACCATTACATTATCCATCATGTTAAGTAGAAAATTATCCGTCATGCTATTTGTATTGGTTTTGGGATTTACTATTTATATTCCAGTGGCTTTTATTCTTGTAGCCCATTATTTTGTTTCATTTCATAATAATGAATCAGTATTTTATATGTTTCTGAAGTGTGTTTGACCTGTTCATGTGAAATGATACAATTCATTGTTTTGGCATTTACTAGTATTAATGTTTTGGCTTAGTACTTCTTCAAAAGCTGTATTATAACGTTTAACAAGTATTTTTTTTACTACTTGAAAAGAACACAGCTGGGAGTTTTAGAATTAAATTATGATTATTTTGTTAGTTTCTTCCTTTTTATTATTTTTTTGTGTTAAAAGTTTTGAGTCATTTCCACACTTAACTCATGCTGGGTAACAACAATCATTTGGGACAGACCCTTGGTGCTCACAATACAGTATTTCATTGTATTCCTTTTTTCCTTTTGTTATATGTTTTAAGGATATGTCAGGACCCTGCACCAGCTGAGTTATGGAGCTCTGTGGAAGAATTAGAGCCTGATTCAATTGCAAGCCTGCATCTCGCGGGATACAAGCTGTATGTCTGCGGGTGTGCTTCGGGTTTCCCTTTCATCTCCAATTCTAGTGCTTTCAATTGAACAAGCCTGCAAGTTAAGGTCTGAACGCTGAAGCCGAAAACCATGCACTCGTGCGTAGCAGTTCAGGGCGGGAATATGATCAATTAAGCAAGGCCGTAACCACCCATTTAGAAACAACCAATAGAAAAAGAGACTGCCATCATTATGTCAGTAAAACATGGAGGTTACATGTCAATCAATTAGGTTCGGGGGTCTGATATGCAATGGGACTCGCAAACAAAATGCAAAATAAGAAAAATAAATGCTAATACTGTTCTAGTCCATGTGGGTGGACTGATATGTATCAACGCATTGATTGCCGAGATAGATATAACCCCGAAATGACACATAAAAAAATATGATTTTTTTTATTGCAGATTTGCGAGCTTGAGACTGTTGTGCAATTCATTCTAATGCCTAGCATCGCTTTCCCTCTTATTTACAGTGCAGTATTGATTTTTGTTTGCATTTACAGTGCTGCGGACGGGTTAATCCCCGTTGTGGGTCCTCTCTAGCACTCGTAGGATTTTCTCCTACACTTGCCATTTACGGATGTGAAAACATTTGCGGGCTTGGGGAATTGTAGCAATTGAATAGCAATTGGCGATTTTAGCGATTGTTAATCTTTTTAGGCTATTCTAAATAGCATGAAAAACTAGCTATGTATTGTAATAGACATTTTTTTTTTTTTACTTAAGTGGACCAAGATACAAAAACAATTCAGTATTTCTCAAGAATGATTCAATGTAGAAGAAATGGCTAGTACAATATGTAGCCAGTGTCCCTTTAAAGACGATACTGAAATGGAACTGATATAAAGTACGATACAAAAAACAAGCTGTGCATATTTTATCATAAACTAAGTGCCAATTCAATATGAAAAGGATTAATTGCAGCAAGTCTAATAGGGCGCCATTGGTTCACGTATTAACAGTAACATGTTTCATGAACCTGTAAACCTGTATTTGAAGGGCAGTGAAATGTAGGTGCCGTACAGATGGTTCATATGGGAAAAATCAGACTCCAAATCAGACAATAGAGGTTATAAACTGCTCCAAGCACTCACCTGTGTCCTAAGCACAGCTTAAACTTTATGTAGCAGATCATTACCTCATGCTGTAAGGAGAGCACTATTGGGTAGGTGCACATGCGATGCCAGTATAAATAGCATCTATCAGAGCAATGGGCCACGCCAGGCTATGAGCTGGAAGGACTGTGCCGTAATAGCTTTAATGGATATTTCTTTATAGCATTAGATCATTTTCATCTGCTCATAATAAAGTAGAAAGACCAGATGCCTTTCAAAATTGAGTTTATGCCTATAATATTACATTCCATCCTCTTTCATGTTTTCCTGGGTTTAGAAAAACAGTTCCTGCGTTGTGTTACTATAAAGCCTGGGTTACTAGGCGGGATATCTTACTTTTTATACAACTTTATTCTGATATAATAATTAAATGCTGCTGTGCAAAATGCTGTTTTAGAGTGACCTTCAGAAGATACTCTGGTGAGACCTCGCCAGTTCCTGTGTTATTCCCATTAGAGAGCTTACTTTATACTTAATTAATAGGCTCCTTGGAATTACATAGACGCTGGAGATTTCTCCACTCACCAGCATATCTTCCAACTGCTCCTCTTTTAGTGGGACAGGTCCTCAAGTGTGCCTCTTTTGTAGAAAAAAAGATGTATATTTGTTAAAACCAACCCTTTTATTTTATTATTACCATGTCCGAGCCCTATCTAGTTGTTTTCAGAAAGTGAGACAAATGAATATGTCTGTTCTCCGTTATATATATCTACAATGAGCAGTTTTTAAGAGACACACCAAAGGTCAAAGGTAATCCATAAATGAAAATGATACATATAAATACAATCTCACAGTGAAGAGATAAGCCACAAGTACATACCCAGTTGGGTAAATACAAATATATCATTAATCATTTTTATATCAGCTGGGCATGCTCATACTTATCAAGAGGGAGAAAGTCATTTGGTCAGAGGCAGGATTTTCTTTCATAATTTATTCCTAAAATTCCTAACTTTAATTCGCCATTATCAAACACTTCCACTTAATTTGTTCATAACAACCAACCATGAATATTATTTACATACGTAGTTTTCTGCATTAACTGTGATATTTGATTTGTCAATTTAAATGTATGCATCACTAAAATTCAGACACCTTACACAGGCTGATACCATTGTTAATAAAGTATGGCAACACTGGAAGATAATGGGTCATGTGTGGGCGTCCTTCTTTTATCACTTATTGGTAATTGTGCACCCAACTAGTGCATTGGATCCTTTGTAGTACATTAAACAAATAAGCTACAGGCTTCTTTCTGTTGCAGTAATCTTATAGTACTTCTTTGTATCCGGAATTATGAATTATGGCTATTATAAAATGAACTAGTAAATTGCCCATCAAAAATTACGCTATAATTTCAAAAAATTATCTTGCTCCCCCCCTTTTCCCCCTTTGTGTCTCTTCCCCCCTGCCCTGTTTCTCCCCTCCCATTCCCTCCCCTGTGTCTCTGCCCCTTCCCTCCTCCCTGTGTCTCTGCCCCCTTCCCTCCTCCCTGTGTCTCTCCTCCCATTCCCTCCCCTGTGTCTCTTTCTTTCTCCCTCTCCACTCCCGTGTCTCTTTCTCCCTCTCACCTCCCCTGTGTATCTTCCCCCTCTCCCCTCTCCTGTGCCTCTCTCCCCTCCCCTGTGTCTCTCCCCCCTCTCCCCTGTGTGGTTTCCCTCTCTCCCCTGTGTCCCTTCCCCCCTCCCCTGTATCATTTCCCCCTCTCCCCTCCCCTGTTTCTTCCTCCCCCTCTCCCCTGGGTCTCCCCCCCCCTGTGTCTTCCTCCCCCTTCTCATGTCATCCTTCCCCTGCTTGTGTCATCCTCCCCCTCTCCCCTGATTCTTCCTCCCCCTCTCCCCTCCTGTGTCTCTTCTCCCTCCCCTGTGTCTCTCCCTCCTCCCCTGTGTCTCTTACCCCCCACCTCTCCCCTCCCCTGTTCCTCTTACCCCCCTCTCCCCTCCCCTGTGTCTCTTCCCCCCTCCCCTTTGTCTTCCACCTCTGTCTCTTCCCTTTCTCCTCTCTTTGTGTCTTCCCCCTTTCTCCTCCCCTGTGTCTTCCTCCTGCCCTCCCCTCTCCTGTGTCTCTTCCCTCTCCCCTCCCTGTGTCTCTACCCCCTCTTCCCCCTGCCCCCCCTCCCCTGTGCCTCGTCCCCCCCACCTCTCCCCTCCCCTGTGTCTCTTACACCCTCTCCCCTCCCCTGTGTCTCTTCTCCCCTCATCTCCTCCCCCTCTCTCCTCCCCTATGTCTTCCTCCCCCTCTTCCCTACACTATGTCTCTTCCCCTCCCCCTCCCCCATGTCTTCCCCCACCCATGTGTCTCTCACCCCTCCCCTGTGTCTCTTTCCCCCCTCTCCCCTCCACTGTGTCTCTTCCCACCTCTCCCCTCCCTTGTCTCTTCCACCTCTCCCCTCCCTGTGTCTTCCTCCCCCTCTCCCCTGTGTCTTCCTCCCCCTCTCCCCTCCTATGTCTCTTCCCCTCCCCTCCTCTGTGTCTCCCCCTCCTCCCCTGTGTCTCTTCCCCCTCCCCTCCTCTGTGTCTCTGCCCCCTCCCCTGTGTCTCTTACCCCCTCTCCCCTCCCCTGTGTCTCTTCCCCCTCCCCTTTGGCTTCCCCCCTCTGTCTCTTCCCTTTCTCCTCTCTTTGTGTCTTCCCCCTCCCCCTCCCCTGTGTCTTCCCCATCCCCTGTGTCTCTTTCCCCCCTCTCCCCTCCACTGTGTCTCTTCTCACCTCTCCCCTCCCCTATGTCTCTTCCACCTCTCCCCTCCCTGTGTCTTCCTCCCCCTCTCCCCTCCCCTGTGTTTCTTCCCCCTCTTCCCTCCCCTGTGTCTCTCCCCACTCCCATCCTCTGTGTCTCTTTCCCCCTCCCCTGTTTCTCTTCCCCCCTGCACTCCCCTGTGACTTCCCCCCTCTCCCCTCCCCTTTGTCTTTCCCCCACTTTGTCTTTTCTCCCCCCTCCTCTTGCTGCAAGCTGCGCATGCGCGAGCACTATGTGCACAAGTGCAGCGTCCGTACATAGTGGCGTATGCGCGCAGCTCTGTACGGACTTAGAATGTGGTAGGTGTGTACACTCCCATGGAGCTTTACACACTTACCACAATTATTATAGTTGATTTCCCTAACTATATTTAAAGGGCCATTTACCTCATTGTAAGTGTTCTTCATGGTGTGAAATTGCACAAGATTATATGTTAAAATTATCTTTTTTTTTTATTACACTAATAACAGATAAAACATCTACGTGGACAGCACCAGAACGCAGAATACTAACACCCTTTCCCACTGAGATGCTTTGCATTGTTCAAATTCCAGAGAGGCAAGAGAGCAGAAACCTGTATTTTCTTTCTTGAGAAATTGCAAACATTACAAGTTCTCTTTCCTTCATACTGGAAATGTTATCAGTCTTACCATTGACTTGAATGGGACACACACCCCTGCAACCTGATTGACTGCGGTAATACAAAAGCAAGTGGCAGTCTATTACATATGTAACCACAGATTTTATTTTATATGATTTATCAGTGAAAAATGCACATATTTTAAACATTTGAAATATTTCAACATGCTTTTTAGATATCTTTACTGTGATGTTGTCCAATTGTGCTAAATCGAGTGGCCTTTTAAACTATAAGTGACACTAGTATGCACTGCCCAACTACTTGAAACAAGAAACAATAATTTGACTTGTGAATTAGAATTTTTACAGCGTTTTATAAAAATAAATTTGTTTTTTACTGATGTATTGGCAAACAGTCATTTAGTCTTTTTGGCAAATGGATTAGAAACCTGGAAGAAATGTGAGGAACCAAGATTCAGTTCTATTGAAAGACTGCCACTTTATATAGAATAGAATCCAGTAAGTCGTATAACGCCCTTCCTCAGACTACTGAACTAGACACATTGATTATTTTCTTAAATATCTCACAGAGTTGCAAAATATGCCAGGTATTCCAAAAAGGTGCAACCAACAGTACTGTGACATGTGTAAATATACTGTAAATATAGATTAGTTGTATTTTATAGTGTTGCCCAATTAACCAACAATGGACAGGTAGTTAAATAAGTTGTACTCTGTTGTAACTGTGAGGAGATAATTCAAATTAGCTTGAGTTTATACGACTGCTAGAATTAATTGCGCACTCAACAGTTCATTAAAAAAAAGGCATCTTTGGACACTGGATTTCGTTTTAAACAAATGTGTCACATATGATGTAGATAATGAGTGTGCATATTGGCACTGCTTCTGTCATCTCTAATGAAGAGTCTACTTTGTGAAATCTCATAGCAGAAGTTCTTCCTTGGCCTGTGTAATTAGATGTCAGTTCATTTATTGAGTGCTGGTAATCAGATGCAGTACGAGAAGACAGCACATTTGGCATTTTGAAAAAGCAGAACACTCAACAGGTGAAATTGAGAGGAATCAATGTTTCATATAAACATGAAGGGCTCGCGGGGATATTAGATACAGAATCAACAGCTTACAGTGCTTTCTGTTTTGAGCATCTGATTTATTTCTTAATTTTAAATCTCTAGCTGCAAGAAGTATTCCACTTCATTTACAAGACTTGATATTATCTGCTGGCTGGTGCTTGCATTAGTTATTATCAAATATAATAAATGTGTCTCTTATTCAAAAGATGATGTCCACAAGGAAAGGAAAGAAATAATATGGAGAGAAGTACTGAATCAGTTTTTTATTCTGCTCATGCAATAATGTAACCTGTATTTGTGCTTAGTTGCTGGTAATTAAAAAAAAAAGCAAGAAAAAAAATATGCTCTCTCCCCACAATTATGGATGACCTTACTAAACTGGTACATACGCATATTGGTACAATTTAATACTTTAACCGAGTATTTACTATGCTGTTTTCCCATGTAATGTACTGTGTCAGATGAAACTAGGGTACATTTATTTAATACTACATATTTTATTCTGACTTTGTTACCAATTACAATATGGTGTTTTTTATGTATTGTACAATAGGATCTGGAGGGGGGTTTGGTAGAGCAGTGGTGTTGAACTCCAGTCATCAGTGTCCGCAAGCAGTGCAGGACCTCTTTACTAAAATGTAGATGCCCCAGTCATAATGAGTCACCTTTGCTCAAGCACAAAGATCCAGAAATCCTAGACCTTTTGGAGCCCTTAAGACATATAAGGTGAACCATTTATTTTTTATATTTATTTTATCCACCTCAAGTAATTGTACCAAAATGTTAGAGAAGAGAATGGACAACCAAGAATGCATTTATTATCATCCTACCAGGAATGGACTGCTCTTCCAAAGGCTTTTCTCTTTATAAAGGGGGTTTTAGGGGATCTCTGTGTATTTAGTCAGTGATATCTTTCTATCTATCTATCTATCTATCTATAATCTTCTGCTTCAGGTTATGATGTAGTGAAGTGGGCACACATTGTACTTTCATTTCTTGAAGAATGGCAATTTGATAAGTGGAAGTGTACTTCATGGAAACTCTGTAAAACCACAGAAAGTGTCTGAGCTAATTTCAGGGGCTTTTAAATTATATAATAGTAATATATTTCTATGTTTCATGCATTTAGAATTCTTATATCTAGTACCCATCACATATATAGTTCTCAGCAATACGCGTCGTTGCTAACGCTTGCGGGCTCACGTAGCAAGGGCTGCAGTTGCTGGCAAGGAGCGCCAAAGGCTCTACTTGCGCTTGTGGAGATAAGCGCCATAGACGCTCATCCCTTCAAACCTGTACGACTTTACTTTTCTACCTACGAGCAGCGGGACTACACATCAACACAAAACTCAAATGCACAATTCACAGTGCGAAACCAGTAGCACTTTGAAAAAAACGCATGAAAAAAAAATAGGGCTCGTAACACTTACAAAAGGAAACCGCGGCTTAGAGAACAAAAAATTGAGTCGCAAAAAACGTCCGAACCGCGCACACCGAAAAGCACACAAAATACAAACCAAAATAAAATAAAAAAAACATCACACAGTAAGGGGGGATACCCAGGACATCTGGAAGTGAGGTTACACAGCAATTTCACCCCAATTTCCAGGGTTTAGGCACTCGAAAATCCCCTAAGCAAGAGAAAAATGGCCGCCGAAAAGAACGAAAATGAGGCTACACGACCACTAAACACGCAAAACTCTGCCACAAACATAAGACTGTAACACAGGACCGTGCGAGGTATAAAATACACTATTACGAAGGACGCAAAATGATCCAAACTCGTCTAACACATACACAATCGCCCCCATTTTACACCACTAACTTGCACATACTAACATACACATTCCAAAATGTGGAACTACACAACTACACAAATGGTTTTCCCTCGCGCACGCAGCCTATTTACACTACACACTTCACACATTGCTGACACTTACACCTCAGGTCACCAAGAATGAAAATCTACATTGTATGCTGCAGGAACATCAAAACAGATTGTCAGCTCTTCAGCATATTGGTTGCTGCATATATTAATTACAAATAGGTAAAGTATATGAATTTAAGATTTCATTAATTAATTAATTATCATTAAAAAATACATATACAGAAAACTTTAAAAAACAACACACGATTGCAATAAACACCAAAGGCCTTCACTGCACGCCTCACAAGGAGCACCAAGGGTACTCACAGGAGCAAAACTACACCAGGGGAGAGACTCGCAATGAGCGTCAAAGGCTATCAGCATGGACCTTGCAATCAGCACCAAACGAGCTCGGACAGCAAAAAAAACACCAACCCAGAGCCTCGCAATCAGCGCCAAAGGTACTTACACAACCAAAACACTTACTTTGTGTGCCAAACAACATTCCTTGACTTACATTTCTATTGCCGTCATTTTTTGATGGGCAATTCGCTAGTTTTATTATAATATTTAAACATTGGTGCAAATGTTATGTTGAGTAATTATCAGATCTATTCTTAGCTTACATTGGAACGAATCAGTGTCATTAGCTACTTATTTAAATTTTATCTTGATTGAAGTCTACATGGCTTTATTCATTAGTTTTATAATTAGAAGGAATAGAAAATCGTATATAATATCTGGAAAATAAATTATACAGACAGGTATCATTTTAATTTTCATATTGAAGACATGGCACCTCCAGTCAGACACAGAACAAACTCAGTGACAAACCCATCTCATACATGGAACCATGAATGGCAAATACAAGGTCCATACCTTTCACATACAGTATAGATTTAAACTAATATAAATGTACTATTTAATATACAAACCATTTTCTTGCATGAATACAGTTATCTAAGATCCTATAATCTTATATGTTATCTTGTGTGAGAATGGTACATCATGTTGTAGTATTCCGACAGAATCTTTGATACCCTGTTTACCTTTGTAACCTTGTTATATCGTGTGTGTTATTATTATTATATGTAATATGTACAGTTTCAGAATATTATGTAGCACTAATTAGCAATTAGCACATGAATACAATTTATACAAGTTGAAGAAAGTAAATAGGTCAAGACAGCACGATAAGTAAAGAGGGCCCTGCTTTTGTGATAACTTGTAATTTAAACTGTAGTTGGGGATGATGGGTCTACTTAGTTGATAGGTTTTTAAGGTGTCACAGAGAAATAGAAGTATGACAACAAAATAGATTGTTGGTCAATTTAGGGAGGTAAGTGATGTGTATGTAAACCAGATAAAGCAAGGTAGGGAATACCATAGACTAGAAGCAGTTTCCTGTATGGGGGTATGGGAGGAGGAAAATGTTAGATCTTGTAATAGCTGGAGAAGGTATAAGGAACAAGACAAAAATCTTCTTCCAATATATAAAACTTGTTATTTTAAATATGTGACTTAAAATTTGGGAACTTACTATAGCCTTAATTCCTTCTAAAACCTCTTTAGAATATATTATACGTATATACTGTATTATTAGTAGTATTTGCCTGTAAACAGATTTGAAATTAATAAATAAGACAGGGTAGGACAGCCAATAGATGTGTACCTGCCAATAACTAAGAATGTGTTGTTGACCTTTCGGATGGTTCAGCAATGTTAGGATGAGGGCATTTAAATCATGTACACAAACTGAAAAAAATCAATCCTGTCTTTATTGAAACAGCAAAAATAACAAACTGAGTCTAGTCCCTGTTTATTTAATTATCCATATTTTCATAGGAAAGACAGCACAAATATTGAGATATTTGCAAATTGTATATATAGAACTATACATTTACAAATATATTTCACATTTGTAATCCACCCCAAAATGAATTTAAAGCTTACTTATTATTAATATTGTATTACAATGCCACATTTTCCTCCAGGCATAACCTTTTTTTCAGTTTAAACATTAGGAAAGATCAGGACATTACCATAATTTTAGATTTTTCCATGTCTGACTTGAAAGGAAATCTGTGAAGTATATTTTATTTCCATACTTGGACACCAGCTCCTTTATGCTTTGCATAAAGGAATGCAGAATGACAAGAATTTTCAAGAAAGTAAAAGATAAGATTAGCTATATATTGGAGAACAATAGGAGAAAACTGAATTTTTATTTTATTAGAGCATAAAAAGCTTCTGCTGTAAAAGAATCATACAGGGATACAACCACTGAATAGTTTTTTTTTTTTTTTTTGTGGGATGCATTATTGGTACTAATAAAAACACCATCTACCATGCATTAGATAACAGGCAGCGCTAACCTCAACAGCGTTAGCCACCAACCCCAATTGACATTATAATGGGTGGAGACTTGCAGCAGCTGTGTCTCAACTTTTAAGATAAATTTTTTTTATAATAGATTTTTTTTAATTAATAATCAAGGCCTAAATAAAGTATCTACCCCTTGTTCTTAGTGTTTAATTTTCATCAGACTTTGTTCCAAACACTTCCCCTGTAAAATTATAATCTCCTATTTGCATTATTATAATTATTATTCCTTTATTTGTAATACGCCAACATATTCGGTGGCACTATACAACTGTTTCAAGGTGGAGGCTTCTGTTGCTCTTTTGCCCACCATAAATTAAATGATTGCTGTGGTAAACTATCTCCTCATAAAATCTACTACACATGTTAGGTACCGGCCCCATGCTGATAGGGGCAGTAACCCTGAAACAGCTGTTGGTGGGTGCAATTCCTGGCTTGTGTATAATCTATCCTTAGCTTTGCAGAAAGTGGTGTAATATACAGCAGGCATATGCTTAAAGGAAACCATGTTTGAAATGGTTATGGATTACAAGAGTGAAGCCTTTGTGCGCAGATTTGCATGTCCCTGCTAAGGTTCCCAGAATGCAGTGTAATAACTGTATTTCTTGGAATTCTGAGCAGGAGGCAAGTTTTTTTTTACTTGTTTTAGGCATTTAAATGTGAACACAAATGTACTATTTATTATGTGAGGAATGAAAGAGAGGGCAGGATCCAATAGAATATCAAGACAACTGGCTTGGGAGGTGGGAGTGATGATGGCATTGACAACCATGAGAGATATATGTGGAGTGGAAGCTGTGGAGGGTGGGAAGATTAGGAGCTCAGTCTTTGAGATGTTGAGTTTGAATTGACGGGCTGACATCCAGGAGGATATGCTAGAGAGGCAGTTGGCACATTGTGCTAGAATAGAGGGGGATATAGCTGGTTCTGAGAGGTAGATTTGAGTGTCATCAACATATAGATGACAGACAGAATTACCTGGTGTGCTGCGGTCCATATGGTCAAAAAGAGTTGGACACGACCAAACGACTAAACAGCATGGAAAAAAGGAGGGGCCTAGGACTGAACCCTGGGGTACGCCAACAGTCAGAGGGTGAGTTGAAGAAGAAGTGCCACTGAAGGAGACACTAAATGAACAATCTTCAAGGTGTGATGTGAACCAGTGCAGTATGGCGGATGCCAAGAGATTGGAGAATTTGGATAAGAAGATTGGGGTCGGCTTGATCGAAGACAGCAGAGAGATCTAGGAGAATTAGGATAGAGAAATGACCCTTTGACTTGGTGGTGAGCAAGTAATTTGTGACTTTTCTGTGGAGTGTTGACAGAAGCCAGACTGGAAGGGGTCAAGGAGGGAGTTGGAGAAAATACGTTGTGTAAGGTGGTTGCAAACAAGTCGCTCAAGCAGTTTTGAAGCCAGGGAAGTAGAGAGATAAGGCGATAGTCAGATGTTGAAGATGAGTCAGGTGAGGGTTTCTTAAGAATGTGTGTTAAGCAAAAGGTTGAATATATGTGTGAGGTCTGGGATAAGTGTGGTGGATAAGGGAGAAATATGTTGTGAAGGAATAGGGTTGTATGGAGAAGATATAAGGTGAGAGGATGATAGTAGACTAGAGATCTTATCCTCAGTTACAGGTTTAAAGGGGTCAGTGATGGATGTGGGATCGAGGAAGGGTAAAGGCTGGGTTTTGTTAGTTTGTTGAGAGGAGTGTGTGTTAGGGCCACACTGAGAGAAGTTGATTCAGATGTTTTCGATTGTATTTTTAAAGTGGGTGGCAAAGTCTTCAACTGTGAAAGAGGAAGTGGGGGTAAGCAGAGGAGAGTGTTAAATGTGGTGAACAAACGTTAGGGGGTGGAGGACAGATTTGATATTAATTATGTAAAATAGGGCTGTTTGGCAAGATTGAGGGCAGAGAAGTAGGAGCACAAAATAAACTTGTAATGAAGGAAGTCGGCAGAAGTGCAAGATTTCATCCATAGCCATTCAGCAGTGCAATAGCAACTTTGAATGTAGTGTGTTTGTGTAGTGTGCCATGGATGTTGATGAGACTTGGGGTGTTTGCCTTTTGTTATGGAGGCAAGTGTGTCAAGTGTAGAGGATAGAGTTGTGTTGTATTGAGAGGCGCAGTGTCAGGGCAGGTGAGGTGACAGAGAATTGATTGTAGTATGGTGGAAATGTATTGTGGGTTGAGTGCTTGCAGGTTTCTATCAGTTTTGGAGGCAGGGAGTAAATAAGGGCAGTGCGTAGGAGATGTAATGAGGTTGAAGGTGAGGTGGTGGTCAGATAGAGAGAGAGGGGTGATGACAAGGTTGGAGGTTGCGTGGAGATTGGCATCTTTGTATATAAATATATGTTGGCTTATGGATCATAGAATCTATTTGTACAGTTTTTTATAGCAGTTTAGTGTTGTATATGATATTGTTTTATCATATAGATACAATGACATTCTATCTCATATGACAATTTTTTTCCTAAATGCTGCAATACTTTATACAGTTTAGTGGGGCTGTTTTTTCAAATGATATAATAAAATCCCATTACTTGATAAATCTATCTCATAGAGTAACTCATAATGAAGTGATATTATCTGACATGAGCACAATTACTCTATTTTCTTTATCTAGGCCAATATTCTGCTGTAAACAAAACCTGAGCCACTGTGAAATGATTATCTCTGGTCCTGCTTAGTAAAACTAATCCGCGTTTGGCCCAGTTGGAGCGGAATATGCCTTCTGCTTATGGTCATTCACCCTAGACTTATTACACTGATTTTATAGTTCCTATACCCCTTAATTCTTCTTCTTTTTCTTTTTTTATAGATGGAATTCCCTGTGTTTAGTTTGACATAGGCCATGTCTAGAAAATCTCCCCATTTTTTTCTCTAAGGGGCTTATTAGTCAGTGGATGTTTCCTAACAATCACTTGCTTATAGATATAATGAAAGTCCCTCTTTCTTCACCTCCCTCTTTTAATAACATTCTCATGTTTCTGACTTCTGTTGCTAATCTATAAGGTATTCCATAACCATAGAAAAACACCTTAATTACCTACCAAGATTTGCTCCAAGCTACCATAGTGGAAATAGACCTGGGACATTTTATTCATGTCTCATCAAAGTAAACAAGCGAGACAGTATTGGTGATAACCAGGGGTATTGTATTCAATAGAGAGATGAATTGACAGCAGAAAAAGTCATAATTTTAGCCATTAATTTATCAAAGATATAAAGATTTCACAGAAAGAGCAGTGTGAAGTACGTAAAAATATTTGATGCCAATGCTCTTCCGTTACATCTTCTAAAGCTAAATGAGCCTATGAGCTGAAAAGTGCTTTATACAAATGAAGTATATACTCGAGTATAAGCCGAGTTTTTCAGCCCTTTTTTTAAGGCTAAAAAGGGCCCCCTCGGCTTATACTCGAGTCACTCCCCCTAGTGTGTCTCTAACCCCCCCCCCCGTGTCTCTCTACCCCCCGTGTCTCTCTAACCCCCTTGTGTCTCTCTACCCCCCCGTGTCTCTCTACCCCCCTTTGTCTTTTTCCCTCCCCCTCCTCCTCATCAACCCCCCTCCTCCTCATCAACCCCCTCCTCAACCCCCTCCTCACTGTCTCCCCTCTAAATACCTCCTGGCACCCGGTATATGCTAATGACGCGGCGCGCATGTGACGTCACATGCGCGCCAGGCTTAAGACGGAGCAGAGGCTGGAGAAGAAGCAGGAGTGAGAGGGAGGTATTTAGAGGGGAGACATTGAGGGGGGGGGGGGTGAGGAGGGGGTTGATGAGGAGGAGGGAGCTTGAGGGGGAGGTTGAGGTTGGGGGGTGAGGAGGGGGGTTGAGGATGGGGGGTTGAGGAGGGGGTTGATGAGGAGGAGGGAGGTTGAGGTTGAGGAGGGGGGTTGAGGTTGAGGGGGGGTGAGGAGGGGGATGATGAGGAGGAGGGAGGTTGAGGTTGAGGAGGGGGGTTGAGGTTGAGGGGGGGTGAGGAGGGGGATGAGGATGGGGGGGTTGAGGATGAGGATGGGGGGTTGAGGATGGGGGTTGAGGAGGGGGTTGATGAGGAGGAGGGATGTTGAGGAGGGGGGTTGAGGTTGAGGGGGGGTGAGGAGGGGGGCTGAGGTTGAGGGGGGTGAGGAGGGGGTTGAGGATGGGGGTTGAGGATGGGGGCTTGAGGAGGGGGGTGAGGAGGGGGTTGATGAGGAGGAGGAAGGTTGAGGAGGGGGGTTGAGGTTGAGGGGGGGGTGAGGAGGGGGATGAGGATGGGGGGGTTGAGGAGGGTTTGAGGATGAGGATGGTGGGTTGAGGATGAGGATGGGGGTTTGAGGGGGAGGATGGGGGGTTGAGGGGGGAGGATGAGAATGGGGAGGTTGAGGAGTGAGGTTGAGGGGGGGTTGAGGAGGGAGGATGAGGAGGGAGGTTGAGTTGAGGATGAGGAGGGAGGTTGAGGATGAGAAGGGGGGTTGAGGTTGAGGAGGCAGGGGTTGAGGATGAGGAGGGAGGTTGCGGATGAGGAGTGGGGTTGAGAATGAGGAGGGGGGTTGAGGAGGGTGATAAGGGTGGGGAAAAGAGACACAGGGAAGGGAGAGGGGAGAAGAGACACAGGGAAGGGAGAGGGGTGAAGAGACACATGAAAGGGGGGGGGACACTGGGGGCAGCACATTTCCCACCCTCGGCTTATACTCAAGTCACTCATTTTACCCAGTATTTTGTGGTAAAATAGGTGCCTCGGCTTATACTCGGGTCGGCTTATACTCGAGTATATAACGTCAATTTAAAGCAAAACATAGACCCAAAACAGAGTGAGATACACATACTGGAGCATAGGAAGCATTAAGTAGTATGACTTATGGCATAGTACCTTGTGCCACAACAGAAGAAAAAAATTCTGTAACATATCAATCTGGTTCATCTCAAAGGACAGGTCAGCCTTTGGCAGTGAATTGCCACTGATCTTCCAAGTAATAGTAAGTGATCCACATCTAAATTACCCTATACCTCTTAGGGAGATTTTTTTATGAGCATAAAGGAAAGCCTGGCATTTCAGTGACGATGTGTCCTTTTGGGATGTTTCAAATTAATATACTATGAGACATTCTCTTCTATAATTAGTGAGTGAGCTGCAACTTGAAACATTGCATCTTGAATGGGTACTATCCCATAAGGCATATTCATAAGTGTTGTCCATTTTTATGCAAATGATGCATCTCTCACTCTGTTTTGATTGTATACATACGGTGTGTTAGTTTGAGAAATTTAGATAATTTTAAATTCATTATGTATAGTAATGTGTACATATATATTTACTGGTGTGTGCAAGCTATTATTATTTTGCTAAAACATGTAATACTGCACCCATACTTGTATAACAACCTATGTCTTCTAATCCTCTCAGTATAACTCACTGTGGATGACAATTATCTTGTTACCATGTCTTGATAGAGTAGCACAGGTTTATTTGTTTGGCCCGGTTTAATTGCAGCATCTGTCCAAATAAGATCCAGGCATTTCCTAATGATGTGCATTACAAATAATAAGGTAATTATGCAGATGATGAAACCATTCCCTCCCGGTTGGTTGGAGAACATACTATACTTGCAGCTGATGTACTATAGCTACAGGAACAATCATTGTAAATATGGCATTTTTCCTCCAGGGAACCTGTAGTTGTCTTGAAGTCCATTACAAAATATACTCCACACGCTGCCTCTCTTGCTATCATTTCATATCAAACTTTTCTACAGAGAAACATGGGAGATTTGATTATCTTCACCAACAGGCGCAGGTGTGTAGCTGACAAGTATAGTAAGATTCCTATTTTTGTGGCACATTTCTCTAAAAGTATGTCCCGAAAATTGGGAGTAGTGGTATAAGAAGTTTTAACAGAATGACAGAATTACATAAAACGCAAGACTGTTTTAACATTTGACCAAAGACGTTTTTGTGTTTTTTTTTGTTGGAGCTACTTCTTTATCCATAGTCAGTCAATAAGACCAGTTACTTCACATCTTATATCGTTTCTATAAAAGTATGTTTTTGAAGAATTACAGTCACAAATGTTGGTAGTTTTAACCAACAGTTTTGCATTTTTTGGCATTTAGCATAGATTTAAAGTGGTAAATTGTGATGTTGAACTTTCCAAGAAAAAAACAGAAAACAGACACCTTTTATTATGTGACAGATTAGAACTATCTACTAATGAAGGGACTACTAGTACTAATGAATGCAGTTGTGGCATCATACACATCGACATTACTTGTAATTCAGTTTGTTACCTATATGTTGTGATTATTGCCATCTTGCACTTATTCCTACTAATGCAATCTTGTAACTATACAACAGTACTATTTGAAGCTTGTACTTATATCTTGCTACTAATGGGATCTTGTACCTACCTACTCCTAGTATTCCAATCTTGTACTTACATATCTCACTCATAGGTGCAGATAGCCATTCATTCTCTCCATGCCATTCTGATAGACTTATACCCAAAAAGACTGAGTGCTGTAATAAAGGTGCTTCAACAAAGTATTAGTTTAAGGGTGTGCATACTTATGCAACCATATTATTTTATTTTTATATTTTTTTCTTCCCTCCACCTAAAAGATTTCAGTTTGTTTTTCAATTGAGTTGTACAGTTTATAGGTCACATTAAAGGTGAAAAAGTTCTGAAATGATTTATCTTTGTCTCATTTTTTTACAGCACAGAAACCTGACATTTTAACAGGGGTGTGTAGACTTTGTATATCCACTGTATACAAAATGTTTGATGCTATAGATGTAGTTAAGCTTTCGCAGATACGTCTCTTTACCCCATCATCAGTGTGCTTGTCTTCATGGATGTTGCAGTACTGTATGTGCTATGCCTTTTTGAAAATCAAATCATTAAAATGTTTTTAGAAAGTAAAAAAAAAATCAGACCTTTTAATTTATTAGCGTACATACCAATATTTATTACATACAAATATGATACAGTGGGTTCCACCATTGTTTTGACTTATCTGTTTGTCTTAGCTGTATTTTTATTAGGGTACAGTCTTGTAAACTAGTAAGATTTACATTAATCCTATAGAACGCACTTGTGGTTACCACATTTCAATGGTCTCCTTGAAACAAAATGGTAGCTCACAATGCAGCAAAATTGTATGTATTAGATAATACAGTAAAGGCTTTATTATATAGATTTTTCTTTTACTCTCTAGAAACAAGTGCATTCTTTAAATGATATATACAAGTATCTATCTACACTGATCATTATCCTTATTGTAGGGATATAGGGAAAATAATAGCTCTTCTTTAAAATATCACAATAAAAATGCATGGTTTACCATAAAAAAATGCCAATAGCTCTTGAAATGTATAAAAGTGGCTTATATATAATAGCTAGATAAAGTTGTGCTATTCATCCAAATAAACTTGCTAATACATCTGGATTATCAAACTGGACCATAAATAAATAAATGCATTTTTTTCTTGTGTCTTTGATGAAATGACTATTTGCAATAGGATGAAATATAATTATGTTGCTGTTTATACTTGTGAAAGGCAGCTGAACAGATTGGATCACGCCTGGGGGAACTTCTGTTTTTCTTTTCTACAGACAATTGTTCCAAAAAAAAATCCCTTTGTCTTTGTATTTAAAGAACTTTAGTGTTTAATGCTAACTTACTTCAAGTGCATATTTTAGGTACAAATTAGAGATCTGATATGGGTAAGTAAAAAATAAAATGCTTTCAGATTATTTTTATTTGCTGTAAAGTATTAAAACACATGTTAAGATATGCAGCATATAACACAATATATCAAACTGTATGATATAATATATAACCTGGCTGTATCATGATACCTTCCAGTAGGACATCCAACGATAACAAAGAATCTTTGGAAAACATATTTTAGAAGCCAAACCAATGTACTCTAGAGAGACCGAGTTTGGGATATTTTGAGAGAACATAAAGAACATAGTAGAGGTGAGCTTTGCCAAAGCAAGATCAGCCAAGATAAGAAAAGTAAAAAGCTCTGAAGTGTACAAGGGAAAAAGGCTCCTTTGAGAGCAATAAACCCTCTGCAAGGAGGTACAGCATTTGGAGCCTATCAAACGCAGAAAAACAGAGCCGTGCAGCTAAAATTCATTTTCAGGTAGAAATACAAGTAGAGAAATTCAGACACAAATAAAATATGCTCATAGTATAGAGTTGTTCTTCAGCATTTTGCATTATATCTGAATGATATATCACATGACAGCTTGCTTAGGGCCCAAACACATAAGTCACATTAAGCTCCCTGATAAGCATATCTTCTGACTAAGGATTTTAACTAAACCTCATGTTAAAAATCACAGACTCATTACGAACGTGTGTAATGTTAATAATTACATATAAAGGTAATACATTTCATGTGCATTAATGTACATGTGACCTTCAAAGAGAGGATAAATTAAAATAGTTATCATGGTAATTATCACATAGAGAGAATGTTGATGTAAAATTGTTTTTGGGGTCGTTGTAATCGTCCTGATAGAAGACAAATGTGGATTTTTTTTATTTATTGTTCATTTTTTTTACTTTGTATTAGTTAGTTACAACACATGCATAAAGGCAGTATAGACTTTTCCACATCTGATGGCTTTTTGTTACAGACTGTAGCAGACACCATCATATATATAGTTATCGTAATTGCGAGTTTGTGTGTAATGCTCGCAAAGTTACGGGCTTGCGCATGCATGCAGCCCATGCCGAGGCCTGCAATGAGGCCTGTATCATGAGGCCCGTAAAGTTAGAGGGGGGAGAGGCTTGAGTGGTGGAAGAGACACGGGATAGGTGGAATTAAATATTATCCCGTCATTTGTGACGGTAGGCCTGCAATAGGCGCCAAGGGCGCTCATTGCCAGACCTGCAATGGTTGCTGAAGGCTCTCATCGCAGGGCTCGCAGAGAGAAGAGAGAAGGAGAGAAGAGGGAGAGGACACAGACGAGGGGAAGGAGAGAGAGAAGCCGTGCATCACCCGGCTTTGCTGAGCATGGCATAGCCGCACATTGCGAGCCTCGCATTGTGTGGCAAACAACAGCATTGCAAGGCTTCAAATTTTGATGCCGTCATTTTTGACGAGCAAGTCTCTATTAGTAATATAGTAACCATGGGAAGAAATAGACTCTGCAGTTAGAAGCATTGCTAGGTTTAAAGTTAATGGATTATTTTCTACTCTGACAATATTTAGACAGTGGGGACCAGCTTGGGACAGTCCCAATGGGTACAGGTCCCACTAACAGTTATACAAACCATGTACAGACAGGCAGGTATAACAAGTACTCTTGAGGGCTTAAACAGTGTTTCTCAAACTGTGTTAGTACCATGGTGTTTCATTTTGTGTAGACCACTATCTCTCTCTGTCATAGGTAATGATTCTAGGATCCTAGTGTCCATTATGGGGTCTGATGAAAGACAGTTATGCCAGATTGGGGTTTGGGGTGGTGGTGATTGTGGGCATCTGTCAATACTTTTGTAATACAAAAAACTTTGTGAATGAATTTTAAGGGAAATAATAAACTTTTTTATAGGAGCACGGTTTTGTATGAGAGATTTTTGCCCTTTTCTTATGCTAGAACTTCCTATCCTCCCTCTTGGCGTTGAGGCAATAGAGTTCAGTCTTTCAGGATTGCCGTACTTGGCGTCCTGTTTCTCTCCCGATAGCCGAAACCACACCACAAGTTAATGACTGCACTAACTGCTGGAGCCAGTCCACTCAATGTAGAGTTGCTTGTTCTCTTGATTGGTTAGTCAAGGTGGACATAATAGGGGAGGACATGGCGGTGTATATTCAAAATGTGCTCCTGTCAGAGTAACTGATAAAGGCGGATAAATATAGCTTTATTTGTTAGAAACTCTTCCACCTCAACCAAACCAGCCAATTACTCCCCGGTACTTGCCCGGTCAAAAGCCCCCACCCCCTTGCTTTCTATAGGGCTGCCTGGACTAGGAGAGAAAGATACAGTACCTAACATACCTTTCTCTGCTGTCTTAAACTGAATATTTGCTGGTCCTAATGGGTAGCACCACTAAAATATATCAAAGTCTGAAAATGGCTATGTACTCCCCTGTCTATAAATCAAATTGTCATAATGCAACAACTACGGACTCATATATTACATTTTAATAATAGGTAAAATAATATATGGAGACATTGTTATATAATTTACAGCTATTGAAAATGATTGTGGCTTAAATTGAGAAAATTGAATCCCTGTCTTAGAGAGCCAACAATCAATATACATAGTAGTAGATGAGTATTGACAATGGGAGAACATAGAGCAATGGCTTTTGTTAAAACCTTGTGAATTCATTAGATAACTCCTAGATGATTTCTTGAGTGTGTAATAGTTGTTTGAAAGTTAATTGCATTCTTGATTTTCAAAGAAAATGATAATGTATTCCTCTTTTCAATTTTAAATAAATGTAAATTTAAGATAATTCAAATAATGTCAAAAATATAATTCAGATAAATTCCATAAAAAGGCACTGTTTTAGCACAGCCACTGCAGTCACTTAGGCTGCTGGGCAGCTGTGCTGTAGATGACTTGGCACTCATGATGCCACACAGCATCCCACCAAGCTGCAATCATTTAGAAAAATACCGGGCTATAATAATTAATGGACTTAACTCCTCCTGCAATTCCTTCTGGCTATAAATGCTGTAATACAGATTGCACTGAAAATATTCAAATGAATAATCCTGCATATCGCTGGCTGCTTTTCAGTTGAATCACTTAATTGATTACTTACATTAATAAAATTAATTTA
Organism: Discoglossus pictus; assembly: GCA_027410445.1. NCBI lineage: Eukaryota > Metazoa > Chordata > Amphibia > Anura > Alytidae > Discoglossus > Discoglossus pictus. The sequence continues at coordinate 72,331,822 of CM050165.1, forward strand.
CTAATATGATATGAAAACATAATATTCATCTAGCTCGCAAATGATGAAAATAGACAAGGAAAGAGAATTTTAAATGAAAATGTCTGGAAACAGCTATTTAGGGATTTAATTTAGGGATAAAATTATAGCAAAAACTACGCAGTACTAGAGTCAATTTCTAATGAACTTGGACTCCAAATCACTGTAATAAAAAGACGGCCAATTTAAGTGAAATAAATTTACTGTATTATGCAGAAACTTTACCATCCTAAAATTACAAGTTTTGGTTCAGTAAATTCTTATGTGTAGAGAGTTTTCCTTGGCTTTTAGTAAGAGTTAGAGCCAATTAACATTGACTTCTTAATGACCTTTTGGTCTTATGTGCTCCAGAAGACACAAGGACTTTTGGCATATTTTGTAAATAAACAAGTAATCAAAATGAATAAGCAATTTATTTACTGCAATACACTGACTTTGTATATAAAGTGCAGTTCATATTTCTTGTCTGGTATGAACTAAGGGCACTATTTAAGGGCAATACAAAATGTGCCTAACATTAATTTTGTTTGGTAAAGAAATCTTCATGCTTTGCCATTGCACAATGTTGGGAAAATTTTCCCGTAACAAATGTCTGTCTAGGTCTAACAGTGTGTAATGGATGCACTCATTTATAAATGGTTAGGGGTAGGTAAGGGAAATATGGTGGATGGGCGGCCAATGGTTTTCTCTGCGTGGGTTAAGCTGACCAGATAAATTAAATTTGGTGATATATATTTAAACATATATTTAAACACAAGTTTAAAATGTGGCATTGGAGACAGCTATTTACTTACCTTTTGCTAAAATAGAAACATGCAGTTTCACAGAATATTAAAGGGTTTCTTAAATGAGCAGTGGTTGAAAACAATGTATTTAAATGTATATCTTAATGAAGTGAGTTTTTACATTTTTCACTATTTATGCAAAAAGCATAATTTATGTATTCTGCACATTTCATAAAACATTTTATTTTTATTACTATCTAAAATTCCCTCTAATGATTATGTTGACACTCTCAGGGGTGCCCCTGATCCCCACCCAATCAGCATGCAGTTGTCAGCATTGATGTCACTTCTTGGGATGTGCTTCCTGCTGCAGTTTGCTCTCTGTCTGTTCTGCCCATGCCGTTTTTTATCACAGACACACTACATATCCCAGGCTGTTTTGCAGCACACATAGGAACCCAGAATTAATTTAAAAGTTTCAGCTAACCTGATTATTTAAAATGCTATGCTAATGTTATGCTAATTTAGCCTGGGTTTGGAGGGTGATAGCCCTGATTTACAACTGTCAGAAATTACACGATTTTTTTCGATTTTTTCATGCAAAAAAAACAAAAATGTTTGCATATAATGCAAATTTTCCTCTATCAGATGCATTCATAATACAGCCCACTTAGATATGTCTTTAAGTAATCTGTGTTTTCTTGAACAGTACAACATGATTCTGACTCTCTTACTGTATGTCTATCTGTCTGTTAATTACTTTGCAGGGGCTTCAAAATATTCTCTGAAGCTGCATAGTCCTTTTTACATTGGGAAGCTGATATAAAATAGCCATTGCAGCCTTAGAGAACCACTACTCCAAAGGTTTTAGAATTTTGGCCAAAGTCTGCAAGGAAGCATCTAATGAGCAGGGTGTGTGTGGTGTAGGAAGGGGTAGAACAAAATGCCCCCAACTGCCTTCTGCCCCCCTGCTCTCTCCTTCCCCCAGGCCCCAGCTATCTCACTCAGACTCCTTTGACTCGGGAGCGGAGGAGCCACCAGGTGGTGGATCCACCGGCAGATGAGCAGCCGGAGAACGACCAAGGTGGAGGGAGAGAGAGAGGGAGAAATGTGCCAAGCAGCCTTTACCAACCAATGTGCCCAATCTGTGTCTGTAATAGCCAAAGTGTCCAGCCTGTAATAGCCAAAGTCTCCAGCCTCTACCTGTAATAGCCAATGTGCCCAGCTTGTGTCTGTAATAGCCAAAGTGTCCAGCATGTAATAGCCAAAGTGTCCAGCCTCTTCCTGTAATAGCCAATGTGCCCAGCCTCTGCCTGTAATAGCCAATGTGCCTTGTCTGTGCCTGTAATAGCCAAAGTGTCCAGCCTCTGCCTGTAATAGCCAATGTGCCCAGCTTGTATCTGTACCAACCAATGTGCCCAGTCTGTGCCTGCATTAGCCAATGTGCCCAGTATGTGTCTGTAAGAGACAATATGCCCAGCCTGTGCCTGTAATAGCCAATGTGCTAATGTGGGAGAAGGGGGAGAGGGAGACAAAGAAGCGGGAGAGAGAGAAGAGTGAAGGGGAGAAGGAGGGAGAGAGAGATGCAGGAGAGAGAGGGAGAAAAGAGAGAGAGGGAGAATGCGGGTGAAAGAAAAAATGATTGTGAGAGAGAGAAGGGGGAGTGTGTGAGAGAGAAAACAGGGAGAGAAGATAGGGTGAGAGAGGGGGAATGAGGGTGTGAGAGAGAGAAGGGAGGGTGAGAGAGAGAGAGAATGAGGGTGAGAGAGAGAATGAGGGTGAGAGAGAGAATGAGGGTGAGAGAGAGAGAATGAGGGTGAGAGAGAGAGAATGAGGGTGAGAGAGAGAGAATGAGGGTGAGAGAGAGAGAATGAGGGTGAGAGAGAGAGAATGAGGGTGAGAGAGAGAATAAGGGTGAGAGAGAGAGAATGAGAGTGAGAAGGGGGGGTGTGAGAGAGACAAAACAGAGAGAGAAGGAGTGGTGAGAGAGAAGGGGAAGTGTGAGAGGGAGAGCATTTGTAATAATTCACGTTAATTTTTTATAAGTAATTGGACCATATATATACAGTGGATATAAAAAGTCTACACACCCCTGTTAAAATGTCATGTTTCTGTGCTGTAAAAAGACAAAGATAAATAATTTCAGAACTTTTTCCATCTTTAATGTGACCTATAAACTGTACAACTCAATTGAAAAACAAACTGAAATCTTTTAGGTGGAGGGAAGAAAAATAAAAAATAAAAATAATGTGGTTGCATAAGTCTGCACACCCTCTTATAACTGGGGATGTAGCTGTGTTCAGAATTAAGCAATCACATTCCAAATCGTGTTAAATAGGAGTCAACCAAAAGAACACCATACCCACAGTGAAGCATGGTGGTGGCAGCATCATGCTTTGGGGCTGTTTTTCTTCAGCTGGAACTGGGGCCTTAGTTAAGATAGAGGGAATTATGAACAGTTCCAAATACCAGTCAATATTGGCACAAAACCTTCAGGCTTCTGCTAGAAAGCTGAACATGAAGAGGAACCTCATCTTTCAGCATGACAACGACCCAAAGCATACATCCAAATCAACAAAGGAATAGCTTCACCAGAAGAAGATTAAAGTTTTGGAATGGCCCAGCCAAAGCCCAGACCTGAATCCGATTGAAAATCTGTGGGGTGATCTGAAGAGGGCTGTGCACAGGAGATGCCCTCGCAATCTGACAGATTTGGAGTGATTTTGCAAAGAAGAGTGGGCAAATCTTGCCAAGTCAAAATGTGCCATGCTGATAGACTCATACCCCAAAAAGACTGAGTGCTGTAATAAAATCAAAAGGTGCTTCAACAAAGTATTAGTTTAAGGGTGTACTTATGCAACCATATTATTTTATTTTTATATTTTTTCTTCCCTCTACCTAAAAGATTTCAGTTTGTTTTTCAATTGAGTTGTACAGTTTATAGGTCACATTAAAGGTGGAAAAACTTCTCAAATGATTTATCTTTGTTTGATTTTTTTACAGCACAGAAACCTGACATTTTAACAGGGGTGTGTAGACTTTTTATATGCACTGTATATATATATATAAATATAGAACTATGGTCTGACTTGGGGAGCCTTGGAAACATTTTGAAATAGTAAGTGTGCACTGATATAGACTATTAAAAGGAGGGTTGTGGCCACACTTTAGAAGGATGAGGACCATAGGGAATACAAATTATTATTGCTTATTTGTAATGCACAGACATATTCCGCAACTCTATACATGGGTTAAGTTCAAGGCAAAAACAATAGCAGTATTATCACATTGCAGACAAGTGGAGAGCCCTGTCTTTGAGCTTAAAATCCGGTGTTCAAAGCGATTTCGCCAAAGCTCCATGCAAGACTGAAAACTTGCAAATTTACAATCTAAATGTAAAAATAGACCGGAGTCTCTGGGTCTTTTATATCCACTTTAAAATATAATCCGTACCCAAGCCCTTGCCAAGTCTGCCAAAATAACCCAACCCTAAAAATATCATCAATGAGTTGCCACGCCCAGTTTAATCCTGTATCTAAAGTGCCATCCTTACCTCAATAACATCTCTCTAATCTGGCTATCTTGCCAACCAGAGACATTTCCGATCAAAAATATTTTCTGTGGATATAAGTCTTTTCAGAGATCTGTCCCTTGAAAACGAGCATGTCTTGTCACTCAAGTGTGGTGGTGTACACAAGGGCAGCAAATATACTGTAAAGTAATTTCTATTTTTTACTGATGACGTCCTAATGCTTTACATTGGTGGTTTTCAACACTGCATATGGCTATAAACCACTGATACTAATATCCCACAATGAGGCAGTATTTAAGGAATATTAAATAGGGACACTACAATGCAAATGTTATTATCATATATACGGAAGAAAAAAAAATACAACTATATAAAATGTTCTCAGTTTTGTAATACTTCAATTTTGGCTGTTGGTCTCTATTTTTGACTGATTCATAACCAGTCTGGTGCTGCCACTCTGACTGTTACAATATAGACTTTGCTCAAGTCAGATAATGGAAGATTAATGGGCACAGTATAAGATTGTTATTAAACTTAGCCAACATTTCACATTATTTTATAATTATACCAAACTTTACTTTAGTCTTGGGAGATTCTTTATAAATTGTTAGCATACTGTATATAATGCAAATGTTCATTTGAAAAAGTTTGGTGATAAAATCAGTGATTCTTCTAAGATCTTTTTTGTTATTCACTTTTATTTGACTGTTGAGTGTTTCTGTTGGGAAACCATTAACTGAGTCTGGCACACGATTAGACTTTACTAATAGATCCCAAGATAGGAGTCAAAAGACTAATGTAATGAAAAAAGCAGTACTAGTGAATGGATTGCCTTGGTATTATCTAGAGCACTGAAAGTAGAACTTCATTGGCTTGTAGAGTTCAATATTTAATTCCATATCTATACCATTATAACTTTATTAAATTCTGCATTATACAGAACAAAAATAATTTGCTGGATTTAATCAAAAAAAGTTACATTTCATTAAAAATCCATCTCACTAGAGAGTTTTGACTCTAAGGTTATTTCAAGCTAACAGATTAAAAAGAAACAATTTCGTTTTAAGAATTAAAATAACAATTGTGTAGCCAACAAATTAAGCCACTACAGCTCTTTTTGCAGTTTGGCAATTAATTACTGTACCCTTCTTTATGTTTTACTTAATGATATGTTTAGTGCATGTAACAGTAGGCAGAAATCAATTGAAATATAAATAACTCCATTTTTTATGTCTAAGACCGTGATTCCACAGTTCACTTGGCTCCTTGTCGGATCTGTTTTGGATAGGTTGCAGCAAGCTGAATATCTGTTGCTCTATCCTTACTGCCAGCAAATTTAATGGGATTGTCATTGCATAAAAACGTTTATTTACCGTTAAAGATGTAAATAGCATTTGTAGGGTTGTTGAATTAAATTGAGTAATTGGCAAAGTTCCTCTTGTTACATATCAGTTTTGTTAACAATAAGCCACATTTACCAAGAGGTACTTTAATGCATTATTTGGGAGCTAGCAATTGTTCTTTGTTTTGTTTTTTTGGAGAGTTTCCATGCTCTAAGTATTTTGTATGAACTCGGCCTGTGTTCACCTTTTGGCTATTGCTCCCCCTGACTTTTTGTGCCCAACTTCCTATTCAGTATTCCAGAGCAGCACTCAATGCAGTAACATAGGCCCGGACCGCTGTTATTACTTCTTCTGTTTTATCTTATGTGAAATTGAGCCTTTAGCCAGAATTGTCTGAGCTCTTGCTCCAGCAAGCGGTTAACGGTGAAACTCCTCAAGCGTATTTCTTTCACGTAATTTGATTCCTACCTGCCTTCAGAGATTGCTTTGTGCTGTAAAAGGTGGAGTGATGACAACTACACTCACAGTAGACAAATAAGAGCTTTAAACAATAACACAGTACTCTACGCTTTAACTCCTTCGCAGGTACCATTTTGGATTTCAAATTAAAATACTTTCGACAAAGGGACATTTTTTACATTACATTTATTAAATCTATTTTCTTAGCTTTGTTAATTGCTGGCAGCATTCAGTTATACATTGCAGTGGACTAGATAAGGGTATTATACCTCACTTAGCTTTGTGCTATAGATAAAATAGAACAGGAACCAAACAGCTTGGGAGAATGTACTGTGTGACGGCAAAGATGAAAGAGTTCAAGTTGTTAAAAACACAGAAAGATAACAAAGGGGAGAATAAAAAATATTTCCAGCTTAATTATGGGTTCTAAGAATAGTTTTGTAATTGATGGTGGGCTAACTGGGAGAAAGGCCTGCACATTTGTAATTAGTGCATTGATTTAAAGGGCTGTTTGCCTTACTGTAAGTGCTCTTCATGGTGTGAAAGAGTACAAGATTGTATTTTTAATTTGTATGAATTTTAAATGTTTTATTTTTATTTAAAAAAAAAAATGGCAACTATCATCGCCTTCTTGTTACCACATTGACTTTTAATACAACTTGCTTAATAAGTGTAAATACCTTAGAGATAATTCACTAGCAACATAAAACTGCATTATTTGAGCATATATTGCTCCTTACTTCTCCATTTTCACTAATGGTCTTGGTTTCTGAATGACCAATGACAGATAAACATTCAGTACTACTGCAAATTAAATGAACATTCTTAAGACAGCCACTTAGCCTTTATAATGTTTAAGAAGTTCTTTTAATCGAATATGTAGCTTTAACAGGCTATATACAAGTAAAACGAGAACTTCAGAATATTAGAATATTTTATTACACTAGCTTTCCTGAAGGAACAAAATAGAAAATTATGTAAAGCCAATTAAATGACTGGGTAGTAGTTTAATTAAAAAGGAACAGTAAGGAACACACTAGGTGGACTTAGAAATAATTGCTGTAAATGTTTTAAAACCTTCTAAGCACCTAAATTATCTAAAACAAAAATCATTCATAATTGCAAGGAAGCGGTGGCCATGGTTACCTCAGAAGCCTATTAAACAAAGCACCACTGTAGTAGATGCCAGACCATTTTAGTTTTAATTATTAGCATTAAAATCTTCACAAATGTTCTGCCTGCCATGCTCCTTGAAATAATACACCTAGATCAAACAGGATTTACATTTGGAAGGCTGGAATTCAATGATTACAGCAAAATGCTGACTAATTTACACGTTGAATAAGCCAAGGCTAAATTTTCAGTCACTATTTTAAACAAGGGTATGTGAAGCTCCATATAACTATTGGAACACTATGAATAGCAGCCTAAATTCAATAAAGTGCCAGAGAGGCTTACTGTCAGCAAGCAACCTTGCAAAGAGAATAAAACGTAGAATAGCTTAATGTTAGTGGGTTAGTTTAGATGTAATAACAATAATTATTATTATTACTTAAAAAACACCAGCATTTTCCGTAGTGCTATTTACAAAGCAGAATAAAGTACAGTGGATAAAATTAGCAAATTACAAATTTGAAGGTCAGTAGAAATACAAGTAGAGATACAATACAAATATGATATGAATGGGTCAGCTGACATCTTGGTGCAACAGAGTTGAGGTCCCTACTCCGAAGAGCTTACATTCTAGAAGATGTCAAACAGGAAGGTGACAGATGGAAGTGATCAAGGCAGTAGGTTGGTGCAAGTGGAGGTGTCTGTGTGTATGTGGACAATTTTAGCAGTAGGGTATGCAGTTGTTCGTATTAAGGCTGAAGGTTGTAAGCTTCTTTAAACAGATGCATTTTTTTAATGTTTTGAGGCGAGACGAAAGTCTGGTGGAGTATGATAAGAGCCTATTGCCCAAACCCCTCCCCATAGGTGTGCCCAGTTAGTTTTCCCTCTGTACAGCAGGAAGGACTTTCAGCCCTTAGGTTAGACTGAGAGATGTCTGTGGTCTTGTGTAGCATAAGGATCTTTCTAAGTTCTGAAAAGAACTTACTCCAGCAATCAGAATTCCCAGCATCAATAACAAAATCCACACATTAATTATGCAAACCAGTTAACATCACATTTATTGAAGCAACATACATAGTTATACCACACTCTTAGCAATGAGAATCCAATCAATTCAAATTTGCGTCCAGGGTTACTGCAACCGCCTTCTAGTTCAAGTTATCACCACTTCCTGCAAGTCTAAGAGAATTACCCATTGTTTTCCCCTTCCACTGCTGTATTCTTGGTAGGGGGCAATTTCATACAATAGGCACGGAGACACCAGACTGAGGCTTGTGATACATAGAGAGAGATACTGGTGTCATGTGACTCCTAGGGGTCAATTATCTCCCTAATCTTGTTAATAAGGGACTAGTCCATTGCTATGAAATATTGGGCATATACAATATTTCCCTTGTAAGTACTAGCCCACCAAACGCACAACACAGACATACATTCCATCACTCCTATCATGTTCATACGCACACCCCAACAGTAAGCATGGGTACCATAGTTTGGGCCTAGTGGTACCCAGGCAGCTTTAAACAGGCATAACAAGGAAGACATAAATCCCCAATGTTAACCCATCTCAGTTGGCCCCTTTCCCCAGCACAATAAGCCTATCATATAAGGCAGAGGGCATCAGTATGTAAGGTATTGCACAGCTTGTGCCTTGACATGTTTCAGCCATGACAGGTCGTTGGGGAGATATTTTGAGAGGAGGCCAGAAATATAAGGGAGTGCACTGTTGTCAAGGACTTTATATGTTAGGGTCAGGATTTTTAATTTTATTCTGGAGCCTATGAGAAGCCAGTGGAGTGACCGACAGGGAGGTGCTGTAGACACTGAGCATTGAGTCTGGTAGATGTAGCTGAGGCGTTCATTATGTATTGGAGTGGAGGCAGACGAGTCATGAGTACATCAACAAGAAGCGATTTGCAGTAGTCAAGACGAGTTATGATGAAAGAATGGATTGTCATTTTAGTTGTGTCTTGTGTAAGATAGTAATGTATTTTGGAGGTGTTTTTTTAGTTGAAAACAACATGATTTGTTTATTGGTTGTATGTGACTGAAGAAAGATAGGGCAGGATTCACAGTGACCCTGATTGATGATGGCATTGTCAATAGTGAAGGATATTTGAGGAGTGAAAGCTTCAGTAGAGTGAAAAAACATTTAGAGCTCATTCATAAATGAAAATGACAAATAATGAGCAAAACACACTTGGCTAGTTTAAAAATACAAGTTTTTGTTATTAATCAAGAAAATATATTAAATCAGAAAACAGAAGCAGGATAGTGAGCCAATAGGAAATGTAAATGTCATGAATATTATAATTTGTGAAAAGTGCCGAAACTAGGCTGCAGCAAGGAAACATTAGAGAAATATATATAAAGAAATAGTGTTTTATTTATTAATATATTTTTATCTTCAAAAGATGTGACAATTGTGTTTTTAGCTTCAATAAATAAAGATGTGTTTTTTTCTGTTAAAAAATGATATATTTATAGACAATGCATTAGAGCATTTGTTCCTGGGCAGGGTGGTTTCATGATGTATATTAATCCATTGAGTACTGGGTTGTGTGTTACCCTGGATTTTGTATTATAAAATGGACTAACATATCATATTTTTTTTAATTACACATATGTTGCTATTCGATTGTTAAGTGTCAAATTATGTTGACATTTCATTATTTTGTACTGCTTTTTGCCCTGTACTATCAATTTAAATGCTTTTTGGGAATTCAGCAAGGGTGATCCTTAAAATCTTATTAGCATAGGGTTTGGGTGTCAGAGTGAGTAACTCGTATTTTATTGTCAGTGCAAAAATCAATGGAGATTTTTGCCTTGCTTTTCGGCTTTGTCGTGGAGCTCACTCGTAGCAGTGACTCGAAGCAGTTTTCTCACAAAGTTTTAGGGATGGATTTTCAGAGGTGCCAACTAACAAAAGCTGCAGCTTGCAAACTGAAAAGATTTAGCAAACATCAGGGTGAGTTTTTAAGTGAGTTTTTTTTTGTATTTTTTAATGCAACAAGTTTGCATACACTACTGATTCTCCTCTATCAGATTCATTCATAATTCAGGAAACTTATATTTGCCTTGGTGGAAAATTCAAAGATGACTGAGATGAAAGAGTGGTCAGGTCCGGGCAGAAAGCAAAACTCAAGAGAGAGGTCAAGTTCGCCAAGAAAGAGGTCATTCCGAAAAGGAAGGAGTAACATTGATAGGGGGCATTTTGTAATTCAGTCAAGAGCATATGGTGTAGTGACACTGGTGAGAGGCTCACAATATCTAATTCACTGACAGTTGATACTGCAGCATTGATAGGAGTCACTTGGTAGCTCAAGCAGATGGGTTAGTGGCAGTGGTATGAGGCATTGTTGGCTTAGCCAAAAGCTTATGGAAAAAAGCTCAGGCTAATATGTGGCAAAAGTCTCTGGAAAACAGGAACTTGGTGGGTGTGAACTATGGACAGAGATACTAGAACAGGCAAGGATCGAGTGTACTGGAATTGCATACAAAGACAGGAGAGTTGTAAAATGCCAGGTGTAATTATGTCACTGTCCCTTTAAATCTCACCTGCAGTAGGTGCACACCATGGGCCTCATTCAATTGCAATTTGGCCAATTGAATAGGGCTCTAAATAAGCACATAGCATCAATTTTTTATAGAAGTTTTTAGTTAGTAAAGACCTTGCTTTTGGATAAAAGTTCACTAACTAAAAACTTCTGCAAAAAATTATGCAATGTGCTTATTTAGAGCCCAATTCAATTGGCCAAATCGCAATTGAATGAGGCCCCATCCCAGGAGGGTTCTGAAGGTAGCGTGTGATGTTGATGAAATCCATGTAAGAGGTTTCTGACAGCATGATCCTCAGAACAGAGGAGTAGAAAACAATCCCACCCCTGCCTCACTTTAAATTAATTGAAACCACTATTTTATTAAAAACATCATACAAATAAATCACATTCAGGTAAATTGTCATGAACATACTGTATTTATTTATATGTAGAATATAAAAAATAATTACTCAAAATAAATGCATATTTAGAAGAACAAATAATCTATGAGAGTCCGTCACGACTTTGAACATTGATTATTAAAGTGACAGTTGCTCTTTTCGCTAACATGTACAAGCCAGCAATAAAAGCTTTTTTTTTTATCTGACTTATTTCCATCTATTCTGCACAAACTAAAGTGGAATTCAAGTAAGTTTAAGAAGGTTAAATGATCTATACCACTATAACATCTCCAGCAGGTTTATGGATCAGCCATGCTAGAGAGAAAATTGAGCCTTTTGACATGATTTGGATTTTCTGTAGTACTGTGGAGAGCTTCACTTCAATTTACTCAGAAATAGGAGCAGGTGGCTGTATAAGTGCTGAGTGCTGTACCTGGCTATTTTAGCACAAAATGTATTTATAAAGTATTAACTTAATGTTTATTAACTAAATATTATACACAAGTACAACTCACCAGAGTTAATTTTATTAAATAGATTGTGCAGCACGAGATATTAAGAGTCACTAAAGGTATATACTGTGGTACCTTGGTACTTGTCGAATTTGGTATTTGTGAAGATCTGCTTTCTTCAGTCGGGCTTAATAAGGCTGTTGTGGCTAAACCTACCCATCAGACCTTACAGGTTCTTTTGATCCCTTCACCAAGACAGCCGATGTCTCTAAAATGCCCTTACTCAGATGCAGTATTTAGTAATATGAACACAGCTCAGCATTGTAAAAATAAAATCAGGAACTGTTTTTATTGCTGTGGAAACTTCATACCAGGTTCAGTGGGCGAATGTCTGTGAGTCTTCTGGATTTTGTATGAATTGCTAATACAGTCATTAACAATGTTTTATATGCAAGGCGTCATAACATCCAGTCCAGTCAGACAATGATAGTTCTTATTTTTTTTAATGATCTTAATACATATATTACAGATATATTATTTTATATGCATTTTCACCTATTCAGAGACTGTGTTATCTGCTCCCCTCGTTTTACAAAGTCTGAAGCATTCCATCTTAACATCCACTTCAGTAGTATCTTCGGTCCTTTCCCTCTTCACCATTGCAAAATCTGACAGCTGCAGTTCCGCTTGATGGTTCTCCGATGTTCGCTGGGAGGCAGAGTGCCCGCGGTGAACATATCGATGGCCTTGCTGATGATTCAGCGATGTCGAGTTGCGCCACGTCGGAGGGGAGAATAGTTCTTTGCCTTCCCTGGAACTTGGCGGCGTCTGAAAACTGACAGCTCCCTCTGGCGGATGGCACCTGTAACTGCAGCTGTCAGTGCTGCAGAAGAAATGTGCAGGCAAAGAGGTATAGATCCATATCTTCTCTAGGAACTCTGACACATACATATCTCTTCAAGATATGTTACCTCCCTTTTCTTTAGGAGCATGCACATACTTATATCTTCAAGATATGTTACCTCCCTTTTCTTTAGGAGCATACACATACTTCATATATCTTCAAGATATGTTACCTCCCTTATCTTTACGAGTATACACATACTTTATATATCTTCATTCAGAGCAGACTCTTCCACACAGCAGGATACCAACTGACTGATTACATAACTGAATCTATCTGGCAGTTACTGACATCACAACATTCTAAATGATTTAACTGTTCATGAACCAAACATGCAACATAACATACATTAATTAATATACATAGGGTAATCAAAATAACATAACATGTTACATAACTATAAAACATACTATACAATTACTGAGCCCAAAGGATGGTCAGGGGGATCTTGACAGTATTCAATGCATTTTGTCAGGGAAAAATGTCTCCGCACTCGTTGTTTACCTTGGTACTCGGGGAGCTTGTATGAGTCAATTTTCATTACTCCTTATGGGGACTTGGTACTCATTCTTTTCGCCATTTGTCATAGCTCATTTTTATTGTAATGACAAACTTTTATAATAACTCCGCACAAACAATGCTGAAGTTTTCCGTAAAATCATACTTTTACAAAAAGGACTAATACAATGTATAAGCAGTTTTTTATGTTGTTTAAGGATAACTTTTCTGTCCATATAGCCCATATTATGGAAGAAGCATCAAACACGTACTTAATTTTTAGTGTTTTAAATATTTTTCTCACCTGAAAAGTGATAATATTTTAACATTATTTTATAGTACAGACACCAATGTCACATTTTGCAACATTTTATTTAGCCTGAATATCTATTTAATTACAATTATTTCGTACAGCAAGATTTCATGGAATTTCTTTGAAAGAAATGTCAACTTTCTACCTTTACATATAACCCAAAGGGACAAAGCAGGGCTGGTAACTTATTCTGTCACTTTGTGAATGCTTTCTCATGACAACCATTGCTCTTGGTATTGAGGCGATTTATGATACAAAGAATTTTAGTATTACTGAACATACATGTGGGGATAAGCCATTTTAATGCAAAGGAAGGACGTTTGACCTTAGAGACTTAAAGAATGAGTCTGCTGAATACAAAACTGTTTTTGTGAAAAGATCACAGCACTAGCTGGAAATATACACTCATCTTGGAAGCATGCATAGCTTTAGAGTAGTAGCTAATGTACTGAGGTATCAATATTTGCCCCTATAGGTAATAATCTTGAAATACATATTATAAATTTAAAAAGACTATCATCTAAAATGCATTTTGAAAAGTGTCATATTATATTGTAAGAACCAGTGTAAGAATTAATAATAATTTATAGAATATTTCACAGTTGTTAAATGAGCTGCCCAAAATCAACTTCTGTTTATGGTACTAACTGTAACAAAGATAAATCTACACTTCTTCATTGTCTTTGCTCCACATTTTAGGTAAAATGATTTTCAGATTACCATTACACTGACTTTTTCTCCTCAATTTCCAAAATATATCCTTGCCATTTACTGTAATATATCTAATATCCCAAAAAACTCATAAAACTCATTGCATAAAAGAGAATGGTTTGAAATGTTATGAAAAATATGAGCCTTTTATACTCACTCATCATGAAGGGAAAGGGGGAGACATGGGGGGAGAGGGAGAGGCAAGGGGAAAGAGGGAGACACATGGAGGGAGAGAGAGGCAAGGGGGAGACATGGAGGGAGAGGGGGAGACATGGTGAGATTGGGAGGCTTAGGAGAGGGTAAGACATGGAGGGAGAGGCACGGGGAGAGAGGGAAGGGAAGACATGGAGGGAGAGGAGAAGACATGGAGGAGATTGATGCATAAGGGAGAGGGGAAACATGAGGGAGAGGCAAGGGGAAAGAGGGAGACATATGGAGGGAGAGGCAAGGAGACATGGGGAGAGGGGAGACATGGAGGGAGAGGCATATACATAGGGCAAGAGAGAGAGGCAAGGGGGAGAGGGAGGGAGAGAGAGAAAGAGATGGGGAAGAGAGATGGAGAGAAAGGGTGAGAGGGAGAGAACCCGATAGGGGGAAAGAGGGATGGGAATAGAAAGAGGGAGATAGAGATAGAGGAAAAGAAAAAGAGAGGGGGATAGAGAGAAAAGTGGGTAAAGAGAGGAGGAGGAGAGAGTGATGGAGTGAAGTGAGAGTGAGGGAAGAGGGAGCTACAGGGAGAGAGAGAGGGATGGAGAGTGAGGGAGAGAGAGAGGGAAGGAGAGAGATAGAGGGAGAGAGGGAGAGAGAGAGAAGGGAGGGGAGAGAGAGACAGGGACATGGAGAGAGAGGGATAGATGGAGAGAAAGAGACAGGGAGAGAGGGGGAAATTGAGAGAAAGTGAAGGAAGCGAGGGAAAGAGAAGGAGAGAGAAGGGAGGGGAAAAGGGAGAGAGACATGGAAAGAGAGGAAGAGAAAGAGAGGGGGAGGTAGAGAGATAAAGAGAATGGGAGATGGAGAGAAGGGAGTGAGAGAGAAGGAGGAGTGTGTGATGTAGATGGGGATATATATAATATATTATATATCTCTGGTGTGCCAGTTCCAGGGGCACCTCTGAGTCCTCACTACACCTATCCCCCCACCCCTCCTACTTGCACCTCACGTTTCCTCATCAGCAAGTCTCTGTATAGCAAAGGGGTGTGGGTGGGGTATGTGTTAAAAGGAATGAAGAGTATTTGTTAGGGTAAGATAGTAGATTGAATAGGCAGCATGTATGGCGTAGAGGCACCTATGGTGGTGTGTGTGTGAGAGAGAGAAGGACATTTACAATTCTGGAGACCAAATCAATTAATTAAATTATCTAACAAACCATCTTCCCCCACACTTAACTCCACTGATAGATAAAAACATACTCTTTAAGCTCCAGCTATCAGAAAGTGAAGAAACAAAGACAAGATGGATCTACTATACAAACATTCAGATTTTCTCAAAGAACGATTTTTATATTCATGGCTTACACCTCTACTAATACTGTTAGTTTGTTACATAGTTCACAAACAAGTGCAGTTTTTCTGCGACAACAGTGGTGACTTAAGGAGAGACAAAGCCAAGTTAGCACAAACCCCCAGCTGGTTTCTGAAAATAAGGTTGCAGATAAACAAATCCATTTCTCCTTAAATCCTTCTCAATGGGAGCCTTTGAAAAAATAGATGTATCTTTCTATATGCTGCCTTGTGTTTTTCAACAACAAAACATTTTGGTTATATGTTCAACAATGAAATAATAATTTCTGTCTTGATCCCAATGACAGCTGTGATAAAAACACCGCACGACACTACCTTATTCTGGAAGAGGAACAAATTGAGTGAGTTCCAACAAGGCCCGGTGCCGTTAGGAGTCTTCATATAATTAAACTTCTTCAAAAATGAAATAAAAAATAAACTGCAAACGTAGAAACAACATTTCCAATCTTTATACTCCATGGGATGTTTACCTAGTGCAAAATCAAAATCTATCAACATGTTGCACTCAGACAATATATTATGGCAACACTGTTTAATCAAAACTTCAAGAGATGCCTGCCATCTCTCTAGCATAAGCTTCAAGACAAACACAAATCTGCTTATAAAATCTTTCATACCCTGCTTCTAATGTTTGTGGATGCTGTTTGTTTGTGATGCTTTTATTACTTTTAGTCCTAAAATTGCAAAGTGAGTCCTAAAATATATTCTCAAATTTATTTTTATTACTACTTTGTATTGTTATGTTTATATATTTGTTTATTATTTCAGTATCTTGGTCCCATGTTTATTTGGAGACTACTGTTTTCATGAATGATTATGTTTTTTTATACATTTCTGAGTGCTTTTAAGTGATGTTGAAGCCCCCATTTTTTAATAATACATTTAAAAGGACATTTTTTATTGCATGCTTTGGACAGAATTGATAACGGACAATTTGTTTTAAGAGTTAAACATAAAGACAACTTTTTTCAACTGTTGCATGGCTGCCATTGTAGCTTTACCAGCCTTGTCAAGTGCAAGTTACCTTTTACCTTTAACCAGAACATAACAACATTAGCAGCTAAATAAGCCACAAGCATAAAACATTTTTAAAGAAAATGTTATAATTAGTTTACCAGTCATGGTTAGTCATGGAGGAAGAGTAATCCTACTGGTGACCATTCTTCTGTTGAGGTCTATAGTCAAGTGGAAGTCTTACAACAGAACCTGATCAGCTGTTCCTTGTATTGCTCCTAGGATTCTTATCAGGCAAAATGTCTATTGCTATTAAAGCACAACTGAATACAAGGCTGTATGGATTTAGTTGTAAAAATATTTTGAACATTAACCAAATTCTTCAAAAGGATTGTTCCATAAATGTGACTCTTTAGTGGTCGTTGAATTGTATCTGAGGTCCCTTCCTCTTGACCAAGCAGCCAATCAAACATCAATGGACAGACAAACTGCCTAATGCTTTATATAATAACCATATCTGTACCAAGATTGCTATTCTGTATACTTTTACTCTTATTTATGTGCTGGATAGATGATTTCTCATGGCTTCCGGGTCAACTAGGCCAGGGCCAGTAGGAGTAACAAGAATTGTCCCTCTGCAGTTTTTCAGTCCCTTCTAATGTAAGTTTTCTACGGCACATATCAATAATTATTTATCTAAAAAAGTTTGTAATGTTTATACATGATAAAACATTTATGCCCTTTAACATTTTCACAGGGGCTCAAGATTCAGAAGACAATTGTAATAGGTATTAGTCTTCTGACAATTTCCAGGAAAAACAGACTGTTCAAAGTTATATTTTCTATGTAGATTGTCATATTACATGGCCACACTAAATTTTAACACATAAGAAATAACATCGACATTACATTTTCCTTGTCCAAAACCCTATCATGTAACCCTTAGCTAGTGCTGTGTGCCTATAGCTTTATCCCTGCTCTATGCATGGTTTTGCCTAAAGTGCTATTACATGTCCCCCATTAAAATTCGATGTTTGTTTGCAAAGATCTACTAACACTCGCCTTGGCGGTAAAATAGTGTGTGTTCTGCAACTAAGGCTTGATAGTGAGTGCATGTAAAGACCCAATAACAATATGTATAACCTTCCTTTCTACAGTCCAGCAGGGAAAGGGTAATTAGTAAATAAAATGTATGCTAGGATGGTTATGAACCTCTCTGCCCATTCCTCTCTTCATCCAATATATCTAATAAAGTTTGGGGTCCTTGGGACCCCTCTACACCCAGGGAGCCTCGAGCTTTAGGTGGGGGATATTAAATACTATTAGCCTCATTCAATTGAAGATTGTAAGTCCAAAAAAGTAGGGCTTATGTTTGCGGGCCTGCTGTGGGCAGATTTAAGGTGCTATTCAATTGGCTGGGCCAGAAAGTTAGGCACCGGTCACGAGAATCGGAAACCATGCTCTCGACCGTAGCATTTGCAGGCTTGAACATGATCGCAGACGCAAGCCCGTAACTCGTGGTTCAAACCCGAGAATTGGAGCACTCTAAATGCCAATATAAAATCAATACAGCTTTGTAAATGATGGGGAACACAATGGGTGACATTAGCAATAAAAGCACAACATTCTCAAGCTCGCACATCGCCAAAGTAAAATACTTTATTTACTTTATATCATGTTTAATTTCCGTACAAAATCGTTCAGGCTTGAATGACCTCCAAGCCCATAACTCGTTATTCAAGCCCGTAGGACTTCAATGAAATATGGAGGTTGGATTACAAAGTCCTACGGGCTTGGAGGTTGAAGCCCGTAGGACTTTGGATGAAAATTGAACATGAAATAAAGTATTTATTTTTGCAGATTTGCGAGTTTGAAAATGTTGTACTATTAATTCTAAGACCTAACGTCACTTTCACTCTTAATAAAAGTACATTATTGCATTTTTATTTGCTTTTAAAGTGCCCCAATTTGTAAGTAAGACCTTTGCGAGACCTCCTTGGTCCCAGTAACCTGTGGTTTGAGTTTAGCAATTTCCGCGCTTCATGGAGTGGATAGCGAGGGAGAATCGGAGCAATTGAATAGCGATTTGCGATTTTAGAGATGGCAACTCTTGCAGCTGTGAAAGATCAAATGCTTTGACAAACTGCTGGAAATTTGACAAATCGCTGGAAATCGCAGCTCGGAGCCCGTAAGTCGATCGGAGCCCGCAAATGTAAGGCAATTGAATAGCAAAGTTGCTTGCGACTCGGATCTCAAAATCGCAGCAATTGAATGAGGCTATATCTAACTTGGCCCTCCCTAGCCCTTAAAAATCTGTATGGGCTATGCTGGGCATAGATAGACATACTTTATAAGAGTTTAATAGATTAACTTCTTCCCTGCCATGGGAGTGAATTTAAATTATATATATATATATATATATATATATATATATATATATATATATATATTGATGAATTGGGGTGGGAATAAGTTAGGGCTAGTATATATTGTATTCGCGTAAGTGGGGTGCATTGCTATGGAGACTACTATATTTCATACTTGTAGTCTTTTATGTGTACATGCTAGGCAGGGTGCTAGCACAAGTTACAGATATTAGCAATCAATGCAACCTATTTACAAGTCAGTGAAAGTGATTTGCATTTTTTGCAGGGGACATGTAATAGTTGTAAAATGTACACAAGGCAAATGCAGCGTAATGAAATCAAGGCCATACATCTCTCTAAACCTACACGTTTGTATTGGTGCTGTACGAATCAACCCATCAATTGTATTTACCTTAACCAGTGAAAAATGAATCTTCTTTGTTTTAACAGTGTACATAAAATGCCTACCCACAGAATGAAGGGCCCGTAGGCCACCTCAGGCTTGCCTGGGGTTGGAGGGAGGGACCACCTGACCTGGCAGGACCGGCTAGGGGCAGGAGGTGGCTGCTGGGGGAGGTGGAGCCATTTTAGGCATTGGAGCCATGGGAGGAGATGTGCTGCTGGTGCAGCTCCTGTTTATGGCCTCCAGAGTGCTAGGGAGTACGGGGTGGAGTGCTGGGGGCACTTAGGAGGGATTGGTCCCTCGCTAGCCATGGCAGAGGATGGAGCTGCTAGTGCTCCTTGTCATAGGCTATGTGGGTGCGGGGGGCACTGAGCTGATGGGTCTGCCAGCTCACCGGAACAGCTCTCATCGGTTGCAGCGTGGTCTCCAGGGTGCTGCCTCTTGCGCTCCCGGTGGAGGGGCTGCGTTAGGAGGAGTGCTGGGGATGCTGAGCACTGCCAGAGGGCTGGTTCAGGCTACAGATCTAGTTGCTGCTAGTATCGGCAGCTGTGAGGGCGTGGTGTCTATGGTGTGCACGGGAGGGTAAGCTGTGTCCCTGCTATCAAGGCAGCTGCATTATGAACTGATAACTCTGTAGTAGGCTTATATACTATACACTATGTATATATGTGGGTATGTATGTATATATGTGGGTATGTGTGTATGTATGTATATATGTGTGTATGTATGTGTGTGGGTGTATATGTATGTATGTATATATGTGTGTGGGTATGTTTATATGAGTATATATATGGATGTATGTGTATTGGATATGTATGGTGTGACAAGGATGGTCGTATAACTCGGTGGTTTCTTGAAAAGGGGACTGATACTGGCTTGAAATGCAACAAATTGGTTTATTTGCAAATGCAAGTAACAACTGAGCAGTAACTCTGCTTAAAAATAACAGAAATAAACATCTACTTAAACGAGCTGACTATAACTCAGGAACACCCTGACTACTCCTGTGCATCTTGTCTGCAACAGGGAAAAAACACTACAACACTGTGTCTTCCGGAAGGAGTAGCTTTCACCCAATAGCGCCACCTAGTGGCCAGGATACAGTCAGTGTCTTATGTAGGTAGTAGTGCCACCTTGTGGCCTGGATACAAATAATCTCTTCTTACTTATATTGCCACCTTGTGGCCAGGATACACACCATCTCTTCTTACTTATATTGCCACCTTGTGGCCAGGATACACATAATCTCTTCTTACTTCTACTGCCACCTTGTAGTCAGGATACACATAATCTCTTCTTACTTATTCTGCCACCTTGTGACCAGGATACACATAATCTCTTCTTACTTCTACTGCCACCTTGTGGTCAGGATACACATAATTTCTTCTTACTTTTACTGCCACCTTGTGGTCAGGATACACATAATCTCTTGTACATCTGGAAGTCTCTTCCACGGTACCCTTTACACCCTCGCTGATGAAGCATAGGGCCCGCCCATCTCTCCCTTATGCTTCACCCCAGGGACCCTTAAATATCACAACTCTACTTTCATCTACTTCATTCGACAAAACTCAGCCTCTTCCCTGGGGCATAATAAGTCTTGGTACC
Organism: Discoglossus pictus; assembly: GCA_027410445.1. NCBI lineage: Eukaryota > Metazoa > Chordata > Amphibia > Anura > Alytidae > Discoglossus > Discoglossus pictus. The sequence continues at coordinate 72,352,681 of CM050165.1, forward strand.
TTCCTTCTGAGTCCTCTGTCAGCTTCACACCTGCTAGGCCTTTAAGGCAACTCTGCCTGGGGATTCTCACTATCCCTTCACACTTCTCTCTTCAAACTCAGCCTCTTCCCTGGGGCATAATACGTCTTGGTAACTTCCTTCTGAGGCCTCTGTCAGCTTCACACACGCTAGGCCTTTAAGGCAACTCTGCCTGGGGATTCTCACTAATCCCTTCACACTTACTTGGCTTCCAGAGGCTGTATTCACTCTTCCAGCTCTAAGCGTCCTGCGCCTGCAAACAGCCCACACTTCCTGCTGTTGTCTCAGTACTCGCAGCCACAGTAAATCAGGTAAACTCTTACAGGCTTGCTTCCAAAACTCCCACTGTAACTCCACACAGGATCAGCCTCCACTCTGTGGCTTGCTTCTGGCAGCAGCACACAACCTGCCCAGAGCCTAGCCAGCCACACCCCCTTCCATGTCTGCTTTCCGGGCTTTTAAAGGGAAGTTGCACCAATTAGGAGTTCTTCAGAAGTTTTAACTCCGTCACTCCTGTCAAGAACTCCATACTCCACTTGCTTTTTATATCATCTAAGGGGCAAACGGTCACAATGGGTATTGGATTTATATATTGTATATGTGTATTGTGTGTGTGTTATATATGTATATGTGTATTGTATTGTGTATATATTTATGTATGTGTATTGTATATGTATATATGTATTATGTATATGTATATATATATATATATATATGTGTATGGAGTGTGTGGGATGGTCAGAGTGCACATTATCAAAGGAGTGAAGGCTGTGTGTACCATTTTGCTGTGTTTTGGGACTCGTGGTGATGTCACCAGGCCTTCCTGCCCTCTCAGGCTACAGTGAACTTCATGCTGTCTGGGAGCTGCAGTGTAAGTAAGAAGCACTTGGTCACATTAATAGCAACATTCTCTGACAATATGATAGTCAAGTCTATGGGAGTAATGTTATATACATTGACATATTCTGTATACTGCGGTTTTCATCCACAATAAATATATTTCATATTATTATGTACGAGCCTGAGGACGTTGTGTGATTATTTAATACTTAGCATCATTTTCCCTTGCGTTATTTGTACAATAGTGTGCTCATAACTGGAGTTACGGGGGATGGATAGGACTTTTAATTCTGTCGGTGGCAGTTGGCTTCTCCAATTGCGGTCTAAGGGGTTGAACGCCAGGGGATTTTGGGGCATTTTATAGTGAGATTAGACTGTAGCAGTTGCGGTCTGGTACGATCATATGATTTGCGGTTGTTCTTGCTGCAACTGCACTGGGTACAACGCTTGCTAGTGGTGTGCCTTAAGGATTGTCAGTGGTCCACCCTTATGGAGCTGCCTGGCATATTGGGGCCATAAGCCTATATATCAGGTTACCAGGGGCTGTCTTAAAGGGCTATGGGGCAGAGAGGCCTTAGGAAGTTATAGGGTCAATTCCTCTCCATAGTGCCTTGACCATCGGGGTATTGGGGCTGTTTATAAACAGTCTCCTTTATAGGGGTCTAGATGAGGTGTAACCATATCAAGGGATAGTGGGAAATTTGGTGTCCAATGGCTTAGGCATAGGGGCGCTTGGCCTACGGTGCGTTAGGCAGATGTCAGTTATATACAAGTATTTGTTGTGAAGGTTCCTGCCAGGTATGTTTGATAATAGTTATGTTATTGTGCTGTTGGTCACAGCTTGGGATCGGTGTCCGGACTGAGTTCCCTTCATAAGGCGGTCCACCGGGAGGTTAGTTATATGGGGTAAATCTTTTTGCCTGTACTCGCTCTCCTTGGTATCATTTTCATCTCGGCTGTCTTGCGGGATCATTCATGCATGTTCCTGGCAGGGTTGTGCCTGTGGTTCTAGGGAACGTTAGGGGTATATGCCTCCCGGTATGCTGGGAGGCTTTGCCATTTTATCACATTACGGTTCTGTGCCGTAGGTTACTAGTTCATCATCTCTATCGCCATTTGATTCCATTCCATTGGTGGGGTAGACTGTTCTCATACCACTAGTTTCAGGTTTGTAGTGGGATTTGGAAGGAGGCCGGGTGGCATTCCAGCAGAATTATCCCTTTTGGGTTTTTGTTATTGTTTGGGTATGTCGTATACTCCTCCACGGTTTACTCTTAAGCCTTATCCGCTATGGTCTTGGGTGGTTATATTAGACTCCTGAAGGTGGGTCTAGGGTAGGTGTTTGGTCAGTTCCAAGTGATAGCAGAGGCGTTTGCATCTGATATTGTAGACATAGGTGCTCTAGGCTACAGATGTTAAATGTGGACAAGTGTTTTATATGTAAATTTTGTCTCAGGCGTTTTCTGCACAGGCATGTTCTTCCATAGTGTTGGCAGGGTAGCTGATGGTTTAGAGGTTGGGAGGCTTTGTTCCGCTGGTAGCAGTTTTCATCTACAGTGCTGGTTTTGCTCGGGTGGTCCTCTTTTGCCCTGCTGTGGAGGGTCCTGTTTAGTGGTATCCTATCTCGAGGTTTTCGTCCTGGTAAGTCTTATAATCCTCTGCGGTTTGTAAGATACGACGGTATGACGCTCAAACGGTCGTGAGCAGGTATTATACATCCTTTGACTGGTAAGGGGAGCGGTCAGCAAGGGCATGCCCAGATTGATGCTATGCCCTAGCTCTTTTCAAATCTGGCTGTAACGGCATCAGGGGACCTGCATCGGGCCCCTGGTCTGTCTGGTTAGAGCTAGTGTAGGTGATGCCGCGAGACGCAAGATTGTAAACCACGATTGCGCCTTTTGTTGGGTAGCGGTGTGCGTGTTCAGTGGGTCTATCACATGTATTTTTTGTTGTATGGTAATGGAGATATGTAGAAGGGATTGTCAGGTTTTGTCTCGGATTAAATACAAAAATAAAAAAAAGTCTTAGGGTTCGTGCTTGCGGGGCACTATCGCTTAGTATCCGGTAATAGTCATAAAGCAGAGGGTATTATATGTTTCCATGTCAGTTCCAGGATATTATTAACTCTTTGTACCGGGATCGGCAACGTGTGGACTGAGGGGTATATATGGGTTATTACAGATGTGTTTTTTGGTGTATATACAACAAGGGCTGCCACTCCTTTCATCCCCTGCGGTTGTATCACGCTTTGATCATTAAGGGTGGTGTCATAAGCTATTGTGATGGGTGTGCGCTGTAAGGTATTTGGCTACATAGATCTTTCTAGAGTTATACACGGCTGTTTGACAGTGAATCAAAGGGCAGTAATTAGAGTGTGCAGTGAATACGGTGGTGGTGCAGGCTGTCTCTCAGTATGTAGTTGCTTGTTCGGGACTAAGTTATTGAAAACCCTGTGCTCAGTAAGGATAGAGGAGCATATAGTGTTATGAAGGTCAAGAAGACAGGATGGTTCCTTCTCAGGTGCGAGCCTCAGACTGCAGGCCGGGGTGGGAGGTTGGACAGATTGTGCACTGGGTACGCGAGTGGGGCATTGGCAGGGTTGGGGGTTCTTGGTTACCCTTAGGCTCAGAGGAGGAGTCACCCGAAGGTGGGGGGGGGGGGCAAGTAGCAGTGTGACCCATCAGAAATCAAGCTGGACTAATGGGTCCTGACGAAGGAATGGATGGAGAGAGCAAGTGGTAAAAGTGAACAGGAGGTATGGCAAAGGGATGGCAGGCGACTGGTAGCCTTTTCCCAAGGGCCGGCGATACCACTGTTTGGGAAGGAGGTCTGTGATAAGTGTGAAGCCTTGCGGGCTGTGCAGCCATCTCTCCTTCCTGCTGGTGTGCCGGTAGTGAGAGGTTGGTTGGTATACAGGCAAGGTGGGGCGACCTCAGGTGCCTGGTCTTGGGATCCAAAGGGTTATCATATGACCATATAGCTGGATACTGCGGTTCTGGAAAGAGGTCTGTGACAAGTCTGAATCCTTGCGGTTCTGTGCGGCCATTACTTTTCCGCTGGTCGGATGGTAGCAAGAGTTAGGTTGGTAAACAGACAAGGTATGACGACCTCAGGTGACTGGTCTGGCGATGCAGGGTGATCATGTGACCATTTGGCCGCGATGGTCCAAGTTGAGCAGGCGGTGAAAGGAGGTAGTTACAGTGTGACGGGCACGCTGATTGCTCCCTCTTCCTGGATTACGGCTCTTTTGGTCCAAACAATCGCGAGTTTGGTTTGCACTTTTCCTTGTTGAAATAGGATTGGTTCTCTATGAGTGATTCTACAATGTTGGAGATTGCCAGCAGCATTTGGGCATATTCCACATTGAAACTTGCTGCCCACTCGCTTGGTGCAGAAGTAGCCACCGTAACAGCCCTACAGGCTTTTGGAGAATGTGGTCTTGAGAATTGGAAGGTAGCGTGCGGTAATAGCATGGGCTATTATTAAATTAGAACATGTGGGCGAATGGCCTTGGTTGTCGTTCTTAGCCCAGAGCAGGGCGTGGCCCCGGTGCAGATGGATCATGAGCAGATATGGAGCGTCGAGTGTTGTTTTAGGAGGGTATGTGACTGGCCATGGTGTTTTTTTGGTGGGGGGAGTCGAATCAGCAAAAGGTATTATGCGGTCTTCTCTATGGCGGGTGGTGAGGGGAGTCGCCGGGACAGTGGGAAAATGGGGGAGATCCTACCCTACGGTGGTATGGATGTTCCAACACGGTAGGCACTGGATGAGGCTTCAGGGCGTAGGGTATACTGTCGCTGTCCAGGCTCGTCCCCCCGGGTTATGTTTATTACCAATAAACGTTGTGGCCAGTTATCTCCCAAGAAGTGGTCTGTGTCTAATTTTATATTCAATTGGTGATGGGGTATGCATTCTTATATGCACATACCAACTGGGCCTTGCTTAGGTCAAGCTAGCAGCACACAAATAAGTACTTTTAAACTGTAAAGTTTTATTTTTCTCCATGGAATCAACAGTTGCATCCTAGAAATAGAGGAACCAACTTACTAACACCAGATGCGTTAAAGTTGTTGTATTCTTACCCCAAAGCTGTTCCACAAGGACGCCAGGTCTAAATGCTTACTTCTCAACCTACCAGTTCTCATTTACAGAGAGGATGCCATGCTGTCTTCTCCACCAATCACAAATTATATCCTGGGATCATTATTTTCTCTCTGATTGTGATCATTGTGATTGGCTCAGACGTATCTATTATATATGGACAGCACTAGCAAAGAGTCAAGGAAACATTGGCATGACATCTTATCCCACAAAGAATGTGTTTACATCATAGGACCACTATGGGCAAATGTGTCTATATGCAGCCTTATTAAATTGTGATTCAGCAAATTGAATAGGGCTCTATTTAAGCACACATCATTTTTTTACAGAAGTTTTTAGTTAGTGAAGACCTTGTTTTTGGATAGAAGTTCACTGACTAAAAACTTCTGTAAAAAAATATATGCTCTGTGCTTATATAAAATTGTCAGAATCGCAATTTAATAAGGCTGATGGTGTTTTAAATAACCAAACTTGATAATGTCAAAATGTTTTAGAAAGTAACAAATTCTTAAAAAAGTTTCACTTTTATTTGCAATTATTCTTTACTGCAACAATCATTTTCTTTACAAGACTGCTTTTTGCAGTTGCTGTCTGAACAACTGTCTGTGTCTTTGTAAACGTATTAGTTGTGCATTAGTGCTAATGAGAGCATTGGCAGATTGTGCAGATAGAAACCGCTCTGAATTAGAAGCCTGCTTCCACTTCAGTAGGTTGGTCACTGGAAAATAAAAGTAATATATTTATAAAAAAAAAAAAAAAAAAAAAAAAAATATATATATATATATATATGTGTGAATATATATATATATATATATATATATATATATATATATATATATATATATATATATATATATATATATATATATATAATTTTATTTTAATTTTTTTTATTTTAATTTTTTTTATTATTTATCTAGTGATAAAACTGGCTAATAATACCAAGCCGACCCCTATTCAATTGGCCAAATCTCAATTACATGGGCCTGTAATGGAGCCCGTAAATGTTACTGATATTCAATTGGCTACTTTTAGCTACTCGCATTCGATTTGCAATTTACAGCTTAAAAAGCACTGTGGGTTCTCAGAAATGTAACTCCGTCCTGTCTCCTCCTTTGATGTATCGAGCAAATGACCGCAATTATCTTCTACTATGTAAGTGGCAAATGTATCAGAAAACTACAAGAGTACTAGATGGGACTCGCAAGTGGGTTAAACACCTGTTTGTACTTCCAAACACTTAACTGATTGTAGTTTAAACTCCATGATGATGGTCTCATTTACTATTGGCTCTGTCTAAAATGTAACTTACAGGGTTGCTTAATTCATTATGATAATGCCCTGAAATGCTACTTACAGGTTCATGGTTTGCGGGTGGAGGCTATGAGCATGTAATTACAAGTTAGTGAAAATGGAATACATGTAAATGTAACTAAAAAATGTAACCCCCAACCAAAATTTTGGGATTGATGTAATTACAGGCTTTCTATTGAATAGGGCCTTCAGTCAGTAATGCTACCCATAGATGCTCTGAGTGCTTTTGTATAAAAGGAACAATTTAAGAAATGCATTTCATTTGGAGGGTGAAAGATTTAGGAGTAATATGCAATTGTGGTAAAATGGTAAGGATAAATCTTATTAATAAATCAAAATATTGCTGGCATTGATATACAGATGATGTATACATTTTACTAGATGGGACTTGAATCTTCCTACGTATGAATAGAACTAATCAGCTAAATACCCCTCATTTGTTTATCCCTCATTTGTTAGTCATAACACTCCCATTATATATAACATCAAGCAGCCATAAAAACACATATTGTCTCCGCCCAGTTACACTAAGGCCCATTTCTTATGGGCCCCCCATACTTCAATATACCTTGTACTCCTCTGATGACTACACCTTCATCGTCTAACTCAATTGTACACACAGATAATGGACATTTTCAGTCTCATTCTTCCCACTTCCTAACCCACCTGTGTCCTAAGTGATTATACTTTTTAATAAAGAAAAAACACAGAATCAAAAGTTTTTTTTACTGTTTATTATGTTTAACTTACTGTCAAGTAACAAAGCTTCCGCCTGGAATACATTGTTTAGCGTTCCTTGTGCAATATGGTTACATCCTGTTGTTTAGGGAAACATTATAAAACTCTTCTAGTTTCACTGCAGAAACATGGTTTTGTTTAAAACATAATAACTTTCTTTAATTCTCCTAAGCACCGATTTAATTACTTTTTTTTTTGACATAAATAAGACTGGGTGCATATCCAGCCAGAGAAATAGTTGCTGGAATAAAGCCAGGAGCAGAAAAAAAATAAGATTGCTAGTAATTTATTGAAGAGATTTGCTGTGACTGTGTTTGTGTTCTGGCTGCAAGACAACATATTTCAGGATTATGTGTGGAAGTCTTGAACATTTCTGTATAACATCCTCATCAGCCACGCATTATAGTGTGATTCTAACAGCATATCATATATTTTATACAAGTTCCTTTTTACTAGTAAATATGTGAAAACATTGTATTTAGTATTCAACAAACTAACTGGGGATTGTGATGCATAAAACATCAAAAATGTCACAAACAAGCTCACCTAGCCACAAGCTTGTGGTTATATCTTAATATGTCTCCTAACAGTATTTGCAATTTTTCATTTTTTGTAATAAGTGTAGGAGCTGTAAGTCTCTCACCATGCTCAGACATATGTGTAAATATTTTAGCACTTGCATTTTATTGTTGGAGTAAAAAAATAAATGTAACTACCGCAGTTTAGAACTGCAGCTGTAGCTGGATCAACTATTAAATTGCCTCTTTTTGACCAAATAAGATCATACAATTCAAGTTTCAGTGTCATTAACAGAGATGGAAAAACAACGTTTCTTCTGAAGGTGGCTACGTGGATCAGTGTTTGTTAAATTAAGCAAATTAGATATTCTGATCTAGTGATTTTTTTATCTAAAACAAACAAGTTAAATTGGTCTTTAAAGCAAAGTTGGCACTCGATTTAAGATTATCTTGAATTCAAACTTTCCTCTCAATTATGCAAGTTGCTGTATGCTGTTTAATATGTATTTACATTATATATTGAAGTAAATATTAATATATCTGTTTTTTTGTTTAACATGTTTTAACAGGTTGGGTTTTTCAGTTACCGTATATACTTGAGTATAAGCTGACCCGAGTATAAGCCGAGGCACCTATTTTACCACAAATACTGGGAAAAATGAGTGACTTGAGTATAAGCCGAGGGTGGGAAATGTGCTGCCCCCTGTGTACCTCTTGCGCCCTCTGTGTCGCCCTATATCTCCGTGTCTCTTCTCCCCGCTCCCTTCCCTGTGTCTCTTCTCCGCTCTGCCTTCCCTGTGTCTCTTCCAACCTCTCCCTTCCCTGTGTCTCTTCCCCGCTCCCTTATCACCCTCCTCAACCTCACTCCTCATCCTCAACCTCCCTCCTCAACCACCCTCCTCATCCTCAACCTCCCTCCTCATCCTCAACCTCCCTCCTCAACCACCCTCCTCATCCTCAACCTCCCTCCTCATCCTCAACCTCCCTCCTCATCCTCAACCTCCCTCCTCATCCTCAACCTCCCTCCTCATCCTCAACCTCCCTCCTCAACCTCAACCCCCTCCTCAACCTCAACTCCCCTCCTCAACTTCAACCCCCTCAACCCTCCTCAACCTCAACCCCCCTCAACCTCCCCCTCAACCCCCCTCAACCCCAACCCCCTTCCTCAACCCCCCTCAACCCCCCTCCTCAACCTAAACCCCCCTAAATACCTCCCCCTCTCCCCTCACTTACCTGCTTTTGCTCCGGCCTCCGCCCCTCTTGACCCGGCGCTCATGTGACCCAGTATATGCTAATGGCGTGGCGCGCATGTGACGTCACGTCATTAGCATTTACCGGTGCCGGCACCAGGTATATGCTAATGACGTGTGGCGCATGTGACGTCACATGCACGCCGGGTCAAGAAGGAGCGGAGGCCGGAGCAGAAGCAGGTAAGTGAGTTACAAGGCTGTGGCAGGAGAATAAGACTGTATGGTCAAGCACTCCACTGGACACTCCTATTCCTTCTAGCTGATACCCAAAGCAAGACAAGGAGCTACTACTTTCTAGTACAGTAACTTTTAAAGATGACTCTGTAAACATCCCCCTGTCCTTGTCCTTGTTGTTTTGTCAATAACGTATCACACCAAGGCTTGACTCCAATATGTCTGCATATTTTACACTATTCGGCTGTGATTCTACTCTAATATTCCTTTTTTTTTTTTGTGGTCAGGTCTGCGCAAGCAGTTAACTGCCCAGCTGCAGCAATATCTTAACCTATTCAAAACGTGCTTGAGACAGTTATCTTTGCAATTGTACAGCAAATATAATTACATATATATATCAAGTTAAATGTAACATATCATTTTGTTTTTACATAGTTCCAATATGATATCGGGAAACCTAACCACAGTGTAAATTGAAGAACTATCATATGTACAATTCCAGGAGTCCCTGTGATTTGATCATACATTACTTACATATGACATTCACAGGCTCCACTGATTGTTGGCTCTGTCTTGATGGTTTCTTTAACTAAATATATCATAAACATTTCTACTGAGGCAAATGGAAATATTTCAAGATCTCTTACACTCCTAAATTGGTGGGGATAAGTGTCAGTCTTACAGTCCAACTCTATTTGCTAGAATAATATCATGTATATTAACTGGAACTATATATTTTTCAAACTTATTGTTTCATGAATACATTGATATTGAATAGAAAATGCAATCAAATATGAAGACGTTCAGCATCTTCCCAATATATATAGAAACATGTTTTCACAGTGTATATGATTGCACATGATTGTGGTCACCCACTGTGGGATATAATTGTATGAAATAGTTAATAAATAAAGGGTTCAGGTTTTGTTTATTTTCTAAATGCATTAGTTCTTCTAAAAGCATACTATACTTTTAATACTACAGAATCCTTTTAATAATAACTAAACTCCATACATGTTATAATAAAACATTAAATTAGTTTTTTGAAACTCAACTTTTGCAATATGTAACTGTCAAGACATTAAAATATTCATACACTTACATTTTGTAGATTTTTGCTTTCTGTTTTACAATTTTTCTTAATGAGCATTGTATTTTGGAAAATACCCCTATTGCCAAATCACATTGTATGTTCTGTCTGGAACAAGCTTCCAGAACAACAAAATAAATACCGTAAGAAAATTCCACACAAGAAAAAAAGAAAGTCGAAAGCATCAATAAAGAAACTCAATGACATATTTGCTTTGCCTTTGCCGTGCTTCTAATGATATAAGGGCATCCAATTTATGCTATAAGGGAAATATTTTCTCATACCGCTCATAGGCAATTTTGGTCTTTGAGTGAAGAACTCAGACGAGCGTTTTCCCTACTGTGCACAGGTGAGTCATCCAGAATGACTGAAGTGATTGGCTCACTTGTTCACAGCAGGGGACTCCTGGTTAGTCTACATATGATGCATCCACCTGGTGTATACTGTTGTTTTCTATGTAAAATTCACAAAAAGACCATCCAGTAATATTTTGTGTATTTTCAATAGGACCTTGCACTCCATAGAAGAGCATTTTAGTATGGACTGTTATGCAAAAAGAGACAGGGTTTACCTGGGATTCATATTCCTGTCACTTCCTTTAGCTCTGTCCATTAGGACAACATTTTTTATAGAAATATAAATGTTAACCAGACGCATTTGCAAGCCAAGCATCCCATAATTTCATGAATGCCTTATAATTGTTCTTAGCTATTCTAGTTAGATATTCATTCTTATAATTTATATTTATTATCTGTATAACCCAAAAATAATCTATTGCTTTTCAGTTGTGAGCCAAAGTAAATTTGAGCACCAGCAGAAATAAATATAGCCAAATGTGTTTTTGCAACTACTTAACCTATCCTTCTTAACCAATTATTTACTGCAGTAATGTCTACAGGGGCTTCTGCCCTTTTGAGCAATGGGCCAGTTTTCTTCCCTTGTCATTTATGAGGCTGTGTAGCTCACTTCCAGTCTAAGATGATGGACCTAATGCTGGATCATGAGCCAGTAATAGGTTCTTACCCCTTCAGGCTTCGGTCATCTCCTTAATATCTCTACTTTACCAAAAAAATATAGTTCACAGTGGGATATTGAAGCCAATTATAATTTGTAATATGATATATAATATAATTAAAACAGTATCATATATTATAATAATATATACAGGAAGTCCACTGCTTCCCAATAGTATCTGAAATCTTTTGGTCAATACAATATCTCTGTATATATTATATTTGCCTTCTTTAGTCTTATTATTTCTGTATTTAATTTGTATACTGTGTACAGTTCTGTGAATAAAATATAAAAGTAATAAAGTACAGCTACAAATTCTGAATGAATAAATACATATTTGTGACCTAGGACGTTCACAGCACTTTGAAATTGTAAGGCAACATTATAATATAAATATATTATCTTGCATATTTTTACTTACGGTACTCTATACATGAAAATTAGACTTCTGTTAGCTATGTGATTATCACTGTTTGTATGAACGTAGGTCCAGTTTCCTTTAACATGCAAACAGTGAATTACATTTTTGTGTGTGTCTGTGCGTATATTTTGCCGTATGTATTATGTCCCTTTTAATCGTTACTTTTTATTGTTCTGTATATATAATTTTACATCTTAAAACACGTTAAACTGGTCACTCAGTATATGGTTTACTGTCAGATGTGCTTTGGATGGATGCAGTTTTGGGGAAACTTTCTAACTGGCAGTATGTATTATACTGAAAGACATAAACTGTCATTGGTATGGTCTGAAAGAATATTTATTGCTTTATACATTGTTATAGTATGGGGAAAAAGCTGTGTCATATAGAATACATTTACATAGCTGGAAAAGGGTATTTGGTGCTAAATTAAAGTAAATTAAAGGGATATGTTGGGTTTCTGGATATTTCTAGCTATATAATATAGACATGTATCTATTTATTGTATGTATTTTATTTTATTAAAAAGTGCTTAAAATTAAACAAATAGTCCCTGTATGGGTCTGCCCACTGCAGTGCATGCAGACATAAACTCTGTATGTACTCTGTATGCAGTATAGTGTCCTAGCTTATCAGGGACCACATGTTTGTGAATGTTGCTGAGAGATGGTCGCTGATTGGTTAGTATGAGACACTGCACAGCCAGCAGTACAGAGTGTGTGTCTGCTTACACTGCAATGGGTAGACCAACCAGAGACTATTTGTTTGATTTTAGGCAGTAAAACAAAAATGGCGGGTGCTCAATCAGAGATGAACGAGCCTATATAGGTTAGTTCTATGGACATGATAAACAACTCTGAGATAAACCTCTTTTATCTCATGTGTGCCCTTCACAGAGAGAAATATCCTTTAGTATATCTGTCTGGTTTTACACAAAAGAGTGATCCCAAAATGCCAGGCAATTCTACCCTGAACAGAAGAAACAGAAAACCCCAGACATATGTTTTGACCTAAATTGAGCCTAATCAGTAGGGTATAGATGATATTCCCTAAAGCACAGTGAGCAAGGAGTCCATGACTAGAGCCCCCTATCACCCTTAGGGAGACTAAGCCATAAGGGTTATTTGACAAATGCAGCAACATAAATTAGAAATTACTTATTGTAAAGAAAAACAAGCACACATTATAAACAATCAAGTTATAACAATCTCATAGCATTCAGAAGTATGATTCTGTTAATATAATAAAAACTTCTTAGACACAGACAACAGAAAATGATGTCAGTAAATAATAGAATATAGACTAACAGCCTTATTAAATTGGGATTCGGCCAGTTGAATAGGGCTCTATAAAAGCACATAGCATATTTTTTTTACAGAAGTTTTTAGTTAGTGAACTTCTATCCAAAAGCAATGTCTTCACTAACTAAAAACTTCTGTAAAAAAAATGCTCTGTGCTTATAAAGAGCCCTATTCAATTGGCAAATATGCAATGTAATACGGCTGTAAACCTGCAATTGGAGACTAAGCATTAATAAGAAGCCAATAAGTAATGTTTGTCCATCGGGCTAGCACACTAGCACGCTAGACAGTTCTTTAGAGCATCTGGCTTAGTCCATGTTAGTTCATGATATGTATTAACCGCTTGAGTACCAGGATTGATATTACACATAATTATCAGTGAAAATAATATTTTCAATTGAGACTTTTCTGCAGTTAATTCTAGTGTCTTTCCATGCTTTCCTATTCTGACCCATATTTTAAAGTACAGTAGTGTGTGTTTAATTGCTGCTACAGGTATCAGAACTAGAATTAAAACCCTTTGCAAGTCCTATTTGCTACTATACTATACTATACTATAATATTTTTGTCAGAAATGTGATACTTTTTTTTTAGTTGCTGGTCTGACTTAATTTGCAAGCTAGACATAAAATTCCAATAGAATATGGATTTTTTGTAATGTTAGGTATGTTGCACTCGAAAAGTTTGAGCCGTCCAAAAATCAATGGAGAGGCTAGCCCTATGTTGCATCTTTGGCTTGTCAGTAGTGATTGTGAGCTGGTAACTCGCAACCAGGATGTGAGTAGCTAATATAATATGTGGCAACTTTACTGACAACCTTAATTATGTGTAACATTACAATCTGGCTAATAGAATATGGCCCAGAGTCATGTAGTTCTTTGGATATCTGTACTAAATGCAAAGCTTTAGATTTTTTGGGAAAATACATATTTTGAAAGTGATGTGAGTCTTGGATCTCTTGCCTATTATACTATTCAAGCGTTACACAAGCAATCAAGCTGGGTTTACAGCCTGGATTCCTGATATTACACAGCATGCTTCTGCTCTATGAACATTGTCAATCCTAAACTAAGATTTTTATTGCAAGTGTGGAAACAACATTGTATCTCAGGCAGTATATACTACCTCATAAAACATTACAAAATGGTGCCTGCAAAGAACTCAGATCTTATTATAGGAAAATCAAATATTGCTGATTAATGATGTACTAACTAATGTAAGATATAAGACCAAATGTTTATTGTTAATTTAAATTTCCTTGAAATATATTTCAAACAAATATAATTTAATGCATATTTTATAATTTCTTCAAAGTTTTCATTTTCATCTGTTTTATTTACTGTACGTTTGGTATTTTCCCTTTGCATTATCACTGTATTATTTTATGATTGGACTAATATTTTAAGTGTCTTTTAATGTTACCTTTTATTGCTATGGCTAATTACAGAAAATACACAACCTTTTACATCAAGTGCCCAAAAATATTTAAATATGTATGTGTTATCATGTTTTTAAAGCAGAATTTGATATATGTGCAAAAGTATTTGTCTAGGTTTCTTTGATATCTAGTATTTACCAATGCAATACCTAGACCAGTCCACTTCCATTCCAGTTTAACCCCTTCAGAGCTTCCTAGTATTTTATACAAGATGTTGGAGTAATGGTCCTGATCATGAAGTGGTTAACCTACTGCTTTTGGGATTTGGTTATTTCATTTGGGTTCACTTGTTGTCAGTCCAAATGTTGTCTGAACAAAAGTGCCAGGACATTGTATTTAACATTTAACATCAGGGTTACCTATGTAGGCTATACAATCAGGCAAAATCAGAAAATCTACTTTCCATGAAATATTAGGCTGACTTCTGAGGGACTTCTATAATATAATACTATAATACTTATTGGCCTGACTTTGATACTGGTACACAACAACTACCCTTTTTTTACTGGAACACATCTTACTTTGCTCTACAACCGGGACGTATGTGTAAGGTTACCATCAGCTTAATAGGTTGCATGATCAGGCCAGACTCTTCTAACTTGGTCATGGCCAAAATCTTTTTTTTTTTAACTTTTGCTTCAAACTATGAGTTGATTACAGAAATAAGATAAAATAGAATAAAATGTTTGTATGCAAAGTGTAGCATTATGTCAAAATAGCAGCTCTGATGGTGTCTTGGGGATTTCTAAAGTATTTAACTTCAACTCAAAGTTCTCTGAAGCATTACATTAATTATTACTTCTACTTGTTGTTTATATCTTTAATTAAGTATAAAATGTCCTAGAGAGAATTATTAGTTTGAAATGCAATTAATAAAGTCAGAAAAACAAATTATTCATAGTAATTATAATTAATTACTATTTATGTTAAATGAAGAACTGACATGGTTTAGAAAAATAAATTTTAAGATTATTTTTTTTTTTAGCTCAGTTAAATTAAATGTTTGTAATGACAGCAAAATATAGTACATGACCTCTTTTCATGTATCTATCTATCTATCTATCTAAAAAAAAAAAATTTAGTAACTGATTATCAATCAAATTAGTATTTGAAGAGCAAGTGTCCAGGGGGAAGAAGAACCCATGACATACACCCTCTAATGAATATTAGATTTCTGCTGTTGACCATCATTATCTATCCAATGACCTAGGATAAGCAAACACAGAAATGTCTAGGGGCATTCATAGCAGGATAACATAATAACATATCTGTTCTCCTATGTGTTTTATGGATATTTAGCCAAACTTACTCCTGTTATCTGTTTACTTATTAATGTGTATGCTTGATCCACTTGCCAGTATTTACATTTTAATTCTACAAAAGCCATATAATTCTACAAAGCTATAGTGGTGAGTAGGCTTTCTAATATTGACATTCTAAAGTGAACTTTCAGTCAACACACACTTTACCTACTAGATAAGTTGTTTGTTTAATGGTGCCAATAGCATCTAACCTCATATATCACATATAATTATTATTTTCTCTCAACTATCCCATTCAGTTATTACATTCTAAATCACTCGAAAAGTTTGAGCCGTCCAAAAATCAATTCAGTCTCTAACTTCACAATTGTCAATTCATAGCTGTGAGGGAATGAAAACATCCAAAAGGATTGTCCGACCATTTGTGATTCTGTTTTTGATCCATGTAGCCAACTCCCCTAAACACATTTCTCTTTTACCAATATTCTTTCCTGTCTCTCTTTCGTTCCTGCCTTTTTATAGTGATGTGTTTTTGCCTAGGCCAAAAAGCCCTAGGCCTAGAGCAGCATATTTTTAGAGGCAGCAGGTTGTTTTCAGTTGTTCATGCAGTGTTATGGAAATATGTGTTCAGGTGCACTATATGTAGTAGCCAGACAAGCTGTTTCTATGAGCCTGGAAGGAAGCTCTTCATAAAGATACCTTCTAATTTGGAAAAATATTTAGAAGTACATATTTTAGGAGCCATGAAATTTTCACCCCTGTGTATTTGTGCGTATATATATATATATATATATATATATATATATATACACACACACAGTATCTCACAAAAGTTTTCATGTGACAACATTGAACAAATAACACTCTAGTACAATATAAAGTAGTAAGTGTCCAGCCTGTATAACAGTTGCTGTCCCCTAAAAATAATTCAACACACTGCCATTAAACAGTTGGCAACAAAAGTGAGCACACCCCTAAGTGGAAATTTCTAGCACTGTCTTAACCCTCATGGGCATGGAGTATACCAGAGCTTCACAGGTTGCCACTGGAGTCCTCTTCCACTCCTCGATAATGACGTCATAGAGCTGGTGGATGTTGGAGGCCTTGCACTCTCCCACCTTCCATTTGAGTTTGCCCCACAGATGCTCAATAGGGTTTAGGTCTGGAGACATGCTTGGCCAGTCCATCACCTTTACCTTCAGCTTCTTTAGCAAGGCAGTGGTATCTCTTTGTCTTTCTCCAGCTTCAAGACATCAGTATGAACATTCCTTTCTGGTGTCCCTATTTACAACTCCAATATACCTCTCAGGCTTTCTCCTTTGCAGCTCCAATTAAACACAGTCTTTCCAAGGCTGAAGGCCTGAACCTAGCCTTTCACTGCCATACTGCAATGCATAAATGACCATACCCATCTCTCCGCTCAAGTGTCTGAAAGTCTATAAGCTATTCATATTCCTCCATGAGTTAACTTTTTCCCCCCTTGGGGAAAGGGAGTTTGCACTCTCTATGTGGCCCATCCAAATCCCTGGTTTCACTCTATCACTCACACAATATATATATATATACTAGCGACTTGCCCGTCAAAAATGACGGCAATAAAAACTGAAGCCTGGCAATGCTGTTTGCCACACAATGTAAGCCTCTCCCCCTCTACTTTACCGGCCTTGTGATGAGCGCCTTTGGCGCTCATCACAGGCCTTGCAATGAGCCCCTTTGGAGCTCATTGCGAGTCTCTCCCTCTGTCTACTTCCTCCCTCGTGTCTTATTTCCCCCCTCCTCTCCCTCCTTTGTGTCTCCTTCCACCTCGTCTACCTCCTTTGTATCTCCTGCCCCCCTGTGTTTTTACCTCCCTCTCCCTCCCGTGTCTCTAAACCCCTCCCCTGTGTCTCTTTCCCCCTTCTCCCTCCTATGCATCTCTCCCCCCCCCTGTGTCTCCCCCAACCCTCCCCTGTGTCTCCCCCAACCCTCCCCTGTGTCTGTTCCCCCCTGGCCTGTGTCTCTTTCCCCCTCAGCCCTGTGTCTGTTACGGCCTTCCTCGTGTCTCCATTTCCCTCCCTTGTGTATCTTCCCCCCTGCACTCTCTCCCCTGTGTCTCTCCCCCTCCTCTTTCTGTGCCTCTTCCTCCCTGTCTCTTCCCCCTCACCCTCTGTGTCTCTCCCCACTCTGTGTCTTCCACCCTCTCCCTCTGTGCCTCTTCCCCCGCCTCTCTCTGTGTGTCTCGCCACTGTGTCTTTTCACCCCTTCCTCTGTTCCCCCCCCCTCTGTGCCTCTTTCCCCCTCTCTCTGTACCTCTTCCCCCCCTTCCCTCTGTGTCTCTTCCTCCCTCACCCTCTGTATCTCTCCCCCCTGTGTCTCGTCCCCCCTCTCCCTCTGTGCCTCTTCCCCCCTCTCCCTCTGTGCCTGTTCCCCCCTGGCCTGTGTCTCTTTCCCCCTTCCCCCTGTGTCTGTTCCCCTCTCCCCCCCCCCCCATTTCCCTCCCATGTGTATCTTCTCCATGTTCTCCCTCCCGTGTGTCTTTTCCCCCTCCTCTACCTCCCCTGTGTCTCTTTCCCACCTATCCCTCTGTGTCTCTCCCCCCTCCCTCTGTGTCTCTTCCCCACTCTCCCTCTGTGCCTCTTCCCCACTCTCCCTCTGTGACTCTCCCCCCCTCTTCCCCACTCTCCCTCCCCTCTTCCCCACTCTCCCTCTGTGCCTCTCCCCCCCTCTTCCCCACTCTCCCTCCCCTCTTCCCCACTCTCCCTCTGTGCCTCTACCCCCCCCCCCCCCTCTTCCCCATTCTTCCCCACTCTTCCCCACTCTTTTACCGGCTCTCAGGCCGCGCTGCGCGCAAGCGTGGCTTGCGCCGCGTTCTGCGCAAGCGCAGCGCGCGTCTTGCGGCGCGCTCTGCGCATGCGCGGCTCGCGACGCGCTCTGCGCAAGCGCGGCTCGGGCACAGAGCGCGGCTTGTGCCGCGCTCTGCGCATGCGCGGCTCGCGCCGCGCTCTGCGCAATGCGCAGCACTTTATAATTGTCTAACTGCGATTCGTCTGAAGCGTGACGACGAATCGCAGTTAGACAATTATAATATGTGATATATATATATATATATATATATATATATAAAAATATATATATATATATATATAGTGACAAGTTAACAGTCTCCTCTGTGATCTTGTCACAATATACATGTATATACTTTTCCAAGTTTTAATGCAAATGTATCCAGTTACGCAAAAAAACATAAACAAATCAATGAAAATAATAGGCCTAGTTTTCACTGAAGCACTGCCACAACTAATAAACAGTTCTTACTAAAAATCTCTCATCTAGCTAAACCTGGGTGGAACAAAACATACGGTCCAATAGTTTGTAATATCACTGGCCTTTACATTTCTTTAGATTGCCAGGTCTCCACTTTGCTACAAGTGGTGATAAGTTGCAGGCTGCTGTCTCACAGTGTGTGTCTTTCACCAGGTCAGACAAACTGAAACCGCAAACAATCAGTCCATAAGCAGTCCCTCCCATTCTCCAGGAGCAGTCTTAAATCAGGGCTTCCAGATGCAGCTAATTGCCTGAGCAGGAAAGTCAATCCCTGCAGTCCTACCCTGTCACAATATGTGTGTGTTAATCTTAGGATAGGGACATAGCATGGAGAAATGAGTAGGTAACGGCCATGAGCATGCCCCCAGAATATATCCTCTTTTCTCTAATTTTTCCTTTTTTTTGTCCATCTCTTCTCACACGTTTTCTACCTATCTCAATTTCAAATGTGTCTCTAATTCCAATTCCCAAATGTCTCCTACCACCTTTCCTCTTTTGCTTGTTGGCCTTTTCCCTCGGTGGTACCCTTTACCCATCGTCTCACAGCACTCTCTTCCTTTGCAAGGCATAATATGGTAGGAGATTTTAGAGGTACTGAAGCAAATCAAGGAAGTGCATCTGTATCATGCTATTTTAGTTGAAGCAAAAAATATCAGAGAATCCTACTATTACTACCCTCCGTTTGAATATAGTCATTCAGTAACCCTTGTGCAGCTGTTATTGTATATTATTCTTAGCTCACAATATAGTTTAATTTCCTTTTCTCCTGTGTACTTAATACATAATACATATGCTGCTTTACAGATGCAGCCTTTTCCTTATTTGCATCCGTCTTGCACTATATGTGACCCATCACTATTAAGTATTTATGTTTCCCCCTTCTTGTTATTAAAATTCCATCCTTACCATGAATATAAAATAACATTTAATGGCCTGTGTCACAACTAATGTTACACCTCCTGATTTTGTCCTTTACATTGGCAATTTTGAGACTTGAAATTTTAATTCCATCTTTAATACCTCCTTTTTTCTAAAAGCGTCATTCTCCCCTATAAATAACACTGTCGACCTGGAATTACAAGGTTATTAACTATTGTCCTCAAAATGATATCAGAATAGACAGTGTGAAGAATTATAAGGTTTTAATTTCAGTTTAATTAATGCTGCTGTAAGTTTAGCAGGGTTTGAAATATGGGCCTTACTGAACATAACATCTGCTAGGGCTTTCACCATTCCCGATGTTCAAGCTCAGTTAGGTGACCTAAATAAATAAATGAGGTATAAAAAGCTTTTTTCCATTAAAGTTTATATCCTTCAAGGAGTGTTTATTGTGAAAACTAAAGTAGGACAAACCGCTTCACTGAAAGAAAAAATATGTACTCCCAGTAAAACAATTCTATTATGCATGCTTCATTTTGTTGTATCAGCACTTGGAGTCTATTTAGATCATAAAATCTGAAAATGCATTATTTTTCATTTAGATGTTTTGAATATATTATTTAGCATCTGCATTCATGTGTTTACTTTTTTGTTCATTTTTTATATATTTATTTAGGCTTTCCAAATGAGCCGGCAGCTAATGTAGCCCTAACCACTGCCAAAGAATGGTTGAAGAAGAATCACAATGAGGTATGGACATTATATTTTATATTTAACTTTTTGAATTAAATGTTATAAATGGTTCATTTTTTTCCTTGGCAACTTTCTTATTGGAATTGTTGGATACAATTGAACGTTTTTTAAACTCTGTGTATGGTACATTCAATACCGATGACAATATAATTAAATGTTAGAATGAATTTACTAATAAACAACATACATCAATTGCTATATTTTGTGAAATATAAGACTTGATTTTTTTTTTATTGAAATTTATAATCATTAAATGTGCTGGATCTTATTTCTAATACATATGATTTTTTTTTTCCTGTGCTTAATAAAAAATTAAGTGCATCTAATATTCTGATCTGATTTATGCTCCAAAATATATGGTATTAAACGTTGGCCAGATTTTGCGAGGGATTAAGTACTGCAAATTAAACTTGCATTTATTTAAGGAAGTCTTAGCTGGTGACGTTTGTTTTACACCAAATTTTCCCTGCATTTGCGGTTCAGCGCTTGACCATACATTCTTGTATTTTCAATAACATATATGCAGGACAAGTCATCTGTAAGTACAAGGAGAATTGGCTATGAATGTCTATGATATGGAATGGAAAGAGAATAGAAACCGGGAAATGTATTGTCACTACATAGATGGTAGAGATTTCTAAAAGCTGTCTAATGAGTTTAATGAAGATTTTTGTTTAGATCTCATAACAGGTTTTGCAATTAATGATCAAGTGTTTTTACAAATAACATGCAAAAAATGCTTTGTTTAATATGGTGCTATGTTTGTCTAAACAGAAATGTGTATTTCTTATTATTTTGCTCCCCTTCAGATATGGAATATTTAAAGGAATTAAATGAGTGCAATTGGGCATAGCGGTAAAAGATGGCACACATTGCAATGCACCAGGGGTATCCAAACTCGGTCCTGGAGGACCACACACATGCCTGGATTTGATGATATCCCTGCTGTGCACAAGTGAGTCAATCACTCCTTCAGTCATCCTGATTGACTTACCTATGCACAGAAAGGAGATATACAAATCCAGGTCTCGGTGCGGCCCTCCAGGACCGAGTTTGGACACCCCTGCATTACACAATGTCTCTCTCTTTTCTCCCACGAAGTTAGGTACATGCACAACTTTAAAAACTTGGTTAACACCTAAAAATAGAATCAGAGATTGCCAGTTTTGGAGTAATCAAATTATGATGCTAGCACCCTGTGTATTTAATGTTCTATATTTTCCAAATATGTCTAAATAATATATGAACTGATTTGTTTTCAGTTTATTTTCTATTTTTGTTGCAGAGCGGCAAATGAATTCTTTGAGTAGACACATTTAATTAATACATGATTGCTTATGACTTATTGTGCATGGCAGTATTTTTTTTTTAAACTGCTAGCTGTAAACAATGTGATTAGTATATTTGCAACTTTATAATTACTCAAAAAGGTCATTGATTTTTTTGCAACCACAGTTGCACTTACCACATACCGTTGCTTTGGTTCACATGTCAATTACACCCAGGCATCCTATGACATGTTCCTATTTCTCTCATCTAAATACGTTTCATTCTTAATTTATAATGCATAGCATGGTGATCAATCACTGCTACCTGCCATATGCTCTGCTAAAATTTACAATACTAGTTAATCTCTTTCATACATTCAGTCCATATTTGAAAAATGGCATTTCAATTTGAAAAACATGTGGCATTTTTACTCTGATTTGCTCCTCCTAATTGCAGTGATATTGTTTTTAATCCATAACGTAGGTGACAGGAGCAGAGGGTTTAAATTAGGAGTTATTGTAGAGAGAACCATAGTTAGATATCAGTGAGCTATTTGTAAGTATGTTGATGCACTATATATTGACGGATGTTGTGGTAGATACTACAGTATTCAAATCCAATAATGTAAATGTATGTTGCCTTACTATACAAACATCTTCTCCCACCCTCCCTCCACTGCTCAATAGACTTAGGCTCCAAACTAGCAGGTGCTGGAGACTGAAAACATAGAGCCCGATTCAATTTAGCTATCAAAAGTTATTGTAGCCCATACGTGAGGCTGCAAGTTAATTTGCTATTCAATTGGCGTCTTTTTGCGGGCTCCAACGGATTATGGGTTATGGGTTGCAGCCTTGAAAACTCTGTGATGGTTATACCCGCAAATTACAGCCTCTCAAAGCCTTTGATCTTTCAATTCCGCAAGAGTTACGATGGCTAAAATCGCAAATTGCTGTTCAATTGCTCCAATTCCCCAAGGCCGCAAATGTTTTCAGACCCCTAAATGGCAAATGCAGGAGAAAATCCTACGAGTGCTAGAGAGGACTCGCAAGTGGATTTAACCCCTGTCCGCAGCACTGTAAATGCAAATAAAAAATCAATACTGCACCGGGGGAAAGACATTAGAATTAATTGCACAAAAGTCTCAAGCTCGCAAATCGTCAGTAAATGAAATGTATTTTTATGTTTAATTTGGGGGGTTATATCAATTTCGGGAATCAATGAGTTAATACATATCAGGCCACCCATATGGACTAGAACAGTATTGGCATTCATTTTCATAATTCTGTATTTTGCGGTTTTGCAAGTCTGATCGCATATCGGACCCCCAAACCTAATTGATTGACATGTAACCTCCATGTTTTACTGCCGTAATGAAGACGTCTCATTTTCTATTGGCTGATTCAAAATGGGAGGTTACAGTCTTGCTTAATCGATCATGTTCCTGCCCTGAACTGCTACGAACCAGTGCATGGTTTACAGAGTCGGCTTTAGGCCAGTAACTTGCGTGCTTCATCAATCGAATAGCTCCGGAATCGGAGATGAACGAGAGCCCGCAGCACACCCGCAGACATACAGCCTGGATCCTGTCTTACAATTGAATCGGGCTCATAGTTCCTTATATACACACCAATGATTAGTCCCTCTGAACGCCTTACTTGCATACTATTAAAGCAACAGAGGACTTGGCTATGAAATACAAATTAAAAGTAGGATACAGCAGTGCCATTTGTGTACAAAATTAGCCAAGTTCGATGGCCGAAAACGGGATGTATTTTGTCTGTTATGTGACGCTTTATAATTTGTATTCAATAATGACTGACTCCTTAACATAAGTATAACCTAATCCTCTGTTTCCTGTGGTTAGGTAGCTTTACCAGTCAAGAAGTCATATTTTACATTTTTCTTTGTTAATATATAAATAACCTCTTCCTATTGTGCTGGAGCATTTACTATTCCCTGCTAGGCTCCAACAGGGCTAATGTGTAGTTAACGAGGGAGTTTCACCGCTGATACTTTTTTGAAGGTTGCAATGTATGATCTCCTACAATTCTAGTGCAGTGTGATTTCAATAAATTATTGTCACCATGGTAGCTTAAATTGCTTTAAATTGCTGGTGAATAAGAAAACAACATTTTAGCTGTAAAAAAAAATAATCTGAGCTTGTTTACTTTTTTGGCAGACCTAACATTCTTATGGCCAGATGAAAGCATTGCAGGACAATAGCATATATGCATTAGGATTGTATGCTTCACAAGGGGATTGTTGCTTTAATATAATGTCATGTTGATGCATTCTAATAGAATACAATGCATTATATGTTGTGGGCTGCATGAAAACTTCAGTGAAAATTAAAATCTCTGCTTGCTATTTCCTTGATGTTCAGGTTGTGCCCTGACACCTTTTCTTTCCTCTCTACCATAAGATGGCTAACAAAATCACCCTTATGTTTCAGTCTCCAATTATGCTGATATCACAGCCTTTCATGAAAGCAGCAGTGGCCATACTTTCATCTTTTAATTCATGGGGAAATAGGTGTCTTGTGACATTTGTAAAATGGAAATAATTACCTAGCTCTGGGTTCCATATCCAAGTTAGTCTCAAAGTGATTTCACGTGGTCTCTAAAGACCAAATCCAGCTATCATCCCAACAGACGAGTCATTTTACAGAGCTGACAAGAAAGCCACCATGGGGACGCAACTGTATGTTGTGATGTCTTACTGTTATTACGTTGTAAAATGATAAAGCAGTGCAATCAAATCCCACAGTGTTTAACAACCCAAAGTTTGAGTCTATGTCTGCACAGAAGATGTCTTTTGTTTCCATCTCCATTGTGTGTTTCCAGTGGAGAAAATGGAGCAGAACTTAAGTCATAATCATTTTCTTATTTTTCTATATTAATGTTAATGGAATTACAGTACATACAGAGAACATTGCTGCCTGGCCTATGAATAGATAATTGGAAAATATTTGATACAGTATTACTAACAATCTGCATGTTCCTGGCTATTCCTAGTTATATCTTTCTATATTTATTGTAGTATATTATTTTTTCTTTTATATCATTATTATCTTATTATTGGCCTAATTCAATTTGGGGCTGTTACTTGCAAGTAACTTCCCGATTTGCTATTTGGGCTACTTGCTCCAGTAGCTCTACTTTTACTTACCTATTTAATTGGCCAGGCCCGCAAGTTAGTCCCTCTTCCCGATAATCGCAAACCATGCTATCGGCAGTAAGCATTTCGGTGCTTGAACATGATCACAGTCGCAAGCCCGTAACTACTGTTTTACAGCCCGCAAACTTGTAGCACTGTAAATGCAAATATAAATTCAATACAGCACTGTCAAGCACTGTAAATGATGGGGAACACAATGGGCGACATTAGAATTAAAAGCACAACATTCTCAAGCTTGCACATCGGCAAAATCAAATACTTTATTTCATGTTTAATTTCTGTCCAAAGTCCTACGGGCTTGAATGACGTCCAAGCCCGTAACTCGTTGTTCAAGCCCGCAGGACTTTGTCATCCAACCTCCAATTTTTTTCAAAGTCATACGTCCTTGGAGGTTGAAGCCCGTAGGACTTTATGACGAAAATTGAACATGAAATAAAGTATTTATTTTTTTGCCAATTTGCAAGCTTCAGAATGTTGTGCTATTAATTCTAAGACGAAACCTCACTTTCACTTTGAATAAAAGTAAAGGATTGCTTTTTATTTGCTTAATAAGTAACCAGTAAGTAACCAGAACAGGACATGCAAGTAGGAGACATTTGAATAGCAAAGTAACTTGCTATCTCTGCTTGTGGCTCCGGATCTCAAGTAAGTAGCAATTGAATGAGGCTCTTAGTCAATGTCTTACTATAAGTGTTCCATGGAGACAGTTCATTTTTGGCTGGCCTTTCAAAACCCACCATATCTAAAAACCTTTGAGTTTGATAAAAAGGAATATAAGGTTAAAGGGACAATGTAACATATTTTTTATAGATTAGAAAACTTTGTTGACATGAAAATTAAATTATAATAATTAATATTAACACTAAAGCAACACATACATAGATGATGTTTAATTTGCTTGACTATTTTTTTATTTTATTTTATTTATTACATATAAAAAAAAATCATACAGTCCAATCATACAGAATACACATACATTAGAGAGTTATTAAACAATTAAAAAAATTAACTAGTATACTCAGTGAAGAGAATTTAAGAAAACAACCATAAGGAAAGGAATGTATTGCATACCAAAGAGAGATTACGTTTCAGTGTTCAAGTAGTTGTTTTCGCAATATTGGTTCCATAATATCCACTTAGATTTCAGCTTCTTATTAACTCGAGCTATTAATTTACTGTCTTTCATCAAGTCTCTGTTATAGCATAATGTATTTGCTATTTCCCCCCAGGTTGGAAGGGTTGGATGATTCCAATATTTAACCAAAAGAGATTTCACTATTTAAGGTATATGGGAGATTAGATACTGTTAAACCAAGAGTAATTATCAAATGTACAATTTACATCAGCTTCCCATTTAACTATACGCTTTGTTTTAACAAACTGGATATTGTCTGGAAGTATTTTCCTAATTTTGAAAAGAGTATGAGTATCTGTACCTTTAATCAGGAAGTCTTCCATATCATAGTTTTTATCTATATTTACTGTTTATACCCACTATTTTTGATCATTTCAACCAGTGATCTAAACTTCAACCACAAAATTTTGTTTGTCCCAAATTTTCTTTGAATTTTTCCAAGTCTAGTAAAGAGCCTCCTGCATATCGGTCCACTACTTTATGAATCCCCAACTTTATTAAATTTAATAACTCCAGGTTATTATTATTTTTTAAATACATTAATAGTGAACTTATTGGTGCACCTTATGATGGAATATGTGACAATTACATGGAATATGTGACTAACTGTATATTTATACCAGAATTTTACGAGTGAGATCAAACCTCTCAGAAGTTTATTCACAATTTTTAGGGAGCCATAACAGATTTTGTTTCAAGAAATCACCCACTAAGTTATTTTTCATATCTCTCCCCAGTCCTCCCTTTTCATTTTTTTTACAGGAAATATTTTTCTTTACTTTTACTCTTTTATTTAAGTAAATATAGCTATGCAGAACTTGTTAGATTGTGTTTATTATCGATAGAGGTACACATTCTGGTAAACATCTGAGTAAGTATGCAATTTTTTGAATAATTGTCATATTTACTGCAGCAATTCTTGCCTACCATGCTAAATTTAAATTTCTCCAGTCATATAGTATTATTCTAATCTGTTTTAATATATCCTTTAGATTATCCTTAAATCATTTTTTTAAGTAAAATGAAAATGTAATCCCCAAGTGAGTAATATTTTTGGAACTCCAATTATATTTATTTTGTTCTGATAGTAGTTTTTTCGTGTCCATATCTAGGCATTTTCCGTTTTGGAGTAATTAATCCTAGAGTAGGAAATCTTACTAAATTCTGATATTATTTGATGCAAACTATCACATGATCTTACATTATTATATACCATTCGAGCTGTTTGCTAGAGCATAGAATATAGTTTTGCATCTATAGTTTATCAATGAGATTGGGCGGTAACTTCTACAGTCCTCAGAGTATTTTCCCTGTTTTAGGATGTTAATTATCTTTGCTTCCTCAAATTCTGGAATTTCCTTCCCTGTGTCCTTAATCTCATTATACATGTTGCAAAGGTGTTCACTTAGTTCTTTTACAACAAAAAAAACCATAATACAAATGGTCAAAGCCATCTATACTGGGAGCTTTATTTGTTTTTAAAGTCTTGATTGCTTCTATTTCTATCTTAGTAAAATCTATATTTATACATTTTAGATCTTCTTTAGTAATTGTTGGTATATCTAATCTGTTAAAAAATGTATCAATATACCTTTTCACGATTTTTGCCAAATTGAAATTTGTATTCAGATTATATAGAGATTTATAGAACTGCATAAATGCCTTGCCTATTTTATCTGGATGGGTATATTGTTTTATCTGGTCCTAGTAAACATGCAATTTTGTTCTGAATATATATATATATATATTTTTTTTTTTCTAAATAAATAATTTTTTTAAAAAGAATTCTTGCTAAACACTGTTTTGTTTTGTTACCTAGCAAGAAATGTGATTGACAAAACCTCCAAAACAGGGTATCTGCTCGTTGTAAGATTTTTTTTATCTCCAGAGTAATTTAGTTTATTTAAATAAAAAAAATTCTTACTGGGCGACAATTTATTTTAGCAATGCATCTTTTCTAACTCCACATATAATAGCCACAGAGGTTTACCTCTTTGTTTGTTTATAAATTACAGATGTACGAGAGATCATTAGGCCCCGAATTACTGATTTATGGGCGCACCATAAAATTGTAGATGAATCTACTGATTTTTTATTAACCTCCTCTGTTTCACTTTTTTCAAGTAGTTTATCGAATAGTAATTCTTTAATACAGTTCGGTCAAGTCTCTTATTTGTTTTCTTTACTTCAATTAGCTCATCAAGTGTTAGGCTGATCATAGAGTGGTGAGACCATGGAGTTAGATGGATTTCTGCTCATTTGACTTTCCTCAATGACTCTAAGAAAACAGGCTCCAGGCTTAAGAGACGCCGACTTGCCTGACCTCCATGCATCTAACACCACTCACGCCGGTGTATGCACCATTTCTGGTCACGCCTCTATGTAGAAAACAGTTTCAAGTGGAGATGATACCTTTTACTGGCTAACTGAATAGGACTCAATGTGCTTGATTATTGATCTGAACAAACTTTAATCAAGTGTTATCTAGGACTAACACTAAGGCTCTTTTCTGTGCTTACTTAAGTTTTACATTCAAAGGAAGGTTGATATATACACACGTTTGTAGATGTCCCAAAATCCCCAAGGTTCTATGCAATTTTATATCAGTTCATGACAAAAAGAGGGATAAATAGATCTCACTGTCATCTATTCTTCTATACTTAATGTCACTCATCTGTCATACAAAGAACTTTTGTGATGGTTAAAATTTTGGCTTTTTTATTCATAGAATTGAATGTGGATATACAGTGTCCCTTTAATTAACGTTATCTGTCTATTTTATATTCTAAGATTATTATAGTTAAATATCTCTTGCTCATTATAAGATAGGTCTATAGAATGTTTTCATCTCCAGTATTTGTTAAAGGACCACTGCAGTTCCAAAAAAGTATGTACCAAATTAACAATATTAGCAGCTGTCTAACCCATCGACATAAAACACTTTTTTTGGTTTGAGTACAGGAATTTTTTTTTGTGTTTGTTACATCACATCCTCAGGGCTGCATGATGGGGATGTGTGTTTGTAGTTATCAATAGAGGGATGTTGGGGGATGAAAAAACAGGGAAAGGTCCAGAACCTTTTTTTTTCGATAACTGGATAAGATTGACATTTACACCACACCCCTTTCACTGGTCTTGATGCATGACTTTAAATCACTCCAGAAATGTAAGCACCCCACCTCAAACTGAACAACTTCCACCAATGTTTTTTGTGAGCCTCCAGGCTCTTGCAAAGACATTAAATTAAATCCTGCTTTAATATGCTCTTTGTCAGACTCAGAGTTTCCTACGTTTTTTTTTTTTATTATTCAGTGGTCCATTAAGTGATTCATTCGAGATGATGGGAGTGAGTATTTAAGACATTGTTGGTGGAAGCTTTAGATGGAGAATGGAGTACTAGTACCTTTGATGTCCAGTGTTATTATCACCTACCACACAAAAATATCTTGCAAACAAATAAAAGAATAAAAAGAGTCACTCGTTCCGAATTATAATTACATTACTGCTTTTTGTATAAGTTTGATTTATGTTTTGTTTGTTTGAATTAAAAGAAAGAGCACAATAGCTTCTGTAACTTATTATTACAGTACAGCTGTATTATTATCATTATTACATTGTATTATTATTACTACCATATATGAGCCACCATAGTATTGTTATTGTTAATATTATTCATCATGGATCCGAGTTACATACAAATCCAACCTAAAGACGTTCTCGGGAACGTACCTTGTTTTTAACCCAGGGACCTCCTGTACAACTAACTCCTCATCTCAATATGAATCAACGTAAGAACCATTTTGAGCTAATACATTCAAAAGCTACAAGAAAATATATACTATATCAGTGTTCATATGAAAATATGAAATACTACATTTGGAGTTGATAGTAGAGATTCTGGGTTGTTTATGTCAGCGAACTCAATTTCAGTATTTCCCTGCTGTGCACCGGTGTGGCAGTCACTGATTCAGACATTCAGACTGCCTCACCTGTACACAGCAGGGAAATACAGAAATACAGGATTGTGCTCAGCACACCATGCCTCACATTGTACATGGTGCCAATAATTCTGAGGTCTGGAGCCCATGGCTTGTACAAGTTCAAAGAAAAGGCAGATACTAGTTTTAATTTCCTTTAGCTCATGATTAAGAAAACTCAACCCATTGTCTCAATGTGAAGGTAATAAAATGATCTTGAAAAGAAAAGAGAGTACGGTATATATCTACACTGCTAATGAAAACTTGTGGACAAATACATATGTTAATATAAGTTTATACTTAGTGGCAGCATCCCAAAGATTTGTTAATGGTAGTCAGTAGAGTAGCCCAAGGGGTTGCGTCATTATCACCCTTACCATATACAGCCCATGTGGTTGAGCGTTTCAGCCATTGCTCCCATCTTCTACTCCCTTAGTAGACATTCTTGCTATTTAAAGACTGCTTCAGCCAACTGAAATGTTGCTGCTTCAAGCTTGAAATATTCCTTTTCCCAAGTAATCACTATTTTGTTTGTGTCTAAATTACACCCAAAAAACGAATATATATTCACCATCTAATGTCATGTAGTTTAATTGCCAGAGCTGTCATTTCAAAATACAAAACATTCTTCCTAGAGACAGAGCAGTACAGCTGAATAAATGACATAAAATCAGATTCATGCGGCTTCATTTCTGTAATAAATACAGAATGTTTGAAATACACAGTAATTTATTCCATTATGATTATTATAATGTATATGTATGTAAGTAATTATGGAAACTGCATGGGATTTCTGTCATTTATGGGTTTATATTAAATATTCAACTGTCTTCTTTTCAGCTGCTTTGAGAACCTGATTCCTCCAGGTATCAATGCAATCAAAAAATATAAATGCTGTACTTTTTGATGTATATATAGGGAAACAGATTGGACTTCTCTGCTACACTGCCATTAGCGAGTGGCTTAGAACAAGCCGTCCTTAGCATAAGGTTGGGATTCAGGCTACTGATCCTTTGCAATTTTATAAAGCTGTACGGATTATCTTTTGAGGCCCATATTATCTGTGTACAAAAGAAAGCCTCAATCAAACGTCTACTGACTAAGCTCACAGTAGTTACAGCATATGTTTCCTCCTATCCAAATGCATTCTTTTTTTTTTTTTAAGAGAATAAAATATATTCAGCCCTGCTTTCTTGACACATCATTTTGGAGATGTATGATTTTGACATTTAGCAACTAAAATGATATTGCCAAGATAGTTCATAAGTTCATAAGTCTGATACAGTGTTCTAGGGAAGGTACAAATACATCTTTCCATTAGATGCAATATGACAGAGCAAATGATAAGAAAACTTTAAATGAAGCAACATTTCTATTGGAACTGTAGTGTGTGAATGATTTGTTTCCCAGATGCCACAGATTTGCTTGAGTGATAGTTTAACTTAATTTCATATAAAGTGCAACTTCAAATGTAGTTCTTATTGTTGGAATGGGTTTCAGAGCTTCTGATGCTCACATTAGTATGATTTATTCACATTGGATTCCTAAAAGTAAATACAAAGATCTTAATTGCTATCTCATCTGCACAGCTTAGTGCTGCAAGATCTATTTGTGTAACAGAACATATTTACTGAAAAATAGGGATATTATCTGTTCTGAACTCGGAGTAGGACATATGGAAATGATATATATTCTCTGCCTGCAGAAGATCGTTCCACTATGTTTTATTATCATGAATAAAAGTACAGCTCTGGACCGACTGTGTGATGGAAAAATATTTAGAAAAATTGGGCAGCTAAAATGTCATAAAGCTAGTTTTTTTAATTAGAAAAAAATGTCCATTTGTATGCTGGGCACTAAAGACATCCATTGTTTGTGAGAGGGACTTTCATATATCTGTAGGAGTTGGGTTTACAGTTGTACATGCCTGCTTCTGAGCCTGTCCTGGGAAAGAGAGTAGGTGTCAAATATTGAGAGCTTAACTTACTCTCCAGTGACATGACAAATCTCCTCCCTTCTACCACCAATTTTTTCCTACACTAATCAATCCCACTCAGGTGCCAAGTTATCAGGAAGCTTTGGAAACTATACACAAGCAGGGGTTGCTAAAATATTTTTTTTGTCTCTAAAAATCATTTTATGCTCATGGCTTACATAGCTGCTAATGTTTTGTTGCATTTTATTTACTAAACTACTGTGGTCTTGTAAACATTTATTAAATGGACAGTTAATTCAGCACAACTTGGAGCACACCACTGTAATATACGCTTGAAAACATGTTGAAATACATTTTGAATTTTGGAAATAGGTGCACAGAAAAAAACATAAATTAAGTTCTGTTTAGGTTAAAATTTGGCAAGTCCCACAGGCAGACTGACAGCAAGAGCTCTGTGCCAAGAGCAGAGCATAAAGAGGGTTAACCCTTCCCAAATAAATTTGTGCAGGGAAATGAGTGCTAGAAACTCCTAAATATGTTACTTGTGGGTTAACTGATGGCTGATTACATTCCTAAAAGCAGAGTAAAACCATAATTATTTCTGTTCACGGAGCTTGCAACAGCAGATGCTGTTAATCATAGAACAGTCAGGAGAGTGTCTGTAAACAGACCTGAGACTTATTAAATATTTAGCATAATCAAAAAAAACAAAAAACAATATATCATTTTAACATAGAATCATGTGCTCTTTCACACCATGAAGGGCACTGCTAGTGAGGTAAATGGCCCTTTAATGTAGAAAATAGTTGTTTTGTATATTGGAGCTGGGCCTTTCCTGCTGAATGAAACAGATATAGATTTCAGTATATTTCTCATTTGTGTAAAAACAGTTGAGCTGGCTCTCTAAGAAAGGCAAAAGACAAGAATATACTGCAGTAACTTTGTTTTACTTAAGCATCTTGACTTATATTTATAAGTAATAAAGTGTGCCTTTGGCTAGTTTATACATTTTCACTTGATTCCTCCTTTGTTATTTCTTGTTTCTTAGCATTGTGCATATTTGTTGTCTATTAATATTCAAGAATTTTAGTGTGGGGTCAGCATTTGGTCAACACCAGTATATATCTTTTTCATATAAACTTTAAGATACCTATGCATGTTTTTTTTGTGATTTACTATTACTTGGCAGTAGTTTAAAATGTTTTGGCCAAGCAATAATTATTTATACAGTATACTGAACAGAAAACATAAATTATGTGAGTTACAACACCCCCACCAGTTTGCACCTGAACTAGTTCACCATTAAATCTGATGCCATACTTACGCATGCTACAATCTCTATGCAGATTAATATTCCATACTACAGTATGTGAGCTGAAAGTGTTAATGGATGCTAATGTCACAATAGTTTCCATGACGTCTAATACATATAATCCCATAGAACTACAAATTGGATACCCACCTCCAACATAAAATTATAAATGAGGTTGGAGTGTGGAGCCAAGCATAGACTGTGTTATATTTGGGCACACAAACATAGTCAATTATTTATTTTATTTACAGTAAATCTTATTACATTGTCAGTCTATTGATTATAGATGGTTGTTAATCTGAATCTTCTGTGTCTCTTTAATTATAGCAATAGGTGCAATGTATACGCAGTAATTGTAGCTGTGTATTTCTGAAATACAGTTAACAGTGTTAAAATGTTAAAACTTGGATTATATTGTTAATGTGTAGATAATCGGTAATGAAATAGATATGCACAAGCTCACCGGTTTATTCCATGGGTAGTAATGCAATCTGTCCCAATGTGATCGGTCTTGTTTATAATACAATATAAAATGGATGGGTGTCACACATGGCAATAAATATAATTTCAGCTTCCAAGTGCATAATTCATGGTATTTAATCAAAATGCAAATGCTTTCCACTTTTATGCATTTGCAAGAAGGAACTGTAGCAAAACCTGTATTTATAATCTTCATTTTAAAAATATACTGCCTGTTGATGAAAATGAAATATTTCATAAAGAATTTTAAAGAGCCAGTTGGGTTTCTAAAACAAGAATAGGGATTACTGCTGCATACTTTTCCTTGAATACTGAATGCAAATATAGTTCATTAGTGACTCAAAGGGTCTAGAAATTACTTTCTATTGTGTATATAAAATAGCAGTTTTTTTAACACCACAGCAGTTTTTGTGAGACGAGTGGTATTAAATTTATAAAGGATATGTTATAGAAATATATAAAAGCTAATGGATAATCTGCTTTTTTCACCCCTATTATATACTGATTAAATGTGACAAGTGTGAGTGATCTCATGGCCATTACTGGCCAATACAGATGTCAGTTGTCTTGTACTGTGAAGGCTATATTGGTATCTCTAGTTTGCATGGACACAGGTTCCTCGGGTTCTGTCATCCATTTCTCCACACTTCAGAATGCAGATTTTATATATTGAAAGCATACAGCAGGAGAAATGAATTACCAAGTTGAATCATCTCAATAGCCATGTGTATGCAGCCATAAGTACCATACATGCAGGTTGGAAGAGACAAGTGCAATTGCCAATATCCTATTACATTGGGAGATGAGATGTCTAAAACTTGTAGCACATCTGTTTCTAAATCAACTACTAATGCAACTCTCCTGATTTCTGTGACTGGCAACAGTGCGCAGGATTCAATTATCAAGCTGCAAGGTTCCCTTATTCAAATGGGGCAGGAGGGACATTCTGCTTACTACAGGGCTCATCAAACATGATTTTTCCTACACTCATTGTACTGACCCAAGAGGTGTGTGTGTGTCGGGGTTACATTTTTGCAAAACTAATCTCTAGCTCCACTGCAAGTCACAGTTTTAGTTCTAATGGGACATGGAAAATGTTAAACAAGAGAAGGTGTAAAATTACTTTCATTGTAGAAACATAATTTTAAAGGCAAGTATGCATTTAAAAAAAGCATTTTTTGAAGGAGACTAGGGGATGAT
Source organism: Discoglossus pictus (assembly GCA_027410445.1). Lineage (NCBI taxonomy): Eukaryota > Metazoa > Chordata > Amphibia > Anura > Alytidae > Discoglossus > Discoglossus pictus. The sequence goes on from CM050165.1 coordinate 72,387,581, forward strand.
GCCATTCTCACCATTTTCAGCAGGCTATCTGCAGTTGTAGCCACATGTGTGCATCACATATATAGTTGTCAGTGTTGGTCCCGTTGCGATGTTGGTCACACAATGTTAAATAACTGCGGCCCTCGCGAAGCCCGTGGGACTTAGGCTTCAAAGGCGCTCATTGCCGGGCTTGCTCTCTTTCATCTCACCTCTGCCTCTCTCTCTCTCATCTCACCTCTGCCTCTCTCATCTCACCTCTGCCTCTCTCTCTCTCTCTCATCTCCCCCTCTGCCTCTCTCTCATCTCCCCCTCTGCCTCTCTCTCATCTCCCCCTCTGCCTCTCTCTCATCTCCTCCTCTGCTTCTCTCTCTCTCATCTCCCCCTCTGCCTCTCTCTCATCTCCCCCTCTGCCTCTCTCTCATCTCCCCCTCTGCCTCTCTCTCATCTCCCCACTGCTTCCCCCAGCACTCGGAACTTACCCCGCATCACCCCTGCCGAGGCCCGCACCTGCTTACCTGGAAGCCCTGCCAGTAGCTTGCGGGCCATATCTGGTTCCAAACCCTGCCAATACCTTGAGGCCCGTACTCACCGTCTTCTCATCTGTTGGATCCAGAAAGTAGTTCTGTCCGAAGGACGGGAGCCACAGAGGAGGAGAAGACGGTGAGTGCCCCGATGCTGGCAGGATTGCATCCAGGTACGAGACACATGGGAGGGAGAGAAGGGGGGAAATGAGACACATGGGAGGGAGAGAAGGGGGGGGGAATGAGACTCAAGGGAGGGAGAGGAGAAGGAAAGGAGACACAAGGGTGGGAGAGGAGAGCCAAAGAAGACACAAAGGAAGGAGAGGAGGGGGAATGGAGACAAGGGAGGGAGAAGAGGGGGAACAGAGACACAAAGGAAGGAGAGGAGGGGGAACAGAGACACAAGGGAAGGAGAGGGGGGAAGAATACACATGGGATGGAGAGGGGGAAAGGAGACACGAGGGGGGCAAAGGGAGAGGGGAACAGGAGACACCGGAGGGAAGGGAGATGGGGAAAGGAGGAACAGGTGAGGGAGAGAGGAGGGAGAAGAGGGCCAAAGGAGGCACAAGGGTGGGAGAGGAGGGCCATAGAAGACACAAGGGTGGGAGAGGAGGGGGAAATGATACATAGGGGAGAGAGAGGAGGGGGAAATGAGACACAAGGGAGGGAGAGGAGGGCGAAATGAGACAAGGGAGGAAGTAGACGGGGAGAGACTCGCAATGAGAGCCGATGGCACTTAGTACGGGCCTCGCAATGAGCCCCGAAAGTGCTCACATTGGATGACAAACAGCATTGCCAGGCTTAAAATTGTATTCTTGTCATTTTTGACAGGCAAGTGGCTAGTATATATATGTATATATATATATATATCTATATATATATATATATATATATATATATATATACATATACATATATATATATATATATATATATATATATTATAAATGATTGTTGTGGTGAACTTCCACAACACAGGCTGAGATCCCGCTCTATGCTGATAATTACCAGTAAGCTTGAAACAGCTGTACATGGATAGGATACTCAGCCTGTGTTTAATTCAACCTTGGCTTTGCATTAAAGCTGTGTAATACAGCATGCATAAACTTAAAGGAAGCCATGTTTGATAATGGCTAGGAATTGAAGAGAGAGGCATTTGTGGGCACATTTGCAAGTCCCAGTTAAACTTCCCAGAATGCAGTGTAATAACTGCTTTTCTCGGAATTCTGAGCTGGAAGCAGGTTGTTTTTTTAACTTGTTTTAGACATTCAAATGTGAACACAGATGTACTATTTATTTACTATATATATACAGTGGATATAAAAAGTCTACACACCCCTGTTAAAATGTCATGTTTCTGTGCTGTAAAAAAATGACAGAAAGATAAATCATTTCAGAACTTTTTCCATCTTTAATGTGAGCTATAAACTGTACAACTCAATTGAAAAGCAAACTGAAATCTTTTAGGTAGAGGGAAGAAAAAATATAAAAATAAAATAATATTGTTGCATAAGTATGTACACCCTTAAACTAATACTTTGTTGAAGCACCTTTTGATTTTATTACAGCACTCTTCTTTGCAAAAACACTCCAAATCTGTCAGATTGCGAGGGCATCTCCTGTGCACAGCCCTCTTCAGATCACCCCACAGATTTTCAATCTGATTCAGGTCTGGGCTCTGGCTGGGCCATTCCAAAACTTTAATCTTCTTCTGGTGAAGCCATTCCTTTGTTGATTTGGATGTATGCTTTGAGGAGTCGTCATGCTGAAAGGTGAAGTTCCTCTTCATGTTCAGCTTTCTAGCAGAAGCCTGAAGGTTTTGTGCCAATATTGACTGGTATTTGGAATAATTCCCTCTATCTTAACTAAGGCCCCAGTTCCAGCTGAAGAAAAACAGCCCCAAAGCATGAGGCTGCCACCACCATGCTTCATCGTGGGTATGGTGTTCTTTTGGTGATGTGCAGTGTTGTTTTTGCGGCAAACATATCTTTTGGAATTATGGCCAAAAAATTCAACCTTGGTTTCATCAGACCATAACACCTTTTCCCACATGCTTTTGGGAGACTTCAGACGTGTTTTTGCAAAATGTAGCCTGGCTTGGATGTTTTTCTTTGTAAGAAAAGGCTTTCGTCTTGCCACTCTACCCCATAGCCCAGACATATGAAAAATACGGGAGATTGTTGTCACATGTACCACACAGCCAGTACTTGACAGATATTCCTGCAGCTCCTTTAATGTTGCTGTAGGCCTCTTGGTAGCCTTCCAGACCAGTTTTCTTCCCTTCTTTTCATCAATTTTGGAGGGAGCTCCCGTTCTTGGTAATGTCACTGTTGTGCCATATTTTCTCCACTTGATGATGACCGTCTTCACTGTGTAACATGGTATATCTAATGCCTTGGAAATTCTGTGTTCCATGGTATGTCTAATGCCTTGGAAATTCTTTTCTTCTCGTCTTTTCATCAATTTTGGAGGGAGCTCCCGTTTTTGGTAATGTCACTGTTGTGCCATATTTTCTCCACTTGATGATCTTCACTGTGTGCCATGGTATATCTAATGCCGCGAGATCCCTCTGATGCTTTGGAAGCTCTCTGTGGACCATGGCTTTTGCTTCAGGAAAGACCAACTAGAGCAGCCTTTATTTGGGGTTAATCAGAGGCACTTTAAATGATGGCAGGTGTATGCTGACTCCTATTTAAGACGATTTGGAATGTGATTGCGTAATTCTGAACACAGCTACATCCCCAGTTATAAGAGGGTGTGCAGACTTATGCAACCACATTATTTTTATTTTTTATATTTCTTCCCTCCACCTAAAAGATTTCAGTTTGTTTTTCAATTGAGTTGTACAGTTTATAGGTCACATTAAAGGTGGAAAAAGTTCTGAAATGATTTATCTTTGTCTCATTTTTTTTACAGCACAGAAACCTGACATTTTAACAGGGGTGTGTAGACTTTTTATATCCACTGTATATATATATATATATATATATATATATATATTAAACTGTTCATATACAAACTATTCAGAGGCAGTACATTAGAATGTTCTCATGTGATGGAAATCCCACAGGTGTGTGGTTGACAGACCAAACAGATTATCCAAGCTATCCGCTTCCTACAGTGACTGTAAGTCCCCTTGAAGTCACCTACACCCCCAAAATCAATAATGTAACTATTTATGTGTCTTAAGAGCAAAGGACAGAGCTTAAAAAAGTAAATATTCTTATTGTGCTTAAGTACACAGTATTTATGAACAAAAGAATTATAAATGGATATGGTATTTAATACAGTTGATTACTGATAAAAAATGGAAAGAAGCACAGATTGTTTTAATAGTTAGTTATAATTACAAGGCTGTGTAATAGATGGATTTTGGTCAAGCAGTGAATACACTATCATTTTTTTGCTGATTACCAAATCAAAACAAATTATTAATCTATGAGTGACATTTTACAATGTGTTGCTTGACATTATTTTCCTCTCTTACTATTGATACCATACTGGAGCCTGAGCTATTGAAAAGCCGCAAATAATCCATGAGAATGGACTTCATAAACGTCTGTAAAAAGTAGTCCATGCAACCACAAACATTTCTTATTCACAAAAAAACAGATAGCTAATAGGGAGTTTATAACCCATTACCCATCTGTCAAAATATTATATCTCTTCACTGTAGTAGGTAACAACACATTTTTCTAAATGATAACAGGTAATCTCCTTCAAATCCAGTGAACAGAGTACTATACGAAAATATACTGTTTCAAATCTTTTATTATGTGCATATGAAAACAGCTGGCAAAAGCACTCAATAGTCTCAGAATATCTTGTCTGCAAGGGCCCGATTACAATATTTTGAGCTGGCAAGTTACAGGTCAAGTTGGCACGTAAATTGCAACGTATGGAACCAAATCCCAACAAAATTCAGCCCTGCATGAAGGCAGGGCTGAATAGTGTAAAATTACATGGGCTGGCAAGTTAAGTGTATCGGTCACATTGATATTTTCCTCCAAGCTACCCCCAATCTGAGATAATGGTGCTTAACACAAGTTAATAACTATCCATAATCCCTTACATGACCTGATTTACCTCCTTAATCCTATATAAACTCCAGACCACCCATAAAGACACCTCAATTGAATCACATAGGAGGCTAATGTACACTACAAGTAATAAACTTGGAGATCTCATGGATTCCCTCCCCCTAGTACCCCTACCCACAATGAGCGTGGGCATCCCAGGGATTCCTCATTTAAAGTACATAAATCGGGAAAGCCCAGGGATTTCCTCCTCCCATTTGCTGAAGAGAACCTCAGGGTTCCCTGCTCAGCTGATCCCCAATCCCCACCGATATATATATATATATATATATATATATATATATATATATATATATATAACCATGGGGATCTATACAGATAGATCTAAAAATTAACCCCCATCATGTGGGTCCTTAACAGACCCCATTGGAACTCCAAATTAACCCCTTAACTTTAACTATTAACTAGGACGATTGCAAGGACCTCCATGGCACTTACCCCAATGCAGGTCCATTAGGGACTTGATGCGGGTCTGTTAGGAACCAGATGCAGGTCTGTTAGGGAACTGCATGGTAGGAGTCAATTTTTAGGTGCTAACATATATATATATATATATATATATATATATATATATATATATATATATATATACAGTGCCTTGCAAAAGTATTCACCTCCCTTGACTTTTTACCTATTTTGTTATATTACAGCCTTACGTTTAATGTTTTGTTAATCTGAATTTGATGTGATGAATCAGAATACAATAGTCTAAGTTGGTGAAGTGAAATGAGAAAATATATACACCCTGCTGGTGTCGAGATATGAGCAAAAAGTTGTGACCCGTAGAGAGAGAGACTTGGGGTGAGCGTAGTCCCAGCTGGTGGCATCGGTGGGAGATATCAAGCATTTTTACCAGCAGCCAGGATGGCTACTTACAAAGACAGAGAGGAAGAGAGCCAGGTGACAGAGGCAAAGGACTGCAGAGGAATGGCCCTTCTAAAGCAATGGATGGCGTTCCTGGGATTGTGGCAGGGCCATGAGTTGTCGGGCTGGCTGAAGAAACTGGTATGGAAAGAGATTGCCTTGGAGAAACAGTATCATGCCAGGATATGGCCTGTTGATGCCCTTGGAGAGGATCTCTATGTTCGATTGGAGCTAATAGATGGGCTCTGGGAGATCGTCTATGGTGATCCTGAATGTGGCATGGGAACTGTAAGGAGGCAAAATAACTTGTTTCTTAAATGCTGTCAAGGTCTGGGACTAGAACCATGGTCCCCGGAGGCTAATTTTCTGGAACCCCTGATTCAGCAAAAGCTGCAGCTAGAGGCTGAGTATGTTGAATTGCTGGATGAGGCATCCATGGAGGGGTTTTGGCTATCCAGTTGGGAGGTACCCTGTCAGACGGACAGGGAGGAAGAGGACTGGTTACCATAGGTCTGGGGAGAGGATATTATGGACTCTGACCAGGATTATACCAATATGGAGGTATAAATGGGCCAGGCCCAGTTAATTTTTGCTACAACTTGGACAGATGAGGATGGTACCATACATTATGGGAACATCTCCACAGCAGTGGAGTCTTAGTCTCAGACAGGAATAGCAGGCCAGATGGAGGGCCTGGGAGAGTTCTGGAAGGAACCAGAGATGGATTGTGAACCTAGTATGGGTTCCCGTGGATAACTACAGTCCAGGAACCAGCCATGGATACAGGGGCGAACACAGAGAATAACCTTGGGACTGTGTCAGACCAAGGGGGCCAGCCATACCCAAATGGCTGGGGCACAATTGCTAATCACCGTGCAGTTGAGAAGACAGAGAATGTTTTTCAAACTGATGGTCCAAGGGGAAGTCTGGATGAGAGTAATGAGGTTCTGCCAGGGAACACAGTGACCAAAGATCCCAAGTGAGGTGAGTGCTGTGCCCAGGCGGTGGTTCCAGAGAGAGGGGGATGTGACAGGCTGATCCAGATGCACCCTAGAGATTTGGAGTCTTTAGACCAGACCACAACATTGGGTGCTGGCTTCCAGATCCATCGAGTACATTCCCCCTTGGAATTACTATTTTTCTGGGCACCCCAGGGGAGTGTTTTACCCGGGCAGAAAAGTGCATCGGCCCTGGTTTTTGGGGGGTGGGATGGCAATGGCACCCTTGGACTGTATTGATTACCCTGGCACAGAGGAGTGTTGGCAGAACCCAGGCCAAACAGAGATCCTGGATGGGATTAGCTATGTTCACTGTGCCCTGGGAATGGACTGTGGGCCTAGCATGGAGCTTCAGCTGATAAAAAATGTCAGAGAGCTAGCCACAGACCAGAGGGCAGGGAAGGTTATGTTCCCTGAGATTTTGCCAAACAGAGACACAGCAAATCAGTTAAAGAGGGACCACATTCCTTATTGTGTGCCTAATCAAGGAGAGCTGGAGCACAGTGCACTGACTGTGGTTCCAGACAAGATGGAATACAGCGCACCAACTGTGGTCCAAGGAGATGGAGAAATGGAGTCCCATGCCCAGACCATTGCTCCAGGTGAGCAGGGGTACTGTGCCCAGATTGTGGTGCAGGGGAAAGTGGAGCCTCCAGTCCAGACCACCGTCATGGATGCTGGGTTCAAGATCAGACCGGTATGTTCCTCCCTGGAGGTATTAGTTTATGTATACTCTAGAAGATAAAGTCTTGTGAAGCACCACAGTCTCTTCCTGATTCCAGCACCCACACTTCTTGTGTCTGTCCGCTTACTTTCCTGCAGACTCCATTCTCTGGCTGTTAGTTCCTGGGGATTTAAATAGTCTGCTTGACACTTCAGGTGCAGCTAATTGCTTTAATTCTGTCAGCACTAGACTAATGGACCTGATCAGCCTAGTGCTGACATTTCTTCCTTCTATAATGTATCCGTGGGTCCGCCTGACTTTGTGACAATATATTGTATGTATATATATATATATATATATATATATATATATATATATATATATATAAATATATATATATATATATATATATATATATATATATTAAGTGGGAATCAGGGTAAGGTGGAAAGGGAATACCGGGGTTTCTTTCATTGTGTTGGTGGAGGTAATCCCCAGGGCTCCCTGGGCTCATAGGGAATGATTGGCAGTGGCGTCATAAACCATCCACCTCGATATGTCGATTTTTAACCCCTTCTCTGCCATATGAAGGGGTTTATATAGATAGATGGAGGAAGGCATTACTGTAGGTATGATCAGCACTGCTATGGAGACTACTGAGCTGAAGGCACAATGTCACTTGCAGCAAGCTGCATGGAAACCAAAGGGCTATTAGCAACATGAGAACAGATTGGGAATTAATTAGCTAGTTTATTGGAACGTTTGTGGAGGGTGCGTTTTTGATGGATACGTAGGTAACACAAAAAAGCCCCACAATTGTGAGAAAGCCTTTTTGCCCCACAATTTGTGAACGCCTCACTGGACACTTCTATTTTTGAACACTGATGTTCATTCATCATTTTTAATGGACCTATTCTCAAGACAAACATTGGACTTGATAGTTGAATGCTTTTGTTTTGAAGCAAAAATAAGAATAAACAAATTTCGAATGGATGAAATAAAGTACATTTACACATTATTATATTTTCTATTATATTGCCAGGGTCTCCAAATGCAAGCTCCGGAGCTACTGGTAGGCCTAGCATAGGATGGATTATGCACGAGTTAAAAGACCTACCCACAGACGTTGGATTTTGTGTGATTATTGGGTAGATTATGCATGTTAGAGACCAGCCACATATTTATTATATCCATTTTAAGATTGAAACAGTATACATTTCACAGAACACAATATTTTAATAGCTTGTTCTAATGAGCAAATGGCATATTTTATAACACAGACTGCTTATTAAACAAAGCAGGGATATAATCATGTTATACAATTACTTTTTGTAGGTCACACTTATTTTAAAATAGAACACTTTCATTATGTTTATCACTTTTTACTGACTTATGAAAATGTGTCTGACTGCTCTGACTTTTTATCTGTGGGACTAACATCCCATAAAGCTATCAAGATGTGGGAAAAAAACTGTCAATGACATTGTCATTGAACAGAAGATCCTGATTCTAGAAATAGCAGAGCAAATGATTAATGAATTTGCACACTGTTAATCTTTTATTCACACTGGTAGATTGACGTATAATGTGTGTTCTCATAATGTGCAGTTAAATCTCACAGGAATCATTTTGTTATTTTGCACAGCATTCACAAGTTTGATATCGTCACGCGATGAAAAAAATAACACGGCCGACAGCTTGACCTGAGGAAACACAAACTTTTCAAAGCTGATTCCTGATAAAAACTCTATTGTCTTTACTGCTGCCACTAAGAATTTTGTTTGATGGTCACAGATATACTAGATTTGATTTCTGACAATAGATTGTGCTCTTTCAGTCTTTGATCCATACATAAGAAAGGCTATGGTGGTATGTTACGTGACATGCCTATTGAAATGAGTGAGTCCATTTTGTTTGATCTATAAAAATAAATATCTAAGACATTGGCACATGATATATTATGTGAACTTCTGAAGGACTTCATTATGATTGTTTTCATTTAAATCGTAAAAGAAGATATTGATAAAATTGTATTTAATATTATTTTGGGGGTATGAATATAAAATTATTTGAAGACACTACAACATATGCTATTGAACATTTCTTAACATTAAACATTTAAAAAGGAAAAAAAAAACATATATTTGTATACTTTGAGCAAAATTAATCTGACGTAGCTTCCCGCTTTGCAACCCTACCCTTGAGTTTGATTTTTTAAGCATTATTTTAATACACAGTATTCTCCAATGAGAGTTCCCTAAACTGATCCAATCTCCCTATGGAGTAACATTGGTGTTGTTCAATGAATTAGTGATTGCAAGTCTGGGTGATGTTTTACATTGCCTTTTCCATATTCGTGTTGGGAGGTAATTACCGTATGTGAGTTCCAAATTACTTTAGGTTCAAAATTAAGTCAATTATTTAACTGTCAGGGCATCTTAAATGTTTCCATTTAGTTTTCCAAAAATGTGCTAAACCAATTACAAAAATGTATTTTAAAAATTAAATATTAAAAATAAAAATATAACCTCAGGTCATTGAAATACTGATTTTCCACCCCTTTCTTTTTCATTTCTCCATCCTCACCATCATATTGTTTTACCACTAACCAAACCTCTCACATCTTTTACTATCTTTCTCAAATAACATTTTCGTAAAGTTATGCCTTCTATCACCCTCTTATACTTCTTGTTTTATCGCACATCATTGAGCTCTTATCCTCATCCCCTTCCCCATATATCCCCTAACACGCTCTTCCCCATATATCCCCTAACACGCTCTTGACACTGTCATCCCTTCCCAAAGACAGGATTTGTGAGCATTTAAGTTTGGCCACCTCACCTGTCTTTATTGTGTGAATAAGCAGGTCTATCTAGTCGTTCTTTGATACATTGCATGGTCACTCTGTACCCAATGCATAAAAGAGTTAAAATAAGTTAACATCTACTTCTTTCTTGGCTACCATCTACTGAATCCCTCGGACTCAGATTTTATTTTTATATTAAAGATAATATAAAAGTACATACATAAAATTAAAGGAGGACGAAACGTAGCGTAGAATATGAAAAACAGAGGTGATGTTGGAAGACCATATATAGCTATCACAATGTTCATCATTCATATAAAACAGTCAAGTTTTTCTAACATGATGTTTAGTGTATTGATTGTAGCATATTTGTATCTTGCACCTTTACTATATTTTGTACATAAATGCATATTATAATTGCCGAAGTGTGGCTTAATATTTTTAACTAATCCATTAGTAACCAGACTACAGTAGCCTTTTTTACACTTCGTTATAGCTGGACTGTGTTATACTAAGAAATATAGAAGCATTGTCCTTGACTTATTTACCAGTTCTGGTCCACTATTTCTTTTATAAATGAACTCTTGGTAATGATAAAAACACAGAGGCTAACATTCACAGTTGCTACCTTAGCATTGTTAAAACTCCTTTACCTGTCAGCATTTTACTTTCCAAAAGAATTATGCTGTGATGAACCAATTCAGCAAATGCACACTAATTTATTTGCCCAAGGCAAACCAGTTACTGACTGGCAGTTGTTGATAAAGACATATTGCAATCTGGCTTTGTTATTTAAATCCACCGAGAAGTGAAGTGAAATTTTAGACCTCTTTATTGCTTTTGAGCAGATTGTCTTCTCAATACAATATCAGCATTGTGAGACTGGGACATTTTTTTTCTATTTTCTGAAACAGTGAAAATAGTCTATTATATTTCATGCTTCACAGCCTGCACTTTTCCAACAATATTCAAGAGAAAGGAATGGTCGCCTCTGAAAATCCCTAATACTTTCTTTTCAAGTCCTTTGTGAAAATAAAAAAAAATACACACAAAGACTCTGTTCTTAGTAATTTATCATGGATATTAATTATGTTGCTATCTTGGGCATGCAGGACTAGGAGTTTATGAAGAATGTAATAATCATTTTGGCTGCTTAGAAAATTCCTCATTATTAATGCTGATTAAGTAACAAACGTCAGGTCACAAAGTAAGGGTGCTTCAATTCCTCATCAAAAGAGCTCATTTAATTTAGTAGGAAATGTCCTAATTTACTTAATATATAGGCCTTTAATCATCAAAAATTATCCTTATAAATGTACAGGTTAGGCAATCTTAACAAGTATTTATATCATTTCAAATGTATTTCCATATAAAGAATCATTGTACCAATAACTTACATTACTGATGTCATAATTGTACAAACCTTGGTCCATAAAATTGCAGTATTGGTTTGTGGGAGAGGCAGATTATTTTTGGCAACATGTGTGTGGGACAAATGTAAAATAGTAACACACACACATATATAAAGATGTGTCCTTTTCATTTACTGGAAATGTTCCATGATAGCATTAAGCCCGTGTTTTTCCACTTTTCCTATAGTAGGATGGGAAGAAGAATGATTCTCTATCTCCCCCATAAAAGTCCTTACTCCTTTGAAGCATAGTCATTGTTCTCTGACCCTTTGTATTAAAGGTAGATGCAGTGGCGGAGCTAGTGAATGGAGGGCCATGGTGAAAAATAATTATGGGGTCCCCCTAGCATCTTCTCTCCCCTTCTGGATCACTACCTTGTCGTGGTGAAGGGGCTTGGGAGCTGTGAGCTATACCATATAGGGTCACCCAAGATGGGCAGGTCATAGCAGAAAAGTCAGACAAATTGCTGTCCACTGGTGAAGGAATTGGAAACCCACTCCAGTATCTTTGCCATGAAAACCATATGGATAGGTACAGCCAAAAACAAACTGATGTGCTCTTGGCGTGCTGCGGTCCATTTGGTCAACTAGAGTCGGACACGACTGAAGGACTTAACGCATACACAATAGCATTGTGAAGTATATACAGTGCCTTGCAAAAGTATTCACCCCCTTTGCATTTTTCGTGTTTTGTTGCCTCACAACCTAGAATTAACATGGATTGTTAGAGGATTTGCATCATTTAATTTACTGAACATGTCCACAACTTTGAAGATGTTTTTTTTTATTATTGTGAAGCAAACAACAAATAGGACAAAATAACAGAAAAAGTCAATGTGCATAACTATTCACCCCCTAAAGTCAATACTTTGTAGAGCCACCTTTTGCTGCAATTACAGCTCCAAGTCGCTTTGGATAAGTCTCTCTGAGCTTGCCACATCTTACCACTGGGATTTTTGCCCATTCCTCCTTGCAAAACTGCTCCAGCTCCTTCAAGTTGGATGGTTTGCGCTTGTGAACAGCAATCTTTAAGTCTGACCACAGATTTTCTATTGGATTGAGGTCTGGGCTTTGACTAGGCCATTCCAACACATTACATGCTTCCCCTTAAACCACTCAAGTGTTGCTTTAGCAGTGTGTTTGGGGTCATTGTCCTGCTGGAAGGTGAACCTCTGTCCTAGCCTCAAATCACACACAGAGTGGTACAGGTTTTGCTCAAGAATATCCTTGTATTTAGCACCATCCACCTTTCCCTCAACCCTAACCAGTTTCCCAGTCCCGGTTGCTGAAAAACATCCCCACAGCATGATGCTGCCACCACTATGTTTCACTATCGCTGGTGTTCTTTGGATGGTGTGTTGGGTTTGCGCCAGACATAGCGTTTTCTTTGATGGACGAAAAGTTCAATTTTAGTCACATCAGACCAGACGACCTTCCACCATACATTTTGGGAGTCTCCCACATGCCTTTTCGCAAACTGAAAATTTTTGTTTTTTGCTGAAAGTAATGGCTTTCTTCTGGCCACTCTGCCATAAAGCCCAACTCTATGAAGCGTATGGCTTATTGTCATCCTATGTACAGATACTCCAGTGTCTGCTGTGGAACTCTGCAACTCCTCCAGGGTTACCTTAGGTCTCTGTGCTGCCTCTCTGATTAATGCCCTCCTTGCCCGGTCCATGAGTTTTGGTGGGCGGCCGTCTCTTGGCAGGTTTGCTGTTTTGCCATGTTCTTTCCATTTGGTTATGATAGATTTGATGGTGCTCCTGGGGATCACCAATGATTTGGATATTTTTTTTTAAATCTAACCCTGACTTGTACTTCTCAAAAATGTTGTCCCTTACTTGTCTTGAGAGTTCCTTGGTCTTCATGGCAGTGTTTGGTTAGTTGTGCCTCTTGGTTAGGTGTTGCAGCCTCTGGGGCCTTTCAAAAAAGGTGTGTATATGTAATGACTAGTGATGTCTCGAACAGTTCGCCGGAGAACTATTTGCAGCGATTTTCGCATGTTCGCGTCCGCCGCGAACTGCGACACATGCGCTTTTCGGTTCGCCCCCTATACTTTATCATTGAGGAAACTTTGAACATCATTTATTTTATAATTTTTTGTGTGTAATCTATGCCTGCCTGCCAGCGTGTGTGTGTGACAGGCTAACACCTAACAGCTTATATTGTGCTTATTTTAACTACTCATACCTGGTGGTGTAACATACATTGAAAACAACCATTTTTTTCCTGTAATCTAATTTCAGTTGCCTGAAGAGACCTTCAATGACATCAGTGAGGACAAGGAACAGGACATGGCTAGCTTGGCCTTGCTCAAATGGGGAGTTTGCGATTGTGCAAAGTGACTGTTTGGGGTTGTTTGCGGTGCATTAAACGGGGAGATTGGTCTGTTACTGTGTCAGGCTCACAGCTTATATTGTGCTCAGTGACATAAAACAACACTTTTTTGACTGTAATAGATTGGATAGCAATTGCCTGGCTACAGGCATGTGTGTGAAGCCTATTGCATTTACTCTGCCAACTTTTGCCAGTGCACAGTGACACTCATATCTGGTGGCACCTTAGATTGCACGCGCAGTGCCCCAAATTTGAAGTGGGAGGACCGACCATGCATCTTTTTCCATCTCCCGCTTCCAAAAATCCATGTCATATACACGTCCCCTGATAGTGAACGTAACAGGGATTAAACCGATAGGAATAGTACTACTTAACAGTACACACCTTATAATAACGCAGACAGAGGCAATGCGTATAATCTTTCATGCTGTGCAGTGGATGCCCCCAGACTCTGACCTGTGTATAATCTTCCATGCTGGGCAGTGGAAGCCCCCAGACTCTGACCTGTGTATAATCTTCCATACTGGGCATTGGAGGCCCCCCATTCTGGGATTCTGAAGAAGAGGAATCAGAGGAGGAAGGTGGCTTTGAGGAGGTGGAAGACCAAACACAGCAGGCGTCCCAGGGGGCTTGTTGTCACCTTTCGGGGACCCTTGGTGGCTGGGTGGAGGAAGAGACCTTCAATGACATCAGTGAGGACAAGGAACAGGACATGGCTAGCTTGGTATCCAACCTTGTTCAAATGGGGAGTTTGCGATTGTGCAAAGTGACTGTTTGGGGTTGTTTGCGGTGCATTAAACGGGGAGATTGGTCTGTTACTGTGAAGCGGGTGTAACCCTTACACTACCTGAACGATACAACATCATACCTGATGTTTTAAAGCATGTTATTCCAAACAATTTAGGAATGTTAGGTGATTTATGCCCTTTATGGCTTAAAACCAGACTCTGCATCAACTATGTAATTTTCTGTGGGAGTTTTGCCATGGATCCCCCTCCGGCATGCCACAGTACAGGTGTTAGTCCCCTTGAAACCACTTTCCCATCACTATTGTGGCTTGAAAGAGTCCCTGTGGGTTTTGAAATTCACCTGCCCATTGAAGTCTATGGCGGTTCGCCGGGTTCGCCCGTTCGCGAACATTTGATGGAAGTTCGCGTCCGCTGTTCGCGAACCAAAAATTTGATGTTCGCGACATCACTAGTAATGACAGATCATGTGACATTTAGATTGCGCACAGGTGGACATCATTTCACTAATTATGTGACTTCTGAAGGTAATTGGTTGCACCAGAGCATTTTATGGGCTTCATAACAAAGGGGGTGAATACATACGCACATGCCAAATTTCTGTTTTCTATTTCTAAAAAATTGTTTTATGTATATATTTTTTTCATTTCACTTCACCAACTTAGACTATTGTGTTCTGATCTATCACATAAAATTCAGTTTAACAAAACATTACATTTAAGGCTGTAATGTAACAAAATAGGTAAAAAGTCAAGGGGGGTGAATACTTTTGCAAGGCACTGTATTCAGACAACATGGCAACTATTGCATTATAGAGTTAAAATATAGAAATGCAAACACTTCCTGCCTCAGTCCCCAGCCAAGCAGGTGCATGTTTTGTCATTTGGTTTTCATTGATGATGATTATATGGTTTTGTAATTTGTAAATTCATTGACACAGCAATAATAGCAAGCAATTTAGTGAAGTTGCAAGATTGTAATTCATAAGCAAAAAACATTTCTTATTGGAAAGTAATAATATGAATGTTAATTGAAATACAAGCATATAGCAAAAACAACTTAGAAATGAATTTAATTGGAAGTCTTGTAGCTAAGCTGAAAAGTTGAAATATAAAATACTTGTTTTAGTAAAGCAAGTTATAAAACCCTAAAATAAAGTACATACCTGATACCAGAAAAAAAAACATTTTCACAATTTTTTTGTTTAAGTATGTGAAGGTAAGGTATATAATAATTATCTAAATGACATGCACCACTTTCTCAATGTATTTTCAATGACAATTAACAGACAAACAAAAAGAAACAATAGGTTAAATCAAAAAGCACTCTAGCTATTGTGGTTGAGATTGTGGTTACAATCACAATATATACAATATTGCAACCCATTTTTCCTAGATGATAAACTGAATTTAAATCAAATATACGTAACCTAGTGCACCAGATATTCGCTATATTTATAATTTTTTTAAGCTGTTTTGAATACTGTGTAATGAAATAAACAACTTTTTATTTAGCTGGTTTTAATTTTCTTTTTCTGATTTAACAATTGTATTATATATATACTTTATATATATATATATATATATATATATATAGTGTAAAAAGATAAACATTTCTGAATTATTAGTACTACTTCTTAAAGTTAGGTCCTTTTTAAAGTACTGAGCCCCACTATCTATAAATAATGCATTTCGAAAGACGTTCACTATGTTTCCAAATTAAAAGAAAATCATCAGATTTTTTAAATACATCTCTTGGAAAAGCAAATATGAAAAAGCTATATTTACTATAACAATTTGTTTTCAAATGTGTCGCAATGTATTGTTAAAGAGAATATTTTTTCTAAACCCAATGCATACTGTAAATATAAAATGGTGAATATTAATATAAACCTGTATCAGCATTGAATTGTGTGTTGGGTTAAAGAGGATGAAGCCATAATGCATTACAAACCCACTTTGTTTAAGATGAAAGTAATTCTCTTTTAAAACAAAGCCTTCAGTCACGGAGCCAAAAAAAAAAAAAAATCTAGCCAGGGATAGTTCAACTCTACTCACAGGTTAGGAAGCAGAGGCAGATCTACTGCTGGTGCACCCGGAGCAATGCACTGGGGCCCTGCTATGGGGGGCCACATTAGTGCAGTGCCCATAAACATTTTTTTTTTTCAATTTCTATGTTTAAATTCTCAATGCCCCTGGCCCCCCTAATATAATTCAAAACATAAAAAATATATTTAAAATATATAAAAATTATGGGTCAAAGCTTTCATGGCAAAGGCTTACTGCTTCATAGCACTGGCAAATCTGGAAATTCATTAATAAGTATAATTTTGCTATCTTTACTGAATACAGAACCCGTGGCACGTTAAAAATATAAAATCTGCTTTACAGTGGCAAATTATTTTTGCAACTGTTTTAAAATAAAAAAATAAAAAATATATTTTCTACTTTAAATGGGCTTTTTTTTTTATAACACCTTTATATATGCACATTTTTATCTACACATTTTATAAGTACACATGCACACATCTCTCTCTCTCTCTCTCATATCTAAACATCTCCAGAATTCGCCACTTTCTTACACAGGACACAACTAAAATCCTCATACACTCTCTCATCATCTCTCGACTGGACTACTGCAACTCGCTTCTTGCTGGCCTCCCCACCATCCGACTATCTCCACTTCAATCCATTATGAATGCCTCTGCTAGACTCGTCTTCCGTACACAACGTTCAGTGCCGGCATCACCTCTCTGTCAATCTCTCCACTGGCTTCCCATAGCCTACAGAATAAAATTTAAAATCCTGACCCTTACTTTCAAAGCCCTCAACAAGTGCACTCCCCCATACCTTTCTGGTCTCATCTCCAAATACTCCCCCACACGCCCTCTTCGCTCTGCTAATGACCTTCTTCTTTCCACAACTCTTGTCACCTCTTCTCATTCTCGCCTTCAGGACTTTTCTCGTGCTGCCCCTATTCTCTGGAACTCCTTGCCTCGCTCCACCAGACTATCCTCCAACCTCAAATCATTCAAATCCTCTCTAAAAACACATCTCTTTAAAGAAGCGTATCACCTCTCACACTCTCAAATCTCTCTCCCTCCTTTTCCTCACACAATACCTTTAGGATGTAAGTCTGCGAGTTTCAATCCCACAAGGTGTTTTAGGGAAAGCACCATGGACACTGGATTCCTAACTCAAAGACAGGGCCCTCCTTGTTTTACTATGTGTTAATTTGTATGTATCTTTGTCTTGAACTTATCTTATGTACAGCGCTACGGAATATGTTGGCGCGTTATAAATAAACGATAATAATAATAATAATAATAATCTATATATATATATATATACTAGCGTATTGCCCGTCAAAAAATGACGGCAATCAGATGTGTATGTTTTAAAAGTTGTTTAGTTATTAATATACACATGGAACTGTAAGGTAGCTAATGTTTTTTTTTGTGTACTACTAAAATATAGAATTCAAATTAATAAATGAATTTACATATTTTTATGCATTGTGTTGAAGAGCTGGCAATCTGAGTTGATGTTGCTGCAGCATTAGTGGTGTGGAGCTGCTGTGTAAGCGTGCTGAATGTGTTCAGTGTAATGGGGTGCGTGCGCGAGACCAAACCGTTAGCGTAGTTGTGTAGTTCCGCATTATCCTAAAATGGCGGATAATGTGTTTTATGCGTCTTCGCAGATTATCGGTACGTGTTTTGCGTGGTTATAGTGCTGTAGCCTGGTTTTCGTTTTGTTCGTCCGTCATTTTTTCTGCGTCGCTCATTGCCAAAGTACTACGGTTTAACGGCTCGCCTCGCTGTGCGAGGCTCGCCAGGCGATGATCGCCTGCGGCGCTCATCGCTAAGCCCGCTAAAGTACTACGGTTTAACATTAAATTTATTTGCCACACAACATGACACTACATTTGTCCCTTTTTTTTTTTCTTCAAATAAATACAATATTTTTTTCATAAAATTAATATTTTTGTAATTTGCAACTTATATTTCATCAAATGCGTTGGTTTAGGCGGGAAATCCGATGTTGCGCGAGACAAAGTCGTTAAATCTGTGTTAATGCGTAAATCTGTAATTTCTGATCGTAAAATGTACTTGCTACTGTCTTTTTACTCATTGCGCGGTTAATCCGCATCCTTTATCTCGTATTTTTTCTAACACCTACGTCTATGGCTGTGTTTTACGCAGTTCGTAGTAGTATAGCCTCGTTTTCATTTTTTTCGGCAGCCATTTTTTTCTTGCTTAGCCGATTTTCGATCTTTGTAACTCGGCAAAATCGCTGTAAATTGGATTTCCAACTCACTTCCAGACGTCCTGCCTGCTTCCCCATGCTGTAAGTGACCTTTATTTTATTTTTTAGTGTGTATTTAGTGTTTTTTTTAGTGTTTTGTTTCCGCTGCTTATGTCGTAATTTTTTTCAGCTCGGATTTTTTTTGTAAGTGCTACGAAGTTACGGCTCGCCTGCAATGAGCGCCTGCGGCGCTCATTGCCAAAGTGCTACGAAGTAACGGCTCGCCTGCAATGAGCGCCTGCAGCGCTCATTGCCAAAGTGCTACGAAGTAACGGCTCGCCTCGCTACGCGGCGCTCATCGCTAAGTCGTACGCACTACGCAACAGAGCAGTTTAACGGCTCGCCTCGCTACGCCTGCGGCGCTCATCGCAAAGTCGGACGCACTGCGCAACGGAGCGTGACGACGTCTCGTAGTTAGACAATTATAATATGTGAGATATATATATATATATATATATATATATATATATGCACAGATATAAAACTATCTATCTATCTTTGAGAGTAGCCAAATAGGTGTCACCCTAAAGGCTGATCAGACCCATTTTTCACCATACAACTGCTTGGTATCTAGTGGAAGGAGAAGATCACAAGGCGCATCAGTGTGCTGTGATCACTTCCTCTCCCTCCCCTGCTCTTCCCAGCACACCTTCCTATATTGGTTGGCAATTTTCACTGACAGCACAGGTCTCATGATCTTGTGACCTAATAATGTCACTGATCTCATGAGATCACGCAATGTCACCGGGACACCAGGGCTCTTATTATAAACTGGAATCCAAGAAAGGAAAGTTTGCTGGGAATAGTAGTAGTGATCTGCTTCCTCCCACTAGACACCAGGGATAAGATAACTAAATAGTTATATGGTGGAAAATAGGTTTTATCACTATTTGGGGTGATCAGACACCTATATGAAAAACAAATATTGCCTACCCTCTCCACTTCCCTTTTTAGACAAGCTGAACCCATATTACTATTGGGAAGTAGTGTTTGTAGGGCAAGCTCACCTTGCCGTTGCCACACAAAGGTTTAATAGTTCATTAAATTGATATTTTTTAAAGTCAACTTTATTATTCATAGAAGAAAAAAAAAAAGAGTTTCCGGCCTTTGTATATTTTATATATTTTAGCTATGTTGCTGAGCCAGGCATTTAGAGTTATTAGATAAATGTATTTAGTCTGATTTTAACAGTTTTATGGTATAAATCATTAAGGCAGAAGATCGAATTCAATTATGCTTTTACATTGTGGAAATAGGTAAACTCTAACCTTTTTGGCAGATAAGTAGTTCTCAAATTATGAGTTTTGGCAAGAAGGATATAACCAAATGTAGTCTTTTTGATTAGAATGCACTTCAGGAAGATAATAAAAAAATCTTCAAAAAAGGTACTGTAGGCTGTAATACATTTTATGGATAAGACATATCATTTATACACGTTTTTGGTACTAAAGTTTTTAAGACTCCAAGTGCTTGGATACTATTTCATTTGGTGCTTCATATTAGCTCAGAAGAACATTTGACCAATATGACCAGATCAGGTGAGTTATATTCTCTGTGCACTATGATGTTTTTTTGTTCTTATTTTCCAGCTATCAAAGAACCACTATAATATCATTACAATGGCTTAAAAGTGGCTTGATGTTTTAATTAGGTACTGACATTTACAAAAAAAATCATATTCAGTTGTTTAGAAAAGCATTATTAAACTCAGTTGAGCTGCTTGTTTTCACCCCTTATGAGGTCCTCAAGGGGTGTGATAACTCTAACTGAGAGGCAGTCCTAAATAGTCTCCATTGGTTGCAGACCTGAGGCCTCATTAAATTGTCCAAATCGCAATTACATGAACCCGTAATGGAGCCTGTTAATGTTACCGATAACCAATTGGCTACTTTTAGCGATTTTCAGGCTGGAAAGCACTGCAGGTTGTCAAAAAGGTAATACTGTCCAATCTCCTCCATTGATTTCTCAAGCCCGCAAATGTTAAGAGTGCTGAGGATGGAAAATTGATATTCAACTACAAAGATTCATGTAGCCCGCAATTGCCTTCTACTCCGTAAATGGCAGATGTATCAAAAAATTATACTATTACAAGATGGGACCCATAAGTGGGTTAAACACCTGTTAATAACACTGCAAAAGCAAATAAACACACACTGCTGTACTTTATAATACTGGGAAACCAATGAAAGGCATTAGAGTTAATGGCACAACAGTCTCAAGCTCACAAAAAAAATGTTTGTTTTATTTCCATGTTATATTGATCCCGGGAATCACGTTAATAAATATCATGGAACCCGCATGGACTAGAGCAGTTGCTTTAATGATTTTTATTGCTTTCTACATTGCTGGATTGCAAGTCCAATCAAAAATCTTACTTCTAAACACTAATTGATTGTATTATAAACTCCACGTTTTACTGACGTCATGATGACGGTCTCATTTACTATTGGCTCTGTCTAAATTGTAACGTATGGGCTTGTTTAATTGATCATGATCATGCCCTGAAATGCTACTTACAGGTTCATGGTTTGAGTGTTGAGGCTGTGAGCCTGTAATTACAGGTTAGTGAAAATTGAATATGTCTAAATGTTTAGAAAAAATGTGACCCGCAGCCAAAGAGTAGAGTTTGAAGGTAATTGCGGGCTTGCAATTAAATAGGGCCCCTGGTGTGGTAAATCAGTTTACCTTGGCTGTATTACAAAGAGTGACTGGTTACCACTAATTACAACCAGTTGCTTATTACTCAAAACTTTTTTGCTTCCCTTACGCAGTAGTTGAAAAAGAGTGAAAACACACACAATTTGGCAATATTAAAAGTTTATTTAGCTTTGGGTAGTGGCAGTTTACACAAGTGACTGCCCATCAATACCAGTATATCAGCCTCTTAATTTTGCTGAAAAAGCCCTAGGCCCTCATTCAATTGCTCTAAATAAGCACATAACATATTTTTTTAAAGAAGTTTTTAGTTAGTAAGCATCTATCCAAAAGCAAGGTTTTCACTAACTAAAAACGTTTTTAAAAAAAATATGCTCTGTGCTTATTTAGAGCCCTATTCAATTGGCCAAATTGCAATTGAATGAGGCCCCTAGTCTGCACGTTTTAGAGCAAGATTGATGCAGAATAGATCTGAATTGTCCAACCAAGGGCCCATCAGCCAGAGTTTAGCGTTTTCACTACTACAATGTTCTTCATATGTATTGGAAAGAAACATATATAACAATACTTTTACCAGAGATGGATGCCATTCCAAACTCTTGATTCAACGCTGTGAATCTTTCTGTCATGTTCCCTTTTTCTAATGATATTTATTAATCAGTACACTTTTCCATTAAGGATATTTTAGCAAGTATTTATGTGGCCTATGATTTTGTGATAATTGTTTACTCCATTCTCTTTTCTGAGCTAATCCTAACAATCTCTGAGGAGGGCGTGGCCTTAAACTTTCCATTAGTGCAACTTAAAGCACTGGCTGGTGTATTTGCTGCATTCTAATTTAACAGCTTTCTCTGTATTCCAAGTCGCCTCAGCAGAAACCAAAATAATAAATCCTAGTGGAGCATAATTTCATATAATATGTAGAATTTTTTTATTTTTTATCTTATATGTTTTAATAGATTAAGGCATGCACATTAGATATTAAATAATATAAATATCAACACATGTAATTAATTAACACATTGTCACAGTAATTAATTAAACAACAAAATTATTAGTAAGAAATAAATACGTTTTATTCCCGTTCTATATTATTTTTTCCACTCTTTCAAATGTTGTACTGCAGTTGTCCGATAATGTTCCTGCATAAAATAATTGAACCCGGATAGTTCATAGACCACTATGTGACATCAAGATCCATTTAGATCAAAATGTATATGAAATGAATTTAATAATTCTAATAACGGCATTTCTGTATTTATGCAAAATTTTAGGTGTCCTAAACAGTAGTAGAGTCTCCACAATGGAGAATAAATTATATTTTAGATGAAATTGCATACTTACAAATCATATATTACAATTTCATAGCTGTACAGCTTCAGTATGGTCAGCAGCAAGTTGCCAAACTTAAATACCCACTGTTAGCGAATTACATCCTAACCACTTTATGTATTACATACAAATGCAACAGTAAGGCAGCAGCTACGTGTTGCTGCCAGAGGTCTGTTCCAAGAGGCCAGATGCAACTTCTGGCAAAAAAAACTATATGCAATTTTAATGTTAACCAAAGTAGAGGCATCATAGTATAATAAAGTACAGATTGTTGGTAGGTACAGTTCAGCGTTCAAGATTTATTATTAAAACTGAGTATTGTTCATAAAGAAAATTACTTACTAAGGCCGTGGAATTGGCAATTGTTTGTGCACCAGCACTAATGCATTTTTTTGCATATTTGATTGAGAACAAAGACATCTGTTGATAATTTTAAAAGCTCGAATGGATATTTCCAAATGTGAGCAATTTTAAAATAAGCTCTCCACAAATTGGAAATCAATATCAGAATATCCTGTATAATAACAAGCAAGTCTGTCTTTCTGGGTTTCTGTCCATGGAGGAAGCAACAGCGCAGGTTGGGGAGCACATGTTGTTTTAACGATGGAAACACAAGCCTGTAACTGAATAATAAGCAAATAACTATAAATGCCGTAGAAAAACAATACAAAACAATAGAAGGGAATATTTTTATGACAGTAATTTTAGTGACCACTGCAGTCCCGTTAAAATATTCGATTTTGAAGAGCTATGCTTGAAAATAGTCAAACAATTTTTACAAAAAAAAAAAAAAACACAGACTCTAATTTTATTACATTTTATGTGAAATTATGCTAAAGTAGAATCTACCATTTTTGTTGTTGTTTAGTAGTTCAGTCATGACCAGCTCTCCATGCACAGTTTTCTGTCTGTTGCATTAATCAGTGTACAGGTGAGAGTGCGTGTGGCGTGGTTTGTGTAGTTATATCTGGGTGCATTTGTGTGAGGTCTGGTTTGAATCTGGTCTAAGTCAGTGCACAGTTTTCTGTCTGTTGCATTAATCAGTGTACAGGTGAGAGTGGGTGTGGCTTGGCCTGTGTAGTTATATCTGGGTGCATTGTGTGAGGTCTGGTTTGAATCCGCTCTAAGTCAGTGCACAGTTTTCTGTCTGTTGCATTAATCGGTGTACAGGTGAGAGTGGGTGTGGCTTGGCCTGTGTAAGTTATATCTGGGTGCATTTGTGTGAGGTCTGGTTTGAATCCGCTCTGTAAGTCAGTGCACAGTTTTCTGTCTGTTGCATTAATCAGAGTACAGGTGAGAGTGGGTGTGGCTTGGTCTGTGTAGTTATATCTGGGTGCATTTGTGCGAGGTCTGGTTTGAATCCGCACTGTTAGTCAGTGCAGAGTTTTCTGTCTGTTGCATTAATCAGAGTACAGGTGAGAGTGGGTGTGGCTTGGCCTGTGTAAGTTATATCTGTGTGTATTTTGTTGTTTTCTGTTTTCTCACTGTATTTTTGTAACTGATAATCATGAGTCAGTCCAGTGGAAACCTCACTCAGTGTACATCCTGCCAAATGTATGCACTACTGGAACAGATGATCCAGGGTCCATACCTCTGTGACAGGTGTGAGCATGTTGCCTCTTTGGAAGCTCAAATTGAAGATCTGGAGAGGAGAATTGCAGCACTTAGTGATATTGCTCCACAGGAAAGGGAGTTGGTGCTCACGGAGCACAGTTTAGCTGGGCCTAGTATGGAGGGAGGAGCTGGGGCTAGTGAGGATGGCCAGGGAGGTAGCTGGGTTACAGTTACAAAGGGAAGCAGCGGGAACAGGAGGAGGCAGGCCAGTTCTGAGTTGGCAAACACCAACAGATTTGCCAGATTGAGTGAAACTGTTGGGGATGTCCATTCAGGAATGGCAATGCCAGATAGAGCTGTTCCCTCTAACAGCCGGGAGAACAGTTCTACTGGAGGAGAGGGAGGGCAGAATAGGCAGAGCAACAGACATGTTTTGGTGGTAGGGGACTCTATTATTAGGAAGGTAGACAGGGTAATTTGTCACCCAGATCCCAGCAATCGAACAGTTTGCTGTCTCCCGGGTGCTCGGGTTCGGCATGTTGTGGATCGGGTGGATAAATTATTGGGAGGGCTGGTAATGAACCGGCGGTCTTGGTACACATTGGTACCAATGACAAAGTTAGTGGAAGATGGAGCGTCCTAAAGAATGATTTTAGAGAATTAGGGAATAAGCTTAAAGCAAGGACCTCCAAGGTAGTATTTTCTGAGATACTACCAGTGCCACGTGCTAGCCCAGGGAGGCAGAAGGAGCTTAGGGAGGTTAATGCGTGGCTAAAAAAGTGGTGCAGTGCAGAGGGTTTTGGGTTTTTAGAGCACTGGGCTGACTCCTCACTTGGGTACAATCTCTATAGCAGGGATGGATTGCACCTTAATGATGAGGGCGCTTTTGTGCTAGGGGATAGGATGGTGGAGTTTTTAAACTTGTAGGTGCGGGGGAGGGACTATATAGAAGTATTGGGGTAAATAGGGTAGAGAGGGAAAGGGATGAATTAGTTACCCATGGGGGAGGAGAAGGGGGGAGGGTTACAATAGAAAGTAGGGAGGTGTTAATAGGGGCCTCAAATACAGTGGCAGGCACTTCACAACAGCAGAGCCATAGCAACATAAAGTGTATGATTGCTAACGCAAGAAGTTTGCCTGGGAAAATGGATGAGCTAGAAATATTAGCAGTACAAGAAAAATGGGGCTTAATAGTCATTACGGAAACATGGTGGGATGAATCTCATGACTGGACTGTTAATCTGGATGGTTATAACCTATTTAGGAAAGATAGGGGAAATGGTAAAAGAGGAGGAGGGATCTGTCTTTATGTTAAGCCTGAATTTAAGCCTATAGTTAGAGAAGATATTTATGCTGGCACTAACGGCATCATTGAATCCTTGTGGGTTGAGCTAAATAGTGGAGGAGCTAATTCGAAACGCATATTGGTGGGAGTATGCTATAAACCCCCAAATATAGCTGAAAGTGAGGAAATACAATTATTGTTACAGATTGGAAATGCAGCTAAGCATGGGCAAGTTCTAATAATGGGAGACTTTAATTACCCTGATATAAACTGGATAAACGAGACCAGCAGCTCAGCTAAGGGGAGCAGGTTCTTGAGTACACTCAGGGATCATTATCTGGCCCAGGTAATACAAGAACCTACTAGAAATGGGGCCATCTTGGATTTAGTCATCACAAGTAATATTGATATAATATCAAATGTAAAAATAGGGGAACCCTTGGGGAACAGTGATCACAACACAGTCTCATTTGAGATTGAATCCAAAAAACAGAGTTGTAAGGGACCAACAAAAACTCTTAATTTTAAAAGGGCTAACTTTAATGGGCTACGGGCAGCAATACTACATATAGACTGGGACAAATAACTTACAGGGAAGAATACTGAAAATAAATGGACAACATTCAAATCCTTACTAAATAAACATACTCATCAGCATGTACCATGTGGAAATAAAATGAATAGGAGTAAATCACATCCCATGTGGCTTAACAATGACTTAAAGATCATGATGAGGAAAAAGAAATATGCATTTAAATTATACAAGAAGGAGGGAACAGAGGCAGCTTTATGTGACTATAAGGAAATCAACAAGTCTTGCAAAAGGGCTATTAGACTGGCTAAAATAGAAAATGAGAAGTCAGTTGCAATGGAAAGTAAGACTAACCCTAAAATATTTTTTAAATATATTAATGGGAAGAAGGCCAGGAAGGAATCGATAGGACCATTACAATGTGACACAGGCCGTCTGATAATTGGTGACCAGGAAAAGGCAGATGAGCTAAATAGGTTCTTTTCGTCGGTTTACACAAGGGAGGTACCAGTGGTTGGGACACCGCAACATAATGGGGCTACACTACCTTTACTAAATAATTGGTTAACGCAGGAAGAAATACAAAAGAGGTTGGAGAAAATAAATGTTAATAAAGCCCCAGGTCCTGATGGAATACATCCAAGGGTACTGAGGGAGCTGAGGTCTGTAATAGCCAAACCATTATATCTAATCTTTCAAGACTCACTCACTACAGGGTCTCTACCAGATGACTGGAGAAAAGCAGAGGTGATACCTATATTTAGGAAGGGATCTAGAGCAAATCCGGGGAATTATAGACCAGTGAGCCTCACTTCTGTAGTTGGAAAGCTTTTAGAAGGGTTAATAAGGGACAGAATACAAGAATATGTCTAATTGAACAGGATTATAGGTAGCAGTCAACATGGATTTATGAAGGAAAGGTCGTGTCAGACCAATCTAATTAGTTTTTATGAGGAGGTTAGTAGGAACTTGGATCAGGGCAACTCAGTGGATGTAGTCTTTTTAGATTTTTCAAAGGCATTTGATACAGTGCCACATGGAAGACTAGTGAGCAAACTAAGGGATACAGGAATTGCAGTAAATATCTGCTCATGGAGCTGGCTAAAAGACAGGAAGCAAAGGGTTGTTGTAAATGGAACATACTCCGATTGGTCTAATGTGATAAGTGGGGTTCCTCAAGGTTCAGTATTAGGTCCTCTCCTTTTTAACATATTTATTAATGACGTTGAGGTAGGACTCGAATGTAGTGTCTCCATTTTTGCTGATGACACTAAGTTGTGCAAGGTAATAAAATCAGATAATTATGTACTTTCCCTACAAAAGGATTTGCATAAATTAGAGAAATGGGCGGCTAAATGGCAGATGAGATTTAATACAAATAAATGTAAGGTTATGCATTTGGGAAGGAACAATAGCCAAGCAATCTATAATCTTAATGGAGCAAATCTAGGGGTATCAGATATTGAAAGGGATTTGGGAGTACTAGTGGACAACCACCTAGGTAACAGCGCTCAAAGCCAAGCAGCGGCTGCAAAGGCAAATAAAATATTAGCATGTATTAGGAAGGGTATAGAAGCCAGGGAAGAAGATATAATTCTGCCACTATACAAATCTCTAGTACACCCTCATTTGGAATATGGAGTACAATTTTGGGCACCACCTCATAAAAAAGACATTTTAGAGCTGGAAAAAGTACAGAGAAGGGCTACAAAACTAATAAGGGGAATGGAGGGGCTAAGTTATGAAGAAAGACTAACAAAATTAAACTTATTTTCGCTAGAAAAAAGGCGTCTAAGAGGAGATATGATTACGTTATATAAATACATCCAGGGTCAATATAAGGCTTTGTCGAGTGAACTTTTTGTAGCAAGAGATTATCAACTGACAAGAGGACATCCTTTGAGGTTAGAGGAAAAAAGATTTCACCTTAAACAAAGAAAAGGGTTCTTCACAGTTAGGGTGGTTAAACTGTGGAATTCTCTACCAAAGGAGGTGGTGACAGCGAATTCGATAGACAACTTCAAAAAGGGGTTAGATATATTTTTGAATAAAGAGGGCATTCAAGGCTATCCTAGATAACTAGCAAGGAATATTGATCCAGGGAGAAATTTGATCGCCAGTTTCTGGGGTCAGGAAGGAATTTTGCTTTTTTTCCCCCTAATGAGACAATTGGCAAAGTTTCAGTGGGTTTTTTTTTTCTGTTTGCCTTCCTCTGGATCAATTAACAATTAACAATAATAATAAATAGTCCACATTAAAAAGATCAATAGAGATCTAAAAAGGTTGAACTTGATGGACTAACTCTTTATTCATCCTCCAATACTATACTATTAATAATTATTTAATCAATAATTTAATTAATAACTAATCCGCATATTGCAGATCAGAGGAGATCTTAACAGGTTGAACTTGATGGACTGAAAGTCTTTTTTCAACCTTAATTACTATGTAACATGCCAGGTGTCAGCTCCTGCTCCTCTGAGCTCCATCAAGTTGATGTTCAATGCTTCAATGATCTCATCTATCCATCTCCGCCTCTGCCTCACTCTTCTTCGAGTGCCTTCAATATTTCCCAGCATCAGAGTCTTCTCTAGGGAATCCTGTCTCCTTATTACATGACCATAATATTTGTGTTTCAGCCTCATGATCAAAATTTCTAGTGAACAGTTTGTCTTGATTTCCTGTAGTACTGATTTATTGGATCATCGTGCAGTCCAAGGGACATTTTTCGCCAATACCACAATTTAAAGGCATCAAGTCTCCGGCGCTCAGCCTTCTTTATGGTCAAGCTCTCACATCCGTGTTACTACTGGGAATACCATACTTTTTACTATTCTGACCTCTGTTGATGATGTAATATCTTTAATTTTAACTAACTTAACTTCTTTCGGTTGGAGGAGACTTTGAATACAGAGAGAGCTTCTGTATATGTTTACAAGGGCACACCATCCTGAGAAAACAGAATACTGTAAACCTTAAAATATAAAGGTTGTGTTTAGTTTTTAAGTCAGGACAAACCCACTTGTATACATAACACTTTAAGTACAATCTATCTTATAAACACCATTCATGTGTAACATAAAATAAATAAGTGAGAACTAAATACACATGTGATAGATTGTTGTCCTGTCTTGAATAAGTCCTATGTTTGGTGATAAACCTTGTCAATATTAATAACTTTTTGGAACTCAGCCTACCATCCGGAATGGATTAAGGTTGAGAACCAACTTGAATCTGTTCTGGACGGACAGTACCCTTCCCCAATGCCTCCTCCACAATAAACTCCTTTGACCCTGTAACTAAAGATGAAGTATCTATTTTACCATCAACCTCTCACCTTACAACTTGTCCACATGATCCTATTCCATCACAGCTAATCCCTCCTCTCTACCGCTGAGTACCAAAAAGTTATTAATATTGACAAGTTTTATCACCAAACATAGGACTTTTTCAAGACAGGACAACAGTCTATAACATTTGTATTTAGTTCTCACTTATTTATTATTTGTCACTCATCAATGGTGTTTCTAAGGTAGATTGTACTTATAACACTGGTGATACCTACAAATGGCTTTTGTTTTGGTTTAAAAAGTGGTGGGATTTTTTATTGCATCTGCTACATTGAACAACATATTATTTGGGTACCATCCATTTAATAATAAATGATTATAATTCATTTTAGATTTCTTGTGTTTCATTTTTGCTTTCTAAAAATATTTTTTCGCTATCAAATTTAGTTATTTAGAAGATCAGAGAAAAGAAAACAATGACATTGGAAGTCTTTTAATGATTTACCTGTGGATATTGTTAGGGGTGAGTCCAAGACCCCATTATTGTTGACAAAATCGCCACATGTGTTTTTGCTATTTAATCTATGTAAACATGGATCCTTTTTTGGATTTGGGTGCCATTATCAATTCCTTTACTGATCATTTGCAGGGGAATTTGTGTAATAAGCCATGGACTGTCCTACTATATATATTTCAATGACAGACTTCTACATTAAATTTTCACTTTGCATGTATAATCTGCAATCACATTCACCAGATCAGTGCTGGTATGCTTAATTCTTCAGGGCCACAAACAGTACAGGTTGATTAAATGGAGCTCAAGCATAGAGAACCTGAAATCCTTGTTTTTCTCAGGCCTGTAGTTTTACATCCCTGCTCTATCGGCTTCCTGTAACTCTGATGTGCTGTTTCCACCATGTGGCTGCAACAACACTGACGAGAAAAGTAATCAGGAGGATGGAATCAGTAGTTAGGTTTGTTATATGAGAGGGCAGAGCAGGTCATGGAATAGAATGAAAAATGGTATTTGAAATGCTGTAAATCAGGGGTTTAGAGACAAGAGGAGGTCATATTCCGATTCGGCATCTCTGCACCTTGCCAACACTCACTTACTATTTATCTCTGTGAGATTTTCAATAGTGCTTCCTTACTGTCTCTCCCATTTGCTAAATCCTCTCACGTTAGTATATAAGTGGACACTTACAGTACAATAGAAAAAAGAGAAGAAATTATATTTTAGAAATGATGAATAGAAGGACAAATAGTAAGGGGAAAGTATTTTGCCAAAACAAGTGTCTAGAGCAGTGGGTGGCAACTTGCTCCTACGATGGACTCTAACAGTCCAGTATTTGAGTATATCTCTATATCCAGGTTATTCCTGATTCAGCACACCTGAGTTACTAAATTCATCCCGATTGATCCACCTGGGCTAATGCAGGGAGAGACTGAAATACTGGACTGTTGGCAGAGCTCTTAGGACCGAGCTGCCCACAGCTGGTCTAGAGAGTGCTCAGTCATGTAAGGTTTGAATTTATCATCAATATTCTGTGCTGCTCATCCAGTTCACTACATTTATCCTCAATATACAAGACACTGTTTATTGTGCCCTGTCTAGGCTACTGTGTATGTGTATATCTTCAGTCCAATTCAATATGTGCACGTGTTTAACCCAGTCCACTGTATTCTCAGTGCGTGCATTTAATCAAAACTAATCCGCACATACAACAAGAAATAGTGAAATAAGTAGAAACAACACTCCATTTCACATTGTACAATATTGTACGTGCTAGAATAAGAAAACTTGTATCATACTGTCTCTTAAAAGCAGATGTATGTCCTTTATTATTATTATTATTATCTTTATTCATAAGGCGCCAACATATTCGGTAGCGCTATACAGGGGTTAAGCACATGGCAAAAACAAAATGAACGGAGGGCTCTGTTTTTGAGCTTAGAATCAAATGTACATAGAGCTTGTTTCCAAGGCACTGACACAAGGCAAACTTACAATCTAAGGCCCTCATTCTATTATCATCCGTAAAACGTCCGCAAGGCTGCGATTCCTTGCGGGGGTTCCGTTATCTTGCAATTCAATTATACAGCCCCGCAAGGATCTCCCCTTACGGCCGGCCGTATGTCTTGCAACCGGCCGTAAGCTCAGAAAACTTTAAACGCAAAAATAAATTCAAGACGGCACTGTACAGCTCTGTAAATGCTAGGGATCATATTGGGGGACATGAGGATTAATAGCAACCCCCTCTCAAGCTTGCACATCAGCCCAAATCCGAGTTTACATTAACTGTTTATTTTCCGGCCGCAGCGTGGCCAGGTCTGAGGTGCTCCAAGCCCTCGGGACTTTTTACATGGATATTTGACATATATAAAAAAATAATTTATTTACGGATTTGAGTGTAGCGGAATGTTGTGCTATTTTTGCTAACACCTACAATCACTTTATAGTCTCCTCAAAGTGCAGGATGGCTTTATTTGGGCTATATTATGTGCTTAATTGGTGCTAGCAGGACCTTTTTCCTGCAAGTAAGCTGCGGCTCGCTTTTAGCCTTGCAGAGAGGGTTCCCGGAGCAATTGAATAGCAACCAGGATTTTCTTGCGGCCGAAACTCTTGCGGCCTATTTCGATCAAAGGCTTTCCTCCGGCGCGTGCGGCCGCAAGGGATAGCAAGGCGCCGGCCGCAAGCCTGCCGGAATCCCCGGCCAGAGGGGAATAGAATAGGCAAATAGCCTGCGGCCGGTCCTTGCGGCCCGCATCTCCTACGGCCGATAATAGAATGAGGCCCTAAGGGTTCAGGTGTAATACAAGAGGGTGACAAATGCAAGATGGTAACATTAAAGCAATTTGTTTAGTGAAGTGGAGGTGTCTGTGTGTTGTGCTGTAGATTGTGGGTGTGAGTGTTATTAAGCTGTGGAGTGTGCAGTTGTACATATTAAGGCTGAAGGTGATAAGAGTTTTTAAACAGGTGTATTTTTAGTCATTTTTTAAAGGTTTTGAGGCATGAAGATAGTTTAATGGAGCGGGGCAAGGAGTTCCAGACAGTAGGGGCAGCACAAGAAAAGTCTTAAAGACAGAAGTGAGAGTAGGTGATGAGAGAGGAGGAAAGAAGGAATGTATTTGCAAATATAAATATATATCTATATGATAAAGATTTGTTAGTCCGAAGAAGCTAAAACATTGATTATATCCACGTATTTTATCCAAAATAACTTTTATATTAGTGAGGGTAAAACTTATATAAAACATATAAAACAGAGCATAAAAATGGCAGCAATGTTTGTTCACCTCTCAGTATTTTCTCCTACACATTTTGGAAAAAAGTCTCATCATCAGGACACTTGTATTTAATCCACTGTGTGTCTTTAGAAAAGGAAGAGCTGCATACATCTGTAGCATTGTATATATAATGTTGATTAGATGTAGTTTGCAAGCCCCGTGTGGGTTTATTTTTTTAGTAACACTTTTATTAGCATGTTCGCACATTTTTAATCCATCAGCAGAAAAGAATTGTTTATTTATATGTTTTGAGTTGTTTTGGAACACACTACTTTGCCTTAAAATATTCTTGTAATGGTTCTTTTTTTACAGCATTTTTAAAAATAGAGAAACCAATTTAATAAAGGGAGAAAATGAAATGCATTTTAGACACTGCAAATGCTTCCTCTACCCATCCTAGGTCACCTTTACAGTATGAATCCCATGCAAATTCCATTTCCATCTCCAGGGGTTTTCTGTATGAACCCCGTAATTTAGCTGGGAGCTGGCAATATGGAATTCTGACTGTAAATGAGAACTGGCAGGGTTGGAGCAAATACTTTGACCTGGTTTCTATGTGAAGCAGCTGTACTGCCCGACGCGGAGGCTGCACAGGCTCCCTGGGTCAGCACATAGCGTCACGTGAACCAGCGGAGCCTGTAGTCGTCGGCAGCTAGGTTGCATCGAGGGCAGGACTTACACCCGGGTTTCTCGTGCTTCCTCACAGCATCGCGGTCTCCATTGGAAATCCCACCCTGTTATTTTGCTTTCTGTTAATTGTGTTGATTGTTTACGTAACATGTTGTTGAAGGCATTCCCTAAAAAAAAAAAAAAAAGGAACTTTGTGCATTGGAGAGTGTGGCCTTATCAATGTTATATATTTTGTTTTCTGGTGTTTGGCTGGAGATGAGTTACCCGGCCCACTGGTCTAAGTGGGTGTGGCCCTACCTCGCAGAGCGTGCTTAGCATAAGCAGAGGTCACTGTCCATGGCCGGGTTCCTCCCCCTTGAAATTATGTAAATATATATACAGTATTTATGTTGTGGTTATTTGGTTATGTTTTAATAGAGCTGTGACCCGTATTTACTCCCACTCAGTGGTTGTGTCCACTATATACCATCTAAGCCTGAATGGATCATGCCTGGGTCAGGTGAAATACTGTTTTCGTATACACGTTTTGGCTGCCAAGATTCCACAGAGTTGGAATAGAGTAGACAATCCATAGAGAGCAAGAACCAAACAATTATCTTAGCTTATATTCCACTACCCTGCACAGGGATGTTTCTTATTGTATTTGTATA
This sequence comes from Discoglossus pictus, assembly GCA_027410445.1. Taxonomy (NCBI): domain Eukaryota; kingdom Metazoa; phylum Chordata; class Amphibia; order Anura; family Alytidae; genus Discoglossus; species Discoglossus pictus. The sequence goes on from CM050165.1 coordinate 72,421,524, forward strand.
CAGGTAAATGCTGAATTGTAGAGACATTTTACAAATTTGACAGAACACCTGCATATTCAGTAATAAAAAAGCAAATACTATCTTCACATAATTACAGTGCTGTGTTCATTGGGCCAGACTGTTTGTTCTAAATAAGGTAATTTATACAGAATATTAAGAAGCAAAAGAATTTAACAAGTTGAAGGTCATGCTTAGATCTCTAATGACTTTGTTTATAAGAATTGGTATCTTCAAACTCCTGAAAAAACACTATTTCTGCGCATCTGTGCATTTTACATATTCTTATTAGAAGTAATGGAATTGTTTTTAAGGAACTAGGAATAAGCCTGACAAGTTTATGTCTACAAGTATAGTACTTGCATACTAATTTATTTCTAGGGAGAGCAGTTACTACACAACTGAGGTGGAAGAGAAATTAAGCTATTCTTCCTTCCACAATACAGTGGTGCAGATGCACAAACATTTTTTTAAGTGGGCTTGATGATAATGTTTTAAAATATCTTCATTTTCATTGTTTGTGTAAAGAAATAGCTGATGCTCAGTTTGTGTCATTTATTTATTATATTTGAATAGTACTAACTTGTTCCCCTTATGGATCGCTACCTTGTCGTGGAGATGGGGTTTGTGTACTTAACCGAAGCTGTGAACTATACCATGTAGGGTCATCTAAGATGGGCAGTTCATTGCAGAGAAGTCAGGCATATCACTGTCCACTGGAGAAGGAACTGGCAACCCCCTCCAGTATCCTTTTTAAAATAAGTTTATGGATAAGCATGACCAGACCCATAACGATAGATAATCCTGGCGTACTGCAGTCCATAGGGTCACAGAGAGTCGTACATGACTAAACAACACAACAACATAAAGCTTGCAAATTGATTTCTACTTCATATCTACTCATCAGGAGACTTATATGTAATTTAGTAGAGATTTATTAGGATAATGTGTTGATCAGTTTTTGCAGGCGGGAGGCTTTTTGTGTGGGACCACGCCTGAGTTCAATCTCATGGCAAATATCATGGCTCCGTACAAGTATGACGTGTACTATAATCTCGTGCCACAGCAGCTACAGCTACAGTATATATATATATATATATATATATATATATATATATATATATAATTATATAATTATATATATATATATATATTTGTGCAAAATCCAACTCTGTGCTTTGCTTTAAAGCTGTTTAGAACGGCGGGCATATGCTTTGAGGGAGCAATGTATAAAGTTGGGCTTATTAATGTATTATTCGTTATATATATATATATATATATATATATATATATATATATACATATACAGTATCTCACAAAAGTGAGTACACCCCTCACATTTTTGTAAATATTTTATATCTTTTCATGTGACAACACTGAAGAAATGACACTCTGCTACAATGTAAAGTAGTAAGTGTACAGACTGTGTAACACTGTAAATTTGCTGTCCCCTCAAAATAACTCAACACACAGCCATTAATGTCTAAATTGTTGGCAACAAAAGTGAGTAAACCCCTAAGTAGAAATGTCCAAATTGGGCCCAAAGTGTCAATATTTTGTGTGGCCACCATTATTTTCCAGCACTGCCTTAACCCCCATGGGCATGGAGTTCACCAAAGATTCACAGGTTGCCACTGGAGTCCTCTTCCACTCCTCCATGATGACATCATAGAGCTGGTGGATGTGTTAGAGACCTTGCACTCCCCCAACTTCTGTTTGAGGATGCCCCATAGATGCTTAATAGCGTTTAGGTCTGGTGACATGCTTGGCCAATCCATCACCTTTACCTTCAGCTTCTTTAGCAAGGCAGTGGTCATCTTGGAGGTGTGTTTGGGGTCGTTATCATGTTGCAATACTGCCCTGTGGCCAAGTTTTCAAAGGGAGGGGATTATTCTCTGTAACAGTACATGTTGGCATTCATGATTCGATAAAATGAACTGTAGCTCCCCAGGACTGGCAGCACTCATGCAGGCCTAGACCATGACACTCTCACCACCATGCTTGACTGAAGGCAAGACAACATTTTCTTTGTACTCCTCACCTGGTAGCCGCCACACACGTTTGACATCATCTGAACCAAATAAGTTTATCTTGTTCTCATCAGACCACAGGAAATGGTTCCTGCATACCATGTCCTTATTCTGCTTGTCGTCAGCAAACTGTTTGCAGGCTTTCTTGTGCATCATCTTTAGAAGAGGCTTCCGTCTGGGACGACAGCCATGCAGACCAATTTAATGCAGGGTCTTGGCAATATTCTTAAAGCCTTTGTCATCTTTATGTAGAGCAACAATTCTTTTTTTTCAGAGCCTCAGAGAGTTCTTTGCCATGAGGTGCCATGTTGAACTTCCAGTGACCAGTATAAGAGAGTGTGAGAGCGATAACACCAAATTTAACACACCTACTCCCCATTCACACCTGAGACCTTGTAACACTAACGAGTCACATGACAACGGGGAGGGAAAATGGGCCAATTTGGACATTTTGACTTAGGGTTGTACTCACTTTTGTTTCTAATAGTTAAGACATTAATGGCTGTGTGTTGAGTTATTGAGGGGACAGCAAATTTCTACTGTTATACAGGCCGTACACTTACTACTTTACATTGTAGCAGAGTGTCATTTCTTCAGTGTTGTCACATGAAAAATATATTAAAATGTTTACAAAAATGGGAGGTGTGTACTCACTTTTGTGAGATATATTATATATTTATATATTTATATATATATATATATATATATATATATATATATATGTAGTTCTATACAGCAATTGTTTCATATATGGTGGGCTAAGAGTGATAGAAGCCCTCCACCGTAAAAAGTACAGTAGTACAAATAAGGAATAGTACATTAGTGATTGTTTAAAAATAAGTTGATGAAAACTTATTTCCTGCTCAAATTTCCCAGAAATACAGTATATGCACTGCAGTCTGGGAAAACTAGGCGGGGCATGCAAATGAGGCCACATAATGCACCATCACTCTGTCAATCCAAACCATTTTAAACATGGCTCCTTTTACGCATATGCTTACTGTATTTCACAGTTTTAGACATAGCAACAGATGGATTTTTCATAAACCAGGTCACTTAACCACATACAGTACTATTTCACGGTTACTGCCGATCCTCAGTATGGTGTGAGTGCCTGGTTTGTGTGGTAATCGTTGTAGAGAGTAGTTCTATACAGCAATTGTTTCACATATGGTGGGCTAAGAGTGATAGAACCCCTCCACCGTAAAAAGTACAGTAGTACAAATAAGGAATAGTACATTAGTGATTCCACTTGAATGTTTAAAAATAAGTTGATGAAAACTTATTTCCTGCTCAAATTTCCCAGAAATACAGTATATGCACTGCAGTCTGGGAAAACTGGGCGGGGCATGCAAATGAGGCCACATAATGCACCATCACTCTGTCAATCCAAACCATTTTAAACATGGCTCCTTTTACGCATATGCTTAGTGTATTTCACAGTTTTAGACATAGCAACGGATGGATTTTTCACAAACCAGGTCACTTAACCACATACAGTACTGTTTCACGGTTACTGCCGATCCTCAGTATGGTGTGAGTGCCTGGTTTGTGTGGTAATCGTTGTAGAGAGTAGTTCTATACAGCAATTGTATATATATATGTATATATATATACATCCTTATTAAATTGCGATTCGGCTAATGGAAAAGGGCTCTATATAAGCACCGAGCATATTTTATTTACATAAGTTTTTAGTTAGTGAAGAACTTGCTTTTGGATAGACGTTAACTAACTAAAAACTTCTGTAAAAAAAATATTCTTTGTGCTTATATAGAGTCCTATTCAATTGGCTGAATCGCTATTTAATAAGGCTTATAATGTGTGTGTGTATAAATATAATATTATTATATTAGCTTATGTGTACTTTTTTCCTCAGTTGCTGCTCTGATTTACATTTTGTATGTAATCTAAATGATATATATAATTCAGCTGTCGATCTCTTATTCGTTGTCTCTCACTGATGGAGGTCCAACAGAGCTAGCTATTTCTTTCATGTGACTTTGAAATGCCTAGTATTGCATATAGATAGGACCACACTGTTATTATATTGGATATTTTTTCTTTTTTTAAGGTAAAACTAAGCCAAACTCTCATAGAACAAGTTACATTATTAGTTTTGTTTCTTCCCAGTCAAACACTTCGGATGAGATTCATATGTGTAATTGTATGTAATTTACATGTAAACATTAGGTCATTGCAGTTAAATTTTCTATAAGTATCAGAATAGTTGTACTAGTGTTCACTGTTTTCTATGGAAGGCTTCAGCAAGACACTTAAAGGTACAGTGCCTTGCAAAAGTATTCACCACCCTTGGCCTTTTTTCATGTTTTTTTGCCTCACAACCTGGAATTAACATGGATTGTTTGAGGATTTGCCTAATTTAATTTACAGAACATGCCCACAACTTTAAATATCTTTTTTTTTAAATTTTATTGTGACGCAAACAACAAATAGGACAAAATAACAGAAAAAGTAAATGTGCATAACTATTCACTCCCCTAAAGTCAATACTTTGTGGAGCCACCTTTTGCAGCAATCACAGCTCCAAGTCTCTTTGAATAAGTCTCTATGAGCTTGTCACATCTTACCACTGGGATTTTTGCCCATTCCTCCTTGCAAAACTGCTCCAGCTCCTTCAAGTTGGATGGTTTGTGCTTGTGAACACAATCTTTAAGTCTGACCACAGATGTTCTATTGGATTGAGGTCTGGGCTTTGACTAGGCCATTCCAACACATTTACATTTTTCTGCTTAAATCACTCAAGTGTTGCTTTATCAGTGTGTTTGGAGTCATTGTCCTGCTGGAAGGTGAACCTCTGTCCTAGCCTCAAATCACGCAGAGTGTTACAGGTTTTGCTCAAGAATATCCCTGTATTTAGCACCATCCATCTTTCCCTCAACTCTGACCAGTTTCCCAGTCCCAGCTGCTGAAAAACATCCCCACAGCATGATGCTGCCACCACCATGTTTCACTGTGGGGATGGTGTTCTTTGGGTGATGTGATGTGTTGGGTTTGCACCAGACATAACGTTTTCTTTGATCGCAGAGTTACATTTTAGTCTCATCAGACCAGAGCACCTTCCTCCATACATTTTGGGAGTATCCCACATGCCTTTTCGCAAACTCAAAATGTGCCATTTTGTTTTTTTGCTGAAAGTAATGGCTTTCTTCTGGCCACTCTGCCATAAAGCCCAACTCTATGGAGAGTACGGCTTATTGTCGTCCTATGTACAGATACTCCAGTCTATGATGTGGAACTCTGCAGCTCCTCCGGGGTTACCTTAGGTCTCTATGCTGCCTCTCTGACTAATGCCCTCCTTGCCCATTCCGTGAGTTTTGGTAAGCGGCCGTCTCTTGGCAGATTTGCTGTTGTGCCATGTTCTTTCCATTTGGTTATGATAGATTTGATGGTGCTCCTGGGGATCATCAAAGATTTGGATATTTTTTATAACAAATATATACAAATGTTTCAGTCTTTACATCCTCCTGATTGGCCAAAATGATTTTTCAAATTGTATACCATTTTAGCCTGGGTTTGGAGGGTGTTAACCCTAAGTTTCACCTGACAGAAGTTATATGAGATTTTTTTACTAACAATGTAATTGTTTCAGTGCTTATTTTGATATTTGTTCATGCTATTTTTTTTCATACACTAGTAATTCTCCTCTATCAGATGCACTCATAATCCATCTCACTTACAAATGCCTTTAACAAACCTAACAAACATGAGGCATTCAACTCCTGAGTCTTCAAAAAGTTAGAGTGGGTTTATTTCGTCCCACTAATGAACCTCACTCATAATTAAGGCCCTGTAAAGGAAAGAAGAAACTACCTTCTTAACCCGATTTTTTAAGTCTAATAATAATAATAATAATAATAATAATAATAATAATAATACAAGGATATTGATGATATTGTATAAACAGTTTTCATTCTGGATTTCCTTGTTGATGATTTGGTGGGTTAAGCTTTGCTGTACAATACAAAATAATATTCTTCAAGGTGCTGTATGTCTGAGTGTTCTTCATTAATGCAAATCCAATGTACAATGCTAAGTAGAAATTAGACTTTTAGAGTAAATTTGTGCCAAATGATCTCAATAAAACCTACTTTCAAGTAATTTTGTATGATCTGTGTGTATATTAAAGTAGACGTAATGCTGGTCCAGATGGCATGCCTATTATCTACTAGAAGACATAATCCCTGCTTTTATCCTCTCAACAAATGTTTTTGTTATTAACCCATACAGGGGGTGATTCATTAAACTCCATTACTTCTTAATGTGGCCATTTTAGATATTACTCCCATTTAAATGAATGCAAATTTTTCAAACTAGAACAACCATATTAACCTTTTATATGTTCACAAAACTCCTGAATCGTCTGCTGCATTTAAAAGAGCATGTTTAACTATATAAAAAATAAGTCTAACATTTTATATTGCAGCACAATTATTTCTAAAACTGTGTTTTATTAATCAGGAGCTATAAATTGAGATTGAGGTCTTTGTTGAGAATGGACCTGATCAAACTATAAAATATAATAGAATTAGAATTCCTAATAATTTTACCAGTTAAGTCTCATAAAATGATTTTTAAGTCACCAAGGTACAAATATATGTATGAAAATTAAGTCAAGGCCTGGAATCCATATTTCTACAGATACACACAACCATATTGTAATTATAATGGCATATAGAAGAGCTATATGGAGGCAAGTTCACTTAGAGAAAGACATTTAGGAAAAAAATGCAATGTAACTGATATCTTATTTAAGTGCTTGGACGTTTCAGGTGGGATTTCCCAAAAAAAATTGTAATGCAATGGAACTAAGGAAGAAAGAGCTGTAGCCCTGATTCGGTTCTAGATATTTTCAATGTTTAATTGTAATCAAAACGTACTGAATAGACTCAATAAGATGGGTTGCGAACTGGGAATGGGACCTGTTTAGGGTGGCACACAATATCTTCAACGGTGAAACCTGATAGGATACTGGAAAAGAGTGTGAATCATCCATTTAAATTACAAACGAAAATGTGGATAGGGATACAAGAACAGGAGCAAAATCAGGACAATGAGACTAGGAGAGCAGAGCATGAACATAAATTCAGTTGGGGTGGGGAGGGGTTTCATGGTTGAAAATAATTGACCAGATCATGTCTGCTCATCCATGGAGTAGGAAGGCAGTGGTTTGATCCCATATCTAAATGAAGTAAATAACTACAATAATTTCCATTTCAGTTTATTTTAAACAATAAACAATTAGTAACTGCTTCCTAATATTCAGCCTCATTAAATTACATGTTACGGGTATTAAATTAGCCCTGTAACCTTGGTCGCAGCAAGCTTTGCGTGTTAACACGCAGGACATCCGAGAATAGGCTAAACAACGTTGAACTTCGCGCACATGGGTCCTTTGATCCCGATTAGCCCGTAACCGCTGAATTCAGAAATTGCAACGTGGTCACTCACAAGGAGGCACGTAACACGCAAATGGAGTTCAAAGGCCAACATGTGCTCAAGAGCACCCGCAAAGGGGGTAAAGAACAATACATAGCACTTGTAATGCAAATAGCAACACTCTACTGTACATTTATTTTAAGGGAAAGTGATGTTAGGTCTTAGTATTAATATCACAACATTCTCAAGCCCGCAAATTAGGCCAGAAAAATATTTAACTTCATGTTTATATTTTGTGTTATATCGATCCCTGCAATCAATGGGCCTCATTCTATTGCTACGTTTTTGAGAAACGTGTCCACAAGTGGTGATCGCAAGCTACTATGCTATTCATTTGCTTTACGTTTGCAGGCTCTGATCGGGTTACGTTCTACTAGCTTGCACATCGCCAAAATCAAATCCTTTATGTTTATTTTCCATCAGAAGTCCTACGGGCTTCAACCTCCAAGTCTGTAGGATTTTGGAATCCAACCTCCATTTTTTCTCTAAGTCCTACGGGCTTAAATAACGAAATGCAGGCTTGGAGGTCATTCAAGCCCGTAGGAATTTGTACGGTAATTAAACATGAAATAAAGTATTGTATTTTGGCGGTGTGCAAATTTGAGAATGTTGTGCTTTTAATTCTAATGTCACCCATTGTGTTCCCCATTATTTACAGTGCTTTACAGTGCTGTCTTGAATTTATATTTGCATTTACAGTTCTTAGAGTTTGCGGGCTTGAAACACAAGTTACTGGCTTGCAGCCGCGATCCTATTCAAGTACGCAGGGACTAATTTGCGGTGACCGACAATTGAATAGCAGCATAGGCATACGTGAGGACTCGATCGCAGGTTACGGACGTTAATTGAATGAGGCCCAATGTGTTACAACATATACTGTAACTCGCATGTAATAGAATATCATATTTACAGCTTTGTTAATATTGCATCATATCTGGAACGTGGGTCCGATCGCAAACTGTAATTGAAGCCGGTAGGACTTTGAATTCTACCCTCCCCTTTTCAGTGACATAAGGCTAATGATCTCTTTTTCAATTGGCTCTATCTGAACCCGTAACTACGTGCTTGCTTAATTGTTTGCGTTCGAGCACAGAAGTCCGACTGCCTGAGTACTAGTTTATGAAATAGCGTCTCCCGCGCGTAGCTCGCAGCACTTCTAAATTAATAGCGATGTAAACAGACAAATTTGAAGCACGCAGCCCTTACATGCTACACGTTGAACTTACAAGGCTGGAATTTAATATGGCCCATGATAGCTACAAATAACTAGAAAGGTGTTGATATGTTTATTATGCATACCTTAACTGTATATATATGTACATAATAAAATGTTAGATGTTTTGAACCTTTTCAACTTAAGTCCTTTTCATTTCTTCTCAGTTATATTCTGTACCAATAGGCCTGCTCATGGTGCTTTCAGTTGGTTATTCTGTATTATTGGCTTTTCCTCCTTACTTTATTTTTCTTTTGTATTCCCTCTTCCTGGCAAATTGAGTGCAAATGCACTTGTCCTGCTGTTTACACACAATTCATTGCTATGACGTATTCAGTAACAGAACTAGATGTCCTTTGTGGAAAAATCATTTTACAGGTGATACTCAAAGTTTGTCTGTAGCTTTTAAAAAAATGTAAGTGCAGATAATTAGAATAAGGGAATTGCCTTATCATGTATTTAAAAAATCATTCTTCACTCTCCATATAGTTATACATTAAAATTATACAATATACTCATTCACATACGTGCTTATGATTTTTAACATGTTACCCCTTCAACAGGTGTAAATCACTCTATTCCATAATTATGATGCTCTGCTAATATGTTCCACAGAACCAATACAGCTTGGAGATGCTGAATGTATGACATCTTTTTTTTATATATTTTTTGTATATTTGGTTGATCATTTTAACAGATACCTTGAACCCATATGCCACATCTGGCATATGGGTTCAAGGTATCTGTTAAAATGATCAACCAAATATACAAAAAATATATACAGAGTCCTGATAACCCAACTCCTGAAGTGCCATTGATATCCCAGAGGGGTTCTGGTACATGATGTTTCATATTTCTCCTTCTTGCAGATAATTTAGGATAGTCCGAGGCTCCACTGTGCATATAGGTGGGTGCAAAATAAAAGTATGTCTGGTATCAACCATTTTTTCAATTCAGAGGAAAATTGCTTGGCATGTTGATACTGGGTCTATTTTGCTTTTGCACATCATTGTTGAGATAATAGAGATTCATTTAAACAGTTTGTACTACAAGGGTGACATCTGATATCTAAATTAAGTCTTGATGATGAACAGTGCAGGCGAGTTACATGCCTTGGAGATTGGATCTGGTTCTTCAGAAGTTCCTGAGAGAACCACCAAGCTTCTGGTTACCACACTGCAGGAAAGAGACAGTTGAGAAACAGAGCTATCGTGCATGGTGAGTGCAAAGGTAGAAAGAGTTATATGGTAGTCCTATTACTACTGCTGCTTAGTGTACACACAATGCTCTGTTAATGTGATTTGGGAAGCACACTATCATGTGCGTTTCCAAACTGAAGAATGATGTATCGTATCGAAATATTTTTAAGATAATGCAATATTGTACTAGTTCCTTGTTCTTGTTTTCTTTTTTGATGTTTATTGAATCTCCATGGATTTACATTTGTAAAATGGATGCCTTTATCCTAAAAAACACTAAATTGTATTGAATTTTGTTATCACAAATTTCATAAAGAAAGGTTTGTATGAGTTGGCTTGTATTCACAAATATAGATATTTTGAATGAAAACAAGGAACACTGATAGTTATATTATAATAGAGATTACTCTCTGAATGCTTGATCACATTAAAATACCCATTAATCTAAAAAAAAAATAGATGCTGTAATCTCAGTTTTCCATTCAAAGCTACTTGTTCAACATAGTCAGATTGAATAAATATATTATCAAGATTACCTAAAAGACGTATTGATTGAAAACTATGGAAATTACTTATAGGTAAACATATTTCTTAATTAATCAAAAGCAACGTGATCTCCCCTTCTGGATCATTACATTGTCCTAGTGCAGGGGCTTATGTACTTTATTGAAGATGTGGGCTGTACCATGTAGGATCACCAATGATGGGCAGGCCATAGCAGAGAGGTCAGAAAAACTATGGTCCACTGTAGAAGGAACTGTCAACCCACTCCAGTATTATATTATAGGTTCCATACACTCAACACATTTTAAAAATATATTCTGACTGGAATATTATATAGTAGGACATTATCATGAAAGTGTAAATAAATAGAACTTACAACCAACCAAAAGAAAAAAGCACAACCAAAAAACTAAAAACACAAAAACACCCTACATATGTATTAATACCAACCTTCACTTATTAAGTGAGAAAGGTCACCTGCCAACACATTTTGAATAACTTAAAATATATATATATATATATATATATATATATATATATATATATATATATATATATATATATATATATTTACTTATTATTATTATTAAAAAGACAATATTAAAAAAAAAGAACACAATATAAAAATAAAAATTAGGTCCAGAGTCTTAGGAACAGATACGTTAAATGATTTCCCAATTGGATCATGAATGTATTATTAATGAAGTTCCCCAGATAATAGGGAATAGAATATATATTAGTATAGTCTGCACATTCAATATCTCAGGAACAAATTAAAGTTTCATTAAGCATGAGGATTCCCATGTATGGGAACAACATTAATTATACATTGTCAAACAGACAAATGTCAATACATAATTTTTATCCTTTCTTGAACTTGTGCTCCCAACTCTGCAATCACTGCTCCTAAGAAAATAGAAAGTGTGATAATAATAACTATCCATGCATATTTCAAGTTAAGTCCTGCTTCACCAATTCTAAAATAAGAGATACGGGGAAGCCTTGGTCTCTAAGGCCCTCATTCAATTGCAATTTGGCCAATTGAATAGAGGTCTAAATAAGCACATAACATATTTTTTTAAGAAGTTTTTACTTAGTAAACATCTATCCACAAACAAGGTTTTCACTAACTAAAAACTTTAGCACTATTGAATTGGCCAAATCGCAATCGAATGAGGGCCTAAGTAAATAGTAGTAGCTGGCTTTGTAATAATGTGATGCACAAGTAGAAAAGTGTGCATGCATAATATAATAATCCCTAGTTATGTAGCTGAAAAAAATATTGGTTTATCATTCTGGGATATTATTTTAAAAGTTGTTCATTCAATCATGATACCTTTAAATGAAATAAATGGTAAATCAGATTAAATTGATTTAGCTTTCATATCCCAGTTTGATTATCACCCTAGAGTATCCATAACTAACCTGTGCCAAAATTCCAGGTTTAAAAAGCAGACCTGGAAAATGTTTAAATATAACATTTATAATTCACTGATCCTAGCTTTAGCAAATAATATCCCTAAAGCATTTCTTTGGGAGAACAGCAAGTGCTGTGGTCCGGGCCAGAGACTCAGCTTGTGACGTCATTACTTTAGTGACGTACACACACATGCATGAGGAAAAGAGAGAAATCATTAAATCAATCAGATACACAATAAATAATATCCAATTTAAATATGCAGTAAAGGATGGATGTAAGGACTAGACATGGAAAGCCTGAAGAACTTTGGACAGAAGTTGGTGACATTGTCCAGAAAATAGCAACAAAGAATATCCCCAAACAAAAGAAAACTAAAAAGCCAAACTAGCTCTCTGATGAGGCTTTGGATGTAGTCCATAGCAAAGAGACAATGAGACATTCTATAATAAGCAATACAAAGAGGTAGAAGAAAATGACACTATGGAAAAGTCAAGAGATACCTTCCAAGAAGATGGGGATCTCAAAGTAACCTTTCATGCCAAAGTGGCGAAAGACAAAAATGTTAAGGACTTAACAGATGCAGAACAGCTAAAGAGAAGGCAGAAACCTCAATATTTTGGAGCGGCAGCTAGACATCTTGTAGCGTGTAGTAAGATAGGCCATATGAAGCCTTGCTAATGAAAATGCTGCAGGAGTTGATGGGATCCCAGCTGATCTGTTCAAAATCCTGTAAGATGGTACTGTGAAAGATTTGCTTGCATTATGCCAACAAATTTGAAAAAACTTAACAATGGTCAGTAGACTGGAAAAGGTCAGTCTACATCCCAATCCCCAAAAAAGGCAGTTCCAAAGAGTCATCAACAATTGCACTAATTCCACATGCCAGCAAGGTAATGCTTAAGATCTGGCGAGCTCAACTCCAGCAATATATGAGCTGAGAACTACCAGATGACCAAGCCGGGTTTTGCAGAGGCACAAGCGATCAAATTGCCAGTGTCTGCTTAATAATAGAGAAAGCAAAAGAGTTCCAGAAAAAAAAAAAACATTTACCCCTGCTTCACAGTGTGTTCTAAAGCATTTGATTGTGTGGATCACAACAACATGTGTCAAGTTCTTAAAGTGACTGGGGGACCAGACCATCACAACCTGAGGAACCTGCATGTGCACCAAGAAGCTACTGTCATAACTGATCATGGAACAACTGTTGTGCAATCAATTCTTTAAATGTCTTTAAATTCTTTCCCCATATTTTAAAGTGCAGTATTGATTTTTTATTTGTATGTACAGTGCGACAAACAGGTGTTTAACCACCTTGCAAGTCCTTTCTGGTACCAGTAGGATTTCCTTCAACATTTATGGGTGTGAAAATATTTGCGGGCTTGAGGAATTGTAGCAATTTAATAGCGATTTGCAATTTTAGCAATTGTAACTCTTGCGGACATAAAAAATCAAAGGCCTAGATGTGTTGCAAGTTACAATCTTGATAACCGCAGGGATTTTCAGCCTGTAACCCGTAGATTCTTTGTGGCTCACAAAAAGACACCAATTGAATAGCAAATTAGTTTACGGCTTCATTACGGGCTCCTGTAAACAACAATTGCTCAACTGAATCGAGGCCCTTATGTTTCCAATACCTATACGCAATCTAGTCCTATATGTTGTTTTTATGGAATTGATTTGTTTGGTGAACATGGCAACCTGTTGTTAACTTTGATATAGCTAAATGAGGAAGTTGTGTAGGAAACAATTTAAAACCAGCTGACTCACCCCCTAAATTTAGAGATTGGTGTGTAAACATATTTGTAAACATGCTCAATAAATATTAATCTAGTACACTGCAGTTTATATAAATATATCAACATATATCCAAGTCTACAAATAGATATTTGTACAGAACATGTTTCATTTTTACCCAGAAGCAGCCCAAAAAAAACTAGTTTAACAAATAAGCAAAATGTTTTCAAGTTTTTGACCTGAATTCATGCCATTTATCGAAAGGGTCATCACCGGTAATAACTTTGTAAATTGCCATTATCTTCTGCTGAAATGCTCTCTGTTTGTAGCAACTGCTGCGGGGATTAATGGTTGATCTTTATCTTGAATAGCCCACAGTCGTGTTTAGATTTGCTGTATAAGCTAAGCATTTCCTAGAAAAGCACATGATGCAAAGCATGGTTTCAAATTTTTTTTTTTTAAGATACCGGTACTTTTGCTGTTGTTTGCTTTATTTGCGTAAGAAAAACAATTCCTTGTACGCCATATATCCACTTGTATGAGGAATGCTAAATTGGAATTACGTGTTTACTGTTTACTCTACTTGTAGAAATGACTACCCTTTTTCTTTTTTCCAGTTCCTTGCATACTTTTTATATTATATGATTTTTTTTTTATATTACCATACTGTAACATGAAGGATTATACAGTCTGATACTGTTTTGCCATTAATTGAAGACTATGAAAAACTGTGAAATCTATGTATCATGCTTTATCTATGTGACCTTTTAATTAAAATAACAATGGAACAACTTTTTATTTATAATTATCTCAAAATAATATTTAAGATACTATGCTTTCTCCCCCCTAGCAGCTACTCCTTGCCTTCCTAATAACATGATTTGTAAACCAATCACAGGTGAGACAGTTCATCTAATAGAGAAAGACAGTGGTATATTATTATTATTATTATTATTATTATAATAATTATCATTTATTTATAATGAGCCAACATATTCCGTAGAGCTGTACATAAGTTAAGTTCCAGACAAAGATAAATACAAATTAACACATAGTAAAGCAAGGAGGGCCCTGTCTTTGAGCTTGGAATCCAGTGTCCATAGTGCTTTCCCCAAAGCACCTTGTGGGATTGGAACTCGCAGACTTACAACCTAAAGGTATTGTGTGTGGTAAAGGAGGGAGAGATAGGTGAGAGTGTGTTAGGGTGCAAGGTGATATGCGTCTTTAAAGAGATGCGTTTTTTAGTGAGGTTTTAAATGTTTTGAGGCAGGAGGATAATCTGGTGGAGCGAGGCAAGTAGTTCCAGACAATAGGGGCAGCACGAGAAAAGTCCTGAAGGCGAGAGTGAGAGGAGGTGACAAGAGTTGTAGAAAGAAGAAGGTCATAAGCAGAACGAAGAGGGCGCATGGGGGAGTATTTGGAGATGAGAGTAGAGATGTACGGGGGAGCGCTATTGTTGAGGGCTTTGTAAGTTAAGGTCATGATTTTACATTTTATTCTAGAGACTAATCAAAGCCAGTGGAGTGATTGACAGAGAGGTGATGCCGACACTGAACGTTGTGTACGGAAGATGAGACTAGCAGAGGCATTCATAATGGATTGAAGTGGAGATGGTCGGGTAGTGGGTAGACCAGTAAGAAGCAAGTTAGAGTAGTCAAGTCGAGAGATGATGAGAGAGTGCACTGGGATTTTAGTAGTTTCTTGTGTAAGATAGTGGCAAATTCTGGAGATGTTTTTTAGATGGAGAAGACAAGATTTAGTGACTGTATGTGAGGGATGAAAGACAGGGTGGGTCCAGTAGAACCCCAAGACAACTGGCTTGGGAGGTGGTAGTGATGATATCGTCGTTGGCAGTGAGAGATATGTGAGGAATTGATTCTGTGGTAGGGGGTTGGAAGATTAGGAGTTCTTTGGAATAAATATCTTTGGATCAAATATCCCAGGATACTTTTTATGATGAACGTGATTGGCTGACTAGCAGACCATCTGTTTAGGAGTGAAAAAAGGGAGTTCCTGGAGGAGGGCAAATCAGTGGCGTAATGTGATTAATCCAATAATCCCTCAATTTTTAAATACTATCTTTAGATGACTGTAAAGAAAAAAATCTATTACAGCTTCTTTTTAAAGTCACTTTTTTTCCCCCTCTAATAAATCAGCAAGAATATCTGTTACACAGAGTGATACAATTTAAAACATACTGTATTAAAGCAAACTTGTGACATTCATTCATTCAGATGGTCTGTGGTACTAGTTGGGTTATAGACAATTTGTTACATATTAATTGCAGTTGAAAAAATACATTGGTCCATTAAATTTAACCTTTTTAGATCTCTCTGATCTGCAATATGCAGATTAGTTGTTAATTAATCCAGAGGAAGGCAAACAAACAAACAAAACAAAAAACATTGAAACATTGCCAAGTGTCCCAAAAGGGGAAACAGATATACAATTCCTTCCTGACCCCGGATACTGGTGAATCGGACTTCTCCCTGGATCAATATTCCCTCTCTAATTATCCTGGATAACCATGAATGCCCTTTTTACTCAAAAATATATCCAACCCCCCCTTTAAAGTTTATCTATTGAATCTGCTATCACCACCTCCTTTGGTAGATAAATCCACAGTTTAACCACCCTTACTGTGAAGAGCCCTTCTCTTTCTTTGACGTGGAATATTTTTACTTCTAACCCTAAAGGTTGCCCTCTTGTCAGTTGAAAACCTCTTGGCCCTTGACAAAGCCTTTTATTGGCCCTGGAAATATTTATATAGCTTATTATAGTTTAATGCATTGCAAAAACATATTATAATTGTCAAACTGCGATTTGTCATCACGCTTGCGACAAATCGCAGTTTGACAATCGCATCTTCCGGCACTCTCAACCCCCACATGGGCTTCCCAGCACAGAGAGCCCTCCACGTGCTTCATACTCTCTGACCGCACAGGCCCCACTGAGCTCTGCACACATTATACCGAGTCTGAGCCGTGATCCTGCAGGAATGTAATGATTTCTTTCTTGGGCAGGTCCTCACTGTGCAGCTGCTCATCACTCCACTCCCGCACAGGCTCGCTGGAGGTGGCCATTGTCTTTGCTTTTTTTTTCAACAAGAAAAACTTTATTCCTGCACAATTTGTGTTACAGAGTAAACCAATGACAGGTCAGGAAAGCAGGAAAGTCTGCAGCAGCCATCTGTGTTTTTGTTGTATCATCTAATACTAAATCTATGAGTGTAAATATCATACACATATATATATATATATATATATATATATATATAAGACATACAGGGGAGGGAGAGGAGGGGGGAAGAGATACAGTTGAGGGAGAGGAGGGGGAAAGAGACACAGGGGAGGGAAAGGAGGGGGAAGAGACACAGGGGAGGGAGGAGAGGGGCGGGAAGAGAGACAGGGGATGAGGGAGAGACACAGGTAAAGAGACATGGGGAGGAAGTAGAGGGAGGGAGAGGCTTGCAATGAGCGCCGATATGATTCATATGATTATAGGTGAACCTACCTGAATATGCATTAATATAATAATTTCCAGTTGAGGATGAATATTAATATTATAATGGTCTCTGGCTTATGTCCTGTATATGTCTATAGTAGACCTTGGCTGAATATGTGTTTGTTTGTATGAGACACTGACTAAATATTTACATACTGTATTACTATTATAATTCCAGGAGATCCTGGCTGAATATGTATACATATTCAGTATAGCATAAGAGGCGGGCTATATATGTAAATATCTACATATTTATTTGATTGCAAAGAGACCATGGCTGAATATGTGTGGACTTATTTCAGTGTAGGGGAACCTGGCTGATTAAGTATATATTTGTATTATAATTAAAGTGCCCCCTTAGTGAATGCTGATATAATATTAAGAGACCCTAATATGTTTAAGTTATAGATTGCATGAGTAAAAGAGAGCCTGACTGAATATAATTGCATTCAGAATTAGGGAAGCCAGTGTCGGATGGTGAAATATGTTTCCAAAATACGGCACTTTTTCTCGCAAGACACAACCGACATTCTATTCCACTCTCATCATTTCTCCCCTTGACTACTGCAAATCTCTCCTTTTTGGCTTCCCCATCAAACATCTCTCTCCACTTCAGTACATAATGAATGCTAGACTCATCTACCATACTCATAGCTCGGTGTCTGCAACACCCCTGTGTCTGTCAGTCACTCCACTGGCTTCCCATAGCCTCCAGAATAAAATGTAAAATCTTGACCCTAACGGAAAAAGCCTTCAATAATAATCACCCTCTTATATCTCAGCTCTTGTATCTAAATACTCTCCCAATTGTCCTCTTCACTCTCCTAATGACCTTCTTTCCTCTTCTTTTATCACCTCCTCTCATTCCCGCCTTCAGGACTTTTCTTGTGCTGCCCCTATTCTTTTGAACTCCTTGCCTCTCTCCACTAGACTATGCTTCTGCCTCAAATTCTTCAAAACCTCACTAAAAACTCAACTATTTAGAGGCGCTCAGTTGTAATTTATGCAATATATGGTACCTCACCTTTCTATACCACACTCATACCCTCTATACTGTAAGTTTGCAAGTTTTCAATCGTATTTGGTGCTTTAGAGAAAGCACTTTGTATGCTTGATTTTAAACTCAATAACAGGGCCCTCCATTCTTCTGTAATTTGTTTAAAAAAATGACTTGTATCTTCACTGTTTTAGCATTTAGCATTGAAAAGGCTCAAGAAGACAAAGTTCATAACTAATAATACATATCAAAAATATACCATTCAACTAATAGCTAATTTAAGTTTAGGTGGGGGGTGTATAGAAAATGTAATAATAAGGTGGCCCAGGATAGCGGTGCTGATTCAGATGCAGGTTGAGAACCCCTGTAGTATCTATATACCGAGCTTTATAGATAAAGTTCTATACCAAATTGTAAACAAAAAAATATGAACATCAACCTTAACAAGAACTGCTCAGGGGTTTACTTGAAAGAACTTATTACAGATTTACAATTTGGCATATTACTTATCATTTCATAAGTATTTCCTTTTTTTGTTTTGCATATCAAAAACAAAATTAAATGTCTCTTTTGAAAACCAGCTTCTATTTCATGTTGTTGCTTTGCTTCTAAACATATTACCTACAAAAATACAAATGTTAAAATGGTAAGAATGAATCTGAGTATGTTAGGAACGTTTAAATATAAAATAATCACTGTTTAACAGTTTATTTGTAAAAAAGCAAATATCATGCTTCAACTCTAGTAATCCACTAATACAAATGCATTTCAAAACATAAATTTAATTGTAATGGTTGTAATAGGAGCATATATTACATTTTTGAAGAAATGTGTTGCACAAATATAGCAGAGGGCTCAGGCCTTCAATTAATTATTTTGGATTTTAATCTGATGAGCAGTAATTCAATATGTTCTGCCACTGTTAAAGTGAAATGCTACAGAAACACATATACAATGTGAAAGGTTAGGTTGTCAGATTTCTCCTGTTGAAAGAAATCAAACATAACATTAAGCAATAATTAAACTGTTATGGTGACTACACATGCAAAATTACAGTTAAGGCTTTGTATATGCTATTGAGTTTTAACCTGGCAAGTTTCACCCAGGTTATTTTATATATGTAAAATGGTATGGCACTCACCTAGAATGACCATTACAGTTCCATGTTTTATGAGAGTGGAAGTTCAATTTCCTTACATTAATATCTGTAAACCCTGGGAAAGAAGGAGCCAGAGCGAGCATGGAAGTCAGTAATGTCAAAGTAGACAAGACAAGACAAAAAATGGTCAAAATATTATTATTGTTTATTTATAACGCGCCAACATATTCCATAGCGTAAAAATGGATATAAGCAGAAAGTCGGGGGCACATGTAAATAACAGGGGTCTAAAAACAGAGCCAAAGGTCAGGGAGCCAGAACTCAGGATAATTTGAAACATAGTCTAAGGTCAGCAACAGATAATCTGCACAAAAACACAGTAATGCCAAGATGCAGTCAAGAAAGCAAAACAACTGAGCAAAGTTGCTCTGGCTTTATATAAACCCAGGATGCTGGTAAATGGAGTGGGAGCAGGTGAATACTGTGGTTGGATCCTGGTTCACAAACTATGTAACCCGTGTCTTCTGAAAAAGTAGGCATGTGCACCTGATGCAAAGAAAGACGTGGACACATACGCAAGTTATTTGCACATGGCAGGCGCACCCTTAAATGCTGCCCATGTGGAGAGGAGGTAAGAGCCACCTGGTGGCTAGAGGAGAAGGCTGATGACATTATGATTTTTTTTATATAACTACCCAACTTTCCAAAACACATTTTTTGAATGTAAAAAACATGATCTATATGTATAAACGTAATAACATTTTGAACTAGACCATCCATTTCACTACTTCATAGTCTATTGATATCAGGCCCTATTCTTTGAAAACCTACAATTTAAGGTCATTTTTCTTATAATTGAATAACACATACTCTAGAGACATGGATCTCAAATATTTGTAGAATATACATTTTAAAAAGGCTTTAAATATAATTTTTTTGCATGAAAATTAGTTCTACAAAACAAAAGAAAAACAAGCAAAAATAGCGTTTCTGTAATAACGGATTACTTAGGTAAAATATTTGACTTCCCTTAACTGGTTTATATTTAGCTCAACCGTAATCCATATATAGTCTTTGTATTATGTAATGTCTGTTTCATTGCAACATTTTGTTGGAGTCCCATATATTGTCAAAAACAGTGTCATATAGTGTCTAAAACTGGTAGAGTACATTGTGTAAAGAAGAAGTAGGACCCTCTGAGGATGGTATAACAGCTGGAATAGGCCTTTTAATAAATAAATGAATGGTAAAATCAATGGAATGTGCTAAAGACAACTGAGAACACTTGTTAATGACTGCTAAAAGCTTGTTTCCATTTAATATATTGCATGAATCCCATCAATTCATGTATGTCTGTCAAATTTCGTATTTCTGACAAAATCAATTTGTGGCTTGCTAATAAAACATACTATCACATGTGTTGTGGCTCTTGAAAAGTGTTTTGGCCCTTAAAAAGTGTTTTCAGTTTTATTGATCAGGTCCCAATGATTTTAGTATGCATTTCTTTTGTTAAGTGTTCAATTCTATTTTTTCCTGGTGGTATTTCGGTTGTTAAAGGATTCATAAAGTATAATATCAAATGGGGTTTTGTTCTTAAATAGTGTTCTTAAGAGTATTGCGGTGATATTAGCATCAATTTTGTTTATTAATGGACTTTTCTGGACCCTTCCTTTCAGTTCTGGCTTTTACACTAACCTCTATCAATGGTACCAAGTACAATTTAATTAAAGCTTTATAAAGTAGTGACAGCATATCTCTATACTGTATATGAGGAGATGTTTCTCAAACATTTACTTGCTTTTATGAGAAAAACTGTTAATAACAATCAGACTTGTGAGGGATTAGATCTAGAAGAAAGCACATCAGAAGATATATCATAACCTGAATTTTAAGCTTATGAAAATGTCACTTTCATTGTTCTGTTCAGAGTTTGAGCTTTCATAATATTTTATGATAAATTATTCCACTTCAATATTCTTGTTGTTAGAAATTATTATATTGAAAACTATTAAAACAAATATTGAAAAAACCCACGTGGGCCCACATCAGTTCCAGCTCACAGATGTACCCTGTAGGAGGATTGCTGTAAGTTTGACCCCTTTCTGTACATTGGGTTTTCAATGACTGAATGCTAAAATGTCTCATCCTTTACAGTTTTCTTTTAGTTAAGAAACTATTCTTCTTATGGTTTAGCTGTTTTTGAACTTTCTTCTTTCACCAGAATATAGGAGCGCTATTTTTTTCATATTCTTGGTCCTTGAAAATAGAACTTGCATTCTTATTTATGAAAGGTGTTAAATAAAGATATTTCCCTTGCATACTTACAAATGTATTACAATATATACTTTATTATGATAAACCAACAAATAAATGTTATGAATTTATGAAGAAACACAATTTTTCTAATTCACTATCATTCACTAACTTTTTATGAATTTGCTATTATATTTTTTATCCTGTTCTTAATTATTTCCATTTGTTTACTATCTCCTCTTTAATATATTTTGTTTATTTGCAAAGGCCCAGTTGCTTTTATTGCAAAAATATTTTTGTGCTTGTAGAAAAGTTTAGCTTTTTTTTCAAATAATGTTTCCATGTTTTAAGTTAATTAGTCTACGAACCCATTCTACAAACTCTTCTACTTTTTCTTTAAAATAAACTATGATACTGAATCATTTTATCTTTGATTTTTTTATCCATGTAATATTAGCAATTGCGAATTTGTATTATTGCCAAAGATTAATATCATGCTACTGCTATATGTACATTTTTCTAATTACTTTTCTGTTGTATTTGGCAATGATATAAGACAACTGCAGTTATTAATGTCTGATCTATAGAAAAGACCACTGCACAATGAAAAATATTCTTGAACAATTGAGTCTGACTAAGAGCATTATTGAGCAGAAAAATTCATACAGCTAGTTTTTAACTGGGAAAAAATAATCTATAGAACCCTGGAGGAATCCATGATATATTTGTGTGTGTGAGAGGGACATTTGCATTTCTAAAGAGCTATGGTTCTAGGCCAGTGAGGGGAGAGGAGTGTGGTATCAATTTCAATCGTATACAGTTCTCAAACAAAGACTCTGGACTTCTGCTTGTTCCCTCCTCTCCCAACCCTCTATCCACTGATAACTACAAACACCTGCATCATCTAGATCTCAGAATGTGATGTAACAAACACAAAATGTATTCCTGTACTCATAAACAGAGCCTTCAAAAATTCAGATTTTCCCAAAATGATGTTTTATGTCCATGGCTTACACGGCTTTTGATACTGTTTGTCTGGTATGTACTTGACAAGAAGTTTCTTTTTTTCTTCTTGAACTAGTGTGGTCCTTCAATGATACACATAGGGCCTCATTCAATTCGGGGCTGTTACTTACAAGTAACTTCCCAATTTACTACTTTTGGGCTACTTGCTCTAGTAGCTCTACTTTCACTTACCTATTCAATTGGCCGGGCTGCAATTTTAGTCCCTAATCGCAGTAAGCATTTGCGTGCTTGAACATGATCGCGGCCGCAAGGCAGTAACTCGTGTTTCAAGCCCACAAACTTGGAGCACTGTAAATGCAAGTATAAATTCAATACAACACTGAAAAGCACTGTAAATGATGGGGAACACAATGGGTGACATTAGAACTAAAAGCACAACATTCCCAAGCTTGCACATCGTCAAAATCAAATACTTTATTTCATGTTGAATTTCCGTCCAAAGTCCTACGTGCTTGAATGACCTCCAAGCCCGTAACTCGTTATTCAAGCCCGTAGGACTTCAATGAAATATGTGGGTTGGATTCCAAAGTCATACAGGCTTGGAGGGGGAAGCCTGTAGGACTTTATGACGAAAATTGAACATTAAATAAATTATTTATTTTTGACGATTTGCAAGCTTGAGAGAGTTGTGATATTAAGTCTAAGACCAAATATCAGTTTCACTTCTAATAAAAGTACAGGATTGCTCTTTTATTTGCTTAATAAGTGCTATGTGTTTATCCATTTACGGGCTTGATGGAAGGGTTAATCGGAAGAAATTGAATAACGATTTGTGTTTTTTGCTGCCGCAACTTTTGTGGCCTTGAAAGATCAAAGGCTTTGAGGGAAGTAACTTGCACTTGTAAGGAAATTAAGGGAAAGTAGCGCGCAGTAAGAAACCCGAACGGGGCCCGCAAGTAGGAGGCAATTGAATAGCAAAGTAACTTGCTATCTCTACTTGCGGGCCTGGATCTCAAGTAAGTAGCAATTGAATGAGGCCCATAGAGAGGAGTCAGAGCACATGAATAAAACATAATATAAATTCTGTCTGATTCAGGGAGATGTTAGGCGCTTGTTAGTATCTGAACACATAACTTTTATGTGCCTGGGAATATTAAATAGATTTCTCTCCTGCAAAAACTATTTGCTTAAAGACTTTCATAATGATAGAACATTCCATAACTAAACAACCACCTTTTACAGAGTTTTAGTGCAAACATTTTTTAATATACAATAAAAATAATACTTTAAGTTGCTCCAGAGTGGAAAAAAAAACATAAACTAGTATTATTATATTTTATTTTATGCAAATTGAAAAGCCGATAAAACAGTTATAGACTAAAGGATTCTTAGTGCACAGAAGAACATTTGGAACAAATACTGGATTGAGTATGTTTTTTTTATTGCAGAAAATGTTTTCTGTAAAGAATAAGAGGAAGTCAACACCCATTACTCTTCTGTGGTGTAGAGAATGACTCTCAGTAGTGGGGCACCATAATTATATGCCTTACAGTTTGGGCAGCAATGCATAATGACTTAAGGGGACATTGAAGTCACCATATGCACTCTGCTCCATCAGATATAGGGTGGAAAATCATTCAGCCCATAGCCTGTTCTTAGGAGTGGGAGAGCCCCTCTTCAATACAAAGGCCATTACATCTCTCTAAAACTAGCAAATGCCCAGTTGTACTCCTAAATACTTCTCACCATTATATTTACCTCCCTTACTAATTAATTCCTCTGCTACAGTGATTTCATAATTTTGTTTTGGGTAAAATAAACAATCTTAAAACACCATGAGCCCCTTTTAAGGATGTAAGAATTGCATATGAATTCCTTCAAGTGAAATAAGTTGCCCCTCACTGGTTTAAATAATTACTTTAAAAACATTACAAATCTCCTGTTTGTTTTATAAAAACGAAACATTTATATTTATACTAAAAAGGCAGAGCCATAACAATATTGATAAAACAGTCTACCAGTCCATTGGATTGAATAGTGAGTTTATGGATAAGCAACTTGTCCATCTCAGCAACTATCAAACACAAATTCATTTTTACTATAAGTACTTAATACCACTTAGAATTGCAAATTGTAAAATGTGTAAAAAGTGTTTGAGATTGTAAAATTAACTAAAATATTAGATTGTTGTAGAATTGTAATCTGAAAAACCCATTGCAGAGACAAAATAAATAGCATATTTATATATTGATAGATATATTAGATAGATAGATAGATAGATAGACAGATATATAGATAGATTAAACTA